>BMAO01006872.1:0-549479 GCA_019973975.1 Trichonephila clavata
CTTATATGTGTTCAAGAATAAACAAGTTTCTTCAATCACCTTACTGCCTTATCAATCTCATATAAAGAATCCATTCCAACAACATCGTCATATTATTAAAGAATCATGTCAACGGCCATCGTAAAGAATTCCAATTTCAACGGTCACGTCTATTACAAAAGACGGCAGGATCAATAACCTGCTGGGAACGCGGGAAATATCGTCAAGTAAAATCCTAAAAGTGAAAATTCTACTAAGGAAATGCGAAAGTGAGCGAATTGAAGCCTCCAAAGGGTATTCCCCTTTTCACCTGATAACAAGTACGGGAAAATCCCCGTTACTTCTGTGTTTCAGCTTCGTGAGAGTGTTCCATTCCTCAAATTCTTCACAGCGCCAAAATCTCAAGTTTTGTGTACAAAAAAAAAAAAATGGCCATCATCGATCTGTTTCTTTTTTCAAATTTTAAGATAATTAATAATGCATATTTTCTGTTGTTTTATTTCACTTTAAATTTATTTTAAGTATTATTTATTTGGCATATTTTTAATAGCATTGCAATGCTTGTTTTAAGTTTGATAAAACAATATTTATTTAAGTAAGAAATTTAAGTTTTTTTTTTTTTATTTGATATTTGAATATTGATTATGACTAATATTAGTAATTGCAAAATTTTGATTTGTGTTGAAATTTTTCATATTTGATTTTGAACATTGATTATTAGTAACTGCAAATTTTTGATTTGTGTTGATTTTTAATTTTATATTTTTGGTATTTTTGTTTTGTACTTCAAAATTTTTAAGAATTATCTAAAATTTTAAGTTTATATGATTCTCAGATCGGGCTTTAAAATGGAAACTAATAATCAACCCAATTTAGCTGTAAATAGTAATACAATCAAAAAATTCCCAGTGAACCCTTTTTAATTGCATTTGACCCCGAAAATGAATGAGAATAGAAGCATGGTTAGAGTATTTTAATAATGCCTGCAAAATTAGTAATAAAGACAATGATTGGAAAATGCTTAATATCTCTAAATACCTTAAAGGTTCTGCTCTAACCCATTATATTAATTCTTGCCTTAATATTCTAATTTTGATGATCTGTTGCAATATCCTTATGAAAATTTCTTAAAACCGAACATAGTAAATTGTCAGATTTTTCTCAACACCAGCTAAGAAATAATTTAGATGAATATTTTCACCGGAAACTAAATTGTGGTAGACAATTAGGTCTATCTCCCCAACTCATTTTGGAAGGATTGACTGATGGAATGCCCACCAATATTAAACAATTAATGACCATTAACCCTCCCACCTCACCTACAGAATGGCTCAAGGTAGCTACCCGCCTAATGAAAACACAAGCAGCTAAACCAGAACCAAGTAGTTATAGACCAGCACAAAATGCTTACAGACCTCCCAATAACTCTTTTAGACCTAAGTTTCAAAATTTTAACAGAATGCGTCCCCAACATCTCCCAAATCATCAGGCTCACAATTTTGTCAATCGAGGATTTAGACCCAACCACCACACACATTTTCAAAATGGAATGCCACCAACACCATGTAGTTTTTGTACTCGACAAGCATTCTCAATGCTTACCATTGGAAGCAGCAATGTCCATTTAATCAAACCGAATTAAGACAAACCCCATATAATTGTGACTCATCGTTGGCTACTAACACTGCTTCTCAGAGCTCGGGGAACCCTGTTAGTAATCAACAAATCCCAAACCAGAGACAACAACCTTATACTGAGGCCCCTGGCCCAGCATATTGACAATTAAAAGTGTCCGGACACGTCTCACCATTGCCAAGCCTAGCTAACTTGGACAATTTACCTTTACAGGGAAAAAGTAATGTAAATATTGTTATTGACACTGGATCCACCTTATCTTTAATTTCTGCAGATATTGTAAATAAACTTAAACTAACAAAACAAAGAACTAGGCCTATATATATTAATCAAGCCCATGGCAATTTTCAATTAAATCAACTATGCAAAACTTTCCTAAGAATAGGACAAATTGAACGAAATATAAATCTGTATATTATTAATAGTAGTTTACCTTATATTATCCTAGGACTACCAGAGTGTAGCCAATATAAATTTATGATTGATTGTGAACATAACCAATTGTTACAAAATGGACAAATTATTGTAAATAACTCTAGCCAAATCAACAAACAAATGTCTTTACACATACAGGAGAATGTAAACAAACCTAAACCTAATCAGGAAGATGTAGTCAGTACCTCAGAGGAAATTTTTTCACCTCTGATTGTCAAAGAACTATCTCCTAACCTGGTGCAACTTATTTCAGAATACTCCATGTTTTTTCAAAAAATAAATATGATGTAGGTAAAATAAGAATGGAACCCCTAGAATTAATTTAACTTCAGATCTCCCAATTTCTCAAAGAGCATACAGAACATCAGCTACTTCAGAAGCTGAGATTACTAAACAAATTCAAAATTTACTAGCTGCAGGTTTAATTAAGGAATCAACTAGTTGTTATTCTTCCCCTGTTACTTTGGCTTATAAAAGAGATGAAAAACAAAAAACAAGACTATGCATTGACTACAGAAAACTGAATGCAATTTGTAAAACAGATGCAGAACCCTTACCTCGAATAAACTCCCTACTAGATAAATTAAATAATGCTAAAATTTTTTCTACTCTTGACCTTGCAAGTGGTTACTGGCACATTCCTCTTCACGATAAAGATAAAGAAAAATTAGCTTTTATTACAACTGAAGGTTTATACGAATTTCAAGTTCTCCCTTTTGGTTTTCGAAATGCCCCTGCAATTTTTAATCGCATTATTCGTAAAATTCTAACTAAAACATAAATGTTCAAATTTTGCTTGTCACTATTTTGATGATACAGTTATTTTTTCAAATTCTTTAGAGGAGCACTATGCTCATTTAAGAAAAGTATTCAAAATTTGTGAGGAGGAAAACATTAAACTAAAATTCTCAAAATGTGTTTTTGCAAAAAATAAAATAAATTTTTTAGGCTATGAAATTAAAGAAGGTTGCATTACACCAGATAATCAAAATATTAAAACTATTAAAAAATTACAGCCCCCTAAAAATGTAAAACAACTTCAAAGTTTTCTTGGTTCTGTAAATGTTTACAACAAATTCATTGATTCATATGCTAAAATTAGAGAACCTTTAAATCAACTCTTAAAGAAAGATAAACAATGGAATTGGACTGCTGAATGTCAAACAGCCTTTGAATTGTTAAAAAATAAATTAGCAACTAAACCTGTATTACAATTATATGATCCTAAATTACCTCTTCATGTGTTCTGTGATGCTTCTCAAAGTGCAATTGGTGCAGTTTTAAAACAGCCAGATAATTCTGGTACTCTTCACCCAATATCTTATCATTCTAGAACTTTACGTGACTATGAAAAAAATTATTGTATCACAGAATTGGAATGTTTGGCCATAGTAGATGCTCTTGATAAATTTTATTATTATTTTTACATGGTAAAAAATTCATAATCCACACTGATCATGCTGCGCTTGTTTGGCTTAAAAATGTGAAAAATTTAAGGGGTAGGTTATTTCGTTGGTCTTTAAAATTAAGCATGTTTGATTATGAAGTAAAATATTTAAAAGGGACTAATAATGTTGAAGCTGACATGTTGTCGAGACATCCTATTGCTCAATATATCCAACACTCTGTACATCTACTTGAATTAGATGAGATAAAAAACACATCAAAATTTAGATAATGTAAATGATCCTAAACATAAGAAAGTTGATGATGTCATTGTCCTTAAGAAGAAAAATCTTTTTAAAAAAAAAAATGTTGTACCTTTTTCATTAAGAAGAAAATTTTGCAAAATGCTCATGAACAATTTGGACACCCAGGTACTCAAAAACTGAAAAATTTAATTACTCCTCAATATTACTGGCCTCATATTAACTTAGACATTTCAAAATTTGTTAAACATTGTGATGTATGTCAATTAAACAAAAAGAAAAGGCAGAAAAGATTTGGCCTTTTACAGACTGTACCTCCCACAGATCAGCCTTTTGAGTGCATCTCTGTTGATACTGTTTTGGTGGGTTTAATTATTATAATTCTACTAAAACATTTCTCCACTTAATAATAGATCATGCAACTCGCTATGTTTGGGCTTTTCCTTCCAAAAGTGAAACAACAGAAACCTATACAAATTGTTTGAAACAACTTTTCCAAATTCAAATACCCAGTAAATTGTTAACTGATAGAAATGGTGCTTTTACCTCATCTAGATTTAAACGCTTTCTAAGAAATTATAGTGTGAAACATTTATTAACTACTTCTCATCATCCTCAGACAAATGGAAAATGTGAACGTGTTAATCAGTCTATTGTAACTAAATTAAGATGTAAAGTAAATTCTTCTCCTACCAAAATTCCATGGACTAAACTTTTAGAACAAGTAATTAATGAATATAATTTAACACCTCACTCAGTCACAAAATTCCCTCCTGCATATTTGTTCTTTGGCAGTTTACCATATACACCCCTCTTAGCTCAAAATCAATTTTACCCTCCAGTTGAAGAAGCCAGAAAATTAGCAAAAGAAAACACTATTAAATATCATGAGAAAAACAAAATTAAATATGATGCTCGTTTCATTGATTCTCCCTTTGAACCTGGTGACCTTGTAATGTATGAAGAATTAAATTATCCAAATCGTAGAAAATTATCCCCAGTTTTTTCCGGCCCCTATGAAATAGTACAAAAATTGTCAGATGTAAATTATGAAATAACCAAACCCAATGCTTTAACCAAAAAACCTACTGAAATTGTTCACGTGTCAAAATTGAGAACTTATTATCCTCCTGAAGAATTAAAATTAAGTCATGAATAATAATCATTTTAATAACCACAAAAAAAAAAAAAAATTCACACACAGCTACACAAAACCAGACCATTGTCCTTTTACCCCTCTTAGGTGGACCCCCTTCTTTCCACTCTTAGGATAATTTTTTTTTTTTTTTTTAAAAATGTTGTTGTGAAATATCACAATGAGAAATGAATACAGATCTTATAAATGTGCGAAACATGGGTCCATCTTCCAATCCAGTTCAAATTTTTTCCTGTTTACATCTCAGTATTCTGTGTTTCAGTTTTGGAGAAGTGTGTACTCTTGGATGGAAACAGGGAAGAGTTTGAATTAAATTCCCCTTCCTTAATAGTCTAATATACTGAGATTATTAAGTTTACTTTTAGACAAAGTCTATTATTTTATTTTGAAACAAACTTAGATGTTCCTTTGATGTTTGTCCTTGATGGTATTTTATACTACAATTATGTTTTTGAATCTTATTTTTGTTTACATTCCATTTCAAGTGTTTATTTTTTTTAATTTTTGATATAGTGTACTTATATGATGCAACGTTTATAGTGGTAACCAGTATTACTTCAACCACTCAAGAAAAATGAACATTTTGAACTTTGATACAATTTGAACTTCCATGCATTTTGAACTTTATCTACATTTTGAATTTTATTACATTTCTGAATTTAATACGCTTTGAATTTTAATACAATTTGAAGGTTATTTATGGGTACCCATATTTTACAGTTATATTAGTGTATATTTGTTATCATATTTTATTTCTGTGTTGGAGTTTTTATGTCTGCTGGTTGGTGTGAAGGAAAATTTTTAATAATAATATTTAATTTAAAATGTAATATCTCTGTAAGGTACTTGTGTGTGTCAAGGGCCCTGGCGCATACACGCGTCTTACGGAGGGGGAAAAAATGTAATGACTTCTTCTAATTCTCCTTAACTGTACCCCGTCAAATTATTTTCTAGTTCTTTCGCCTCTGACTGTTATAATCTTAATCTAATTGTACGACCGCGTAATCTTAATCTTAATCTAATTGCTCCCGCTCATTTGCAGCCAATCACGACTCCTGTTATAAAAGAGTCGTACGACCTTCACCGCCACTATAAAAGCTCTGAACACATACACGTTTGCGCGCGCTTTTTCGCTTCGCTTTTTGTCATCATGTAGTCTGCCGCATTTAGTGTTTGTGTATTGTGTGTGTCTTCTTGTGATTACGTTTTCTTTGTGTTGTCCTTGTCTTACTTATATGTGTTCAAGAATAAACAAGTTTCTTCAATCACCTTACTGCCTTATCAATCTCATATAAAGAATCCATTCCAACAACATCGTCATATTATTAAAGAAATCATGTCAACGGCCATCGTATAAAGAATTCCAATTCAACGGCCACGTCTATTACATATATATGAATAAAGATAACTAGTAGTAGGATTTGAAAAAAGAGCATGATTTGTCGGCATTGTTGTAACAATACACACCCGATTTGGCGAGTTTGGCTGATAAACCGGGTTTACTACAATGGAGACGAATCTAAGTTGGTGTCAAAAATCGGTAATTAATTAAATTTAATTAATTAACCGGTAATTAATGAATTAATATTTGAAAAACTGTATTAACATCAAGTGTCAGCCATTGCAAGTTTTTAAAAAAAATTATTTGAACTTCATTGGATGAATAGAAAGTATTTTATTAACAATTGAAAATTTGAACAAGATAAATATATATTTTAATATATATAGAGAGAGAGTGTGGCTATATAATAGAAGGAATTGAAAAAGCATCTTTAACAGTAATTTTTGTTGTAAACTATACTGAATATCTAAAACGAGGTTTTTTTGAAAAAATATTTTCTTAAAGTATTTTATGTTTCGTAATAATGTTAAATAATAAAATTCAGTCAATGGAAACTATCTTTTTTTTAAAGTTTAAATTTATCAAACTGTAAAAAACCAAAATTAAAGCTGAATGGAAGTGAATGCAAAAAAAAAAAAAAAAAAAAAAAAAGCATCACTAAATAAACTTACTAAAATCTGGTTCTTCGTCCTCTTTCTTCGATTTAACGTAAGTTGAAGTACCATCATCGATATCTTGATCCTGTTTATTAATATTATTATCTGGGTTTAGTTTTTTTGCTTGGAAAAGCTTGTCATTGTAGTACACAACAAATTTCACTCGCACACTTCCTTCCAGTTGTCGGTGGGCTTCTTGAAGTGCCTCTTTTGGCACAAAGACTTTAACCATCTGGTTAAAAAAAAAGAACTTATTTAATTTTGAAATTTTCTGGGAACTACAGATAAAAACCAATTTTATATATCAACAAACGAGAAAAATATTTCTTACTATCCATCATAAATGTAAAGGACAGTAAATGAAAAATATTTGATATTAGCTCTCACAAATATAGCGTTCCGGTATTTGTAAGTCACAAATTTACTTTACAATCAGTATTAACTGAAATATACGGGAAATTGTATTGCCCTGGGGGTGCGTGTTCAGCTTCTCTCAATACTTATTGGACGAATAAATGTGCACTTTTGTATAAAAATAAAAAAAATACTGAAAAAACTGAGAAATGAGACGCGTTAAATGAGTATTGTTACGTTGGTCTGGGTGTAGGACCAACAAAAGCTGTTTTTATTGAAAGATTTTATAGATTTATGTTGTATACGCTCAGGCGACACCAGCGCCACTCTCTGTAACCCCGGATGTAAGCGGGAGAAGGAACACACTTACCTTTTCCCAGCAGCGCGCGCCTAGTCAGGTTTAACAACCTGTAGATGTCATTAAATCTCCTTAAACCTAAACGTCTCTTTCATTCAACATACCCCTAGACACCACCCTCTCTGTTACATTTATATGTAATTTAATTTTAAACCACTTTTAATTTGTAATGGCACTGACCTTTTGGGACTCGCGCATAAATAATTAACTGGCTTGCCCGCTTGACAGGATTTAATCGTAACTGTATCTCTTAGAAATAAGAATCTCAGCGAGTTTAAAGTAATCTTACATAAGCATCATCGTGCGATATCTTTCTACCAATCACAAACTCCGTCCATGGAAGTTATATGAGTTTGAAGCTTCCGGTTCGCGTTTCATATAAAAACCAAGAGTCTAGAAAATCCCCGCCCACTTCTTGTTTTAGTCCTGTTGTAACGCGTGTGTCCGTATGTGTATTATGTGTTCTATATTTGTGCCATAAGTGCCGTTTAGATGTTTATTTGTGTTTGTATTTAAATGTGGAATAAAGTGGATTACCATTCAGCAAGACTGCCTCATCAATACCATCCATATTAAATCAACCATCTAAAATGTGATAATCATTAAAGAAAGCCTTATTTCTCAATGGCCACGATCTTTTATATATATATACATGTGTGTGTTATACATACATAACTTCTGAAGTAAATTTTTAGTTGGAAATTTTGTTTGCACGTCAGAATATCTTAAGAGTTTCCAGTACAGTTTTGAAAATTTCCTTCAACACAAAAATATTATTTTTGAGTTTTTGTATCGACCAAATAAAGAAAAAAAACTTTTTAAGTGAATTCTATTCTTGCCCTTACATGTTAAAAAGAAACGAATTTTAAGTCGTTTAAAAGTTTTCATGCTCATACTTTGACTCTTTTTTTTTCAGTTGGAAAATATACGTTAAAACAGAAAAAATGTTTGGAAATCAAAACAAAAGCTCATCTGTAATTGGTATTGAATTTATAAATGGTATTTATAGCACCCTTTGTCATTACCGGAACTTTTGATCTATCTGGAGGACGAGTTGACGGAGATTTATCCAGGCTACTTTCAGTAGTAAATTCAGATGACTCTGTAGTGGAGATGACTGTTTCTTCAAATGTTTTAGTCGATGCACCTTTTTCATTGGGGGCTGTTAGTCTAAGGTCGTTGATATTGGTTTCATTTTTGACTGCTGGCTGCCATTCCATAGAATGTATACGAATATTAGGAGTACTGATGCTCATTGATTCTCCAGGCTTGAGTTCCACATTTGATGCAAAATCATCCACAATCTGTAACAAGCTAAGGGGAAAAAGATAAAACAAAAATATGCAGTCACCTTTCAAAAATGCCAATTAGAATGTTTAGCTCTGAATCAATTTTCACTATTAAAAGTTCAATAAAGAATGTAGAAGTTACTTCCCATTATCAAAAATTAGCAACGATATTGAAAGAAGCAAACGTTTCTAATTATGTGTGATATACGAAGGGGTACCTAACATATTGATTAAAATTTTAAGAACAAACCTTCTATCCCTTCAAAGTACTCGCCACTTGCACTAAATTACACTTTATTCTATTCTTCAAAACGTAGTTGAAATTCATCTTTTGTGATGCTTGACAGCGCTTCCGCCATTTTTTTTCTTCACCTCAGTACAATCGACGAAACGCTTTCCTTTCATGTCTCTTTTTATTCGTGGAAAGAAAAAAAATCTCACGGGGTAAAGCTGATTGAGTTTAGGGGTGAAGAAATGGGGTCATACCATTTATGGTCAAGAACTGTCGTACAGACAAGACTGTGAGGGCAGGGCTATTGTGATGATGAAAAAAAAAACTGTCAACATTCTCTGAACTGAACTCCAATTTACTCTATCGACAGCTCCACAATTTCTTCAATCGTCCGTCGTCGATTTTCCATGATTACTTTATGATTTTTTTTCAACATTTTCATGTGTTTGAGCCGTGGAAGGACGTCCAGATTCGTCGTTTATTGACATTTCCCCATTTTTGAAACGGGAAAACCAATCAAACACTTGAATTTTCCCCCATACCATCGTAACGTTGTGATGGATTTCCTCTCACATCCATCTGTGTTTGGGAGTTAGAATGAAGATCAGCCATAATCAAAACAAATATAATTTATTGATCCTTTAATAAATTTCAACAACCTAGGCTAGGAAATGCACCTATAGTTAAGTATTGGAGCAAAAGCGAGGTAGACGAGATATTTAATATTTAATTATGAATTGAATCACTTACTTTTGGAACGTTTTGGTAATATACGTTCTAAATAATCGTAATTCCGTTCTCAACTATTCGACTTCTAGTCGATATTATTTTAATTCAAATATATCTTATTGACTAAATCGTCAAGTATCAATCTTAAATATTAAGTAATCAATCGACGAGTAATTCTTGACTAGCTTTCTACTACGTTACGTTAATCACTAACTTCTTTCATCTAACACTCCTAGCCTCTCTCTCTCGATCGTAAAAGTTAATGCTTAAATATAAGCCTTGATTTACATAAACCGCGTCTTTTTCTTCAGGAGAAAGTTTTCTAAAGAACAATATTTAAAGAAATAGTATTTCCCCAAGAGGATTATATAGTAGGAGGCTCACTCGCGAATAGACTCATTACAACGTTCTTGTTCAACGTTTTTATTATTTCAAGAGTTTTTGTTCCACTTTTTCCGAGCAAAAAGCAGAATTGTACCATTGCACGTTGTTCACGAAAATCAGCCATTGTAAAAACGATGTGACGTTTGGGAAAATTAATGGTAGCGTGAGAGATAAGAAATTAATATTTGATTGATTTACGTCACATCTATTAAATACAATATATTTACATTTTAAATAGAAGTTATTCACATACTATTAATTATTTCAATTATTTCAGAATATGTCATTTGTGTGGAAGAATGTAAACACAACCGATCTTCTTGGTGTTTCAAACGGACTCCTTCCACTCTGTTGGGGGTGGGGTCAGGGACGTCTTAACGCATGGACCCGGGCCCAAGGTCTCGGCTACAATGGGGGCCTCGTCTCGTTTTCAACTCAGCTTTAATAAGATCATAATTCGAAAAATTTCAACGGTCAAAATTATTTCCGGTTGTATTTTTCGAAAACTTGGGAATTTCGGACGATATGTCAACTAGCTACATGTGATGACCATCGTCCATGTATAGGCGTAGGCCTACCACCATACACCATCATTACTCATTCAAACAAAAGGCGGTAGTCAGTCGAGCCGGCTTTTGCGATTGTAAGTCATGCCCCTTTATTTGTTTCGGGTTATTGTTCGTACGAATATTTGACAATGTATACTATGTACTCTCTGTTTTTAAGGGTCATAAGTGAGGTCTACATTTGTGTGTGGGCCCATGACCTACTTTCACATAGAGGCCCAGGGCCTCAAGAAATCTTAAGACGTCCATGGGTGGGGTGGTTCGTTTCTGACACCTCGAATTACACTCGGGGTTCCGGCTCGCACATGTGGAATCCAGCCGTTCGGTTTCTCATGGCCATCGAGTGACAGGGCGATGTCATCTGAAAGACCCTGCAATAGTTTGGGGTGCACGTGTGCATATTATGAACGGTGTTACCCTATACACATATAGAAGCCACTTTTGCAGCTGTGGGACATGAACACGTCACAAAGACCATCACACAGAACAGTTGTCGCTATAAAGTCTGCTGGTATTTAGACAATTATATATATATATATATATCCGTTATATTTTTATATTATTTCAATAATTTAGTTCATTTTTTAAGACATTTTGATTTATTTGACGACACACGTAAAAGACATGTTTACAGCACAAAGAACATTACATAACTCTGACTCTTACCGCTAGACAAAGTATATCTCTCAGATGACTTGCAGCGGCATCTATTTATTTAACATTTAATTTGTAGCAACTGTACTTGGCTTCCTGACTCTGGAATGTAAGCTCTATGTGTTCCTAACGGCAAAACACGTACTACAAAAACTCTACTCACCAAAAAAATAGTTCGGTTTCTTTTTAGGTATCCCCTCGTATATCACGAATCAAAACGTTCAAAGGTACTTTAAAATTGCGTTAAAAAAAAGTGACTGCAATAAAGAACATTGACATACAGACATGTTTTTTGTATAACATAATTTTTAGTAAGGTATTGTCTTAATATTCGTGGAAAATTTTCTTAAAAGAATTAACCATATAATCTTAAATTACACTTTCTATATCGAACATTTTTACAATAGTGACATATGGAAATTTCAGAAATCTTACTTTTTGCTTAGATCCGTAAATGTACTGTTATCATCTTGTTTTACAATGGTGTCATTAACTTCCAACAAATTGCTGATAACTTTTACCATTCCTTCTGCTATCTAGAATAATACATGTGAACCATGTATAATT
The DNA here is from genome assembly GCA_019973975.1 of Trichonephila clavata. Classification (NCBI taxonomy): domain Eukaryota; kingdom Metazoa; phylum Arthropoda; class Arachnida; order Araneae; family Nephilidae; genus Trichonephila; species Trichonephila clavata. The sequence continues at coordinate 11,986 of BMAO01006872.1, forward strand.
TAAAAAAATATTTTTAATGTATGCTAAGAAAATATGTATAACTTTATATAATGAAATATATACTTAGATTAAAAAATGTTTTGAAAAAAGAATTAAAGGTATCCGACTATTTGTGACAACTTTTTTTAAGAAAATGGAGGTATGGGGATTTTTTTGTTGTTTTTGGTTTTTTTAGCATATTTTTCTTAAAATATGCTAAAATTAAGAAGATAAAAAGAAATTGTTATTACTAAAATTGGAAAAAATGGGTGAACATTTTCAAAAAAATAACATAAACAGGGTCCATTTAGTACCAAAAGTTTATGAACTAATTTTCCATTTTTCAATTCTGATGTGTTGCTATGTTATTAATTTTTGAAATGACCTTCAGGATAAAAGATATTTTAATTTTTACAAAAACTAGAGCACTTCATCTTAGTTACGTGAATTTGCTTAAAATAACAGTGGAACTGTAAATTTTTTAACATAAGGAACTGTAAATTTTGTAATAAAACAGTGATTGATAAACCTGAAGGTTAAAACACTTCTATTAATATACAGAATATATACAAAAAACTTGACTTAATTATTTTCAAAATTTTTTGAGCAATCACTGTCCCTGTTTGTGCATTTTTAGGGGGGAAAAAGTTCATTTCGAGTCCAACGCATTTTAAAGTAATGACATCCGCAAAGCCAAAACACTTGTAGTTTTTGTTCTAATGAACGGAAAATAATAAACTTGATATTTTTATAAAGCTAATAAGATGGTCTATAAAATAAAATCAGAAAAAACTGTCAATTTTTGGTAAAATTCAAAATTTTAGGGTAGTCGGATACCCAAAGTGTGCACATAGGAAGTAGCTTAGTTTCATGCCGAGTACTGTACCTTCTTGTCATGAACTGCAAAATTCGAAATCGTTTCAATGCCTTGCGCAGCAGCTTCCAAAGTTTCTCTATTCAAGGAGCTTGGATCTTTAGTTATTGAATGGAGTTCATCAGCTAATTCATCTGCGACTACAAAACCCTATAAATTAAAATTTATTAACCATATATTTTATTATAACAGGAATACTTTATTTTTGCTTATTCTCATGTAACTTTTATTTTATGATTTTTTATTCAAACTAAGCAGCATAAATACATTCCTAAATATATACTTGATTTACTTATTTGATTTACTTGATGAATATCACTGACCTTTGCTTTGCATTCCAAAGCATTTACCGGTCCCCAAACAGCCGTATCGTTTTGAAGAGTGCAAGATCTATAAGCAAACGCTTCAGGTAAGGATTCCAAAGACCCAAACGGACATTTCACTACTACTTCTGTACTATGATTAGTGGCATTCCAGTAGAACATTCCTTTATCGGTATCTGTTCTGTCAGCTGAGCATTGTACTGAAAAATGTATTTAAATATTTCACGTTTTCTTCAAAGTTTCACACGATATGTGATATGTACAATAACTGAAGATATATATATATATATATATATATATACATACATACATACATAACAAAAAAAATTAAAGCGGTTTTTTTTTCAGTTGGTGCGAATCAATAATTTTTACTATATTTAATTTTATTACGGATAATTGATTTGAGATACGAGTTTTTCGACCTACGTGGTCGGTCATGGAACTAATTAAACTGATATCTCGAAGTAATACCGTATTTAAACTTCCTATTTAGGTATTGTTGAGTATGATCTGAATTAGCAATATACAATACATTAACAGTTTATTTTTAAATTTTAAGATTCAAAAACTATATATTTTTATATTAGGTAGTAAAATATTATCGGAAAATATATGGTCAAATTGTAAAGAATGGTTGGAAAAAAAATGAAAATTTTATGTTGTTGAACATGTTGTGGCGACTTGCTACACAGTAATCCCTCAAGGGATTTTTGCGGAAACCTTCCCTAACCGATGTGGAACTCAATCAGTCTGTATGAAACTTTAACCGATGGAGAAGCCTCGAAATTGGTGATGTGCCTACCCACAAAATGAATTTTTTAAAAAAAGAATATTCAATGTTGTGTGTGTTTGTGTTTGCATCACCATAATAAATATTTCAAAAACTGAAATAAGGACTAATGGGCTTGAACTGAGCTCGTAAACAATTTATTCTTTGACTTATTCTCGGCTTATGCAACATATGTGTTCTCAAATCTCACATTTAGGTGAAACAGTAGAGTCCCAAAAATTCGACCTAAATAAGACCGAAGGGTGGCCGAGTTTGCGAAAATACCGTTATTGAGAACGGGATTAAAAATAATAAGTACGAGTGTTTGCTCAGAAAATATTGTAACTGCACTTGTATGTATTGTTTGCTTGGGAATACAAAAGAAAACCAACTAACCAAACACCCTTGAATAAAGTAAAAGTACGTACTTTATGATGGTTCAGAGCATTTATACTACATGAAAAGGAAAAATTAATGAATACGTACGAGTAGTACACATTAATTTACCTGATCAAAAACACCTCAGAAAATACTTTATGAAGGTATAAAGCTGTCTATAACGAAAATTAAGTAGCCGACTTTGCAAGAACTGGTAACTTTTTTTTAAAGAAATGCGTAATGCCCTGTGCTGGATCTGCACTTGGGGGTTTTTTCGACCTGCAAGATTGAGGTCGAGTTATCCGGGACTGTACTGTACTGAGCTCTGCTTGCGCAGCCAATAACATTTTGAAGTAACTTTTCCAGTTAAATGTGCAACAATGTACGCCGTTTAGAGCTTTCAGATAATCACCTGATATATGAAACTACGAACAGAAACAAATGAACTGTCCAAGGAATGTGTAGTGAACCATTCCAAAAATAAGATATACTTGATAGTGTTTGGAAATCTAAGTCCTAATAATGGACAACTTTTATTCGTGTTGACAGTCAATTTTTTGAGCATCTATTGAAGAAATAAGTTTCATCATAACATTTGTTACTTTTCATTTTGGCCTGTACTTTTACCATTCCAAATTTTCTTAGAAATCATAGCTTAAGCTGAGAATTTCTGGACACAAATATAATACGTCAAAAAAATACACTTTTGTTTATATTATTGTTTTTTAAAGTTTAACTAGATAGTCTCCAAGATATATATTCTTGCATATTGACATAATAACGCACACAGTTGTTAATATAGTCAGTGAGAATTTTATTACACATGCATTTGTTTCAATGATATAGGTATTTATATCTTTACTAAAGAATTTGTTTACATGAAATTCTGATCAAAAACTAAAATTTAGAAAAGCTGTAGAGAATTTACCAGGTGTTTCACACTTTTGGCCTGTGAATCCAAATGGACATACGCATGAAAAATTTCCTTTCTGATTGATACAGGTTGATGCAGATAAACAAGGATTGGATGCACATTCGTCAGTATCTGTTTCACAAATTGTTCCTAAGAAATAAAAAATGTTTGTTATTAATATGCTTATTTATTTATTTTTCAGAAGCACTTCCAAAATTATATATATGTTAAGGTTATAGATGGCGCTGCTTCAACAACAGTGTTATGTACGTGTATCTCTGGGAATGGAGAGTTGTGTGTATGACATGACAGAGTGAGAGTATATTAACGTCGCACTGATTAGCAACACGAGGGCTTTTGGCGACGGTCCGCGTAATTTTGAACCATGGTCAAGTGACGCGGACGACACCTGAGCTGGCACCCCCCTCTCCTAACTACCACGCCACACCAACGGGAGGACGTTTGAGCTCTCGACAGATTTAACGTGCATCGCTCCCCTACACGGCGGATCTTTAGTGGTACTAGGATCGAACCCATGACACGCTAGCCATGATCCGATGCCTAGACCACTCGGCCACCGCGGCCACATGACATGACAGAGAAAGGGGCGTTAGAGAGAAGGTTTGAGTAGAATTTGTGAGGTGAATGAGGTGTGCGATATAGTTAGTAGTGAATAAGGTATGAGTAGTTAGTTGTAAATAAAGTTATTTCTTTTTCGAGTGGTAGTGTTATTTGTGTAGATAGTTAGCGTCGTCAGTACAATATATATATATATATATATATATATATATATATGATTTTAGTTCTGATGGTTCAAAAAAAATTACTTGAGAAAAATACAATAGAGTTTAATTTAGAGTTTTTGCGAAGTTAAAATTAACTATGACTTTGTTGATCTCTACACAACAGGAAGGTAAAAATAAAAATCTATATTAACTTAAATTTTTTTACATTTTAAAACGCACGTTTCAAATGTTTCTGATCCAGCATTATGTTTAATTGTTATATCTATGCTTTTTTAATTTAAAACCTGATGTTGTACAAACATTAATTATCTTTAAAGGAAATTTTAAAATTAACTTTTGTAGATATTTTTTTCCAATCTCTAGAAGGAAATTTCTTATATACTATGATTCATTATGAAATAATCTCAAATATCTTTCAAACAGTGAAAGTGCAGCAAAATTATTGAAATAGAATAACCTTCGCATGGGTCTGTGAGTAGGTATAGTTATAAGGATCAATTGTGTTATTGATATAAAATACGAATGATTTAAACTTCATGACTGTCTCTTACCTACAAATCCTACAGGACATGAACAAGAGAAAGTTTCTTCAGTTATGCTATTACACGTTCCACCGTTCATACATGGATTAGATACACAAAGATCTCGAAATTTGCATTTACGACCGTAGAATCCCTCTGCGCAAATGCAAACATAAGTGTTGTTTGTTGTCACTTCACAGGTTCCACCATTTTCACAAGGATTATTTCTACGCAAGCAAGGATTATACGATCCACAATTGGGACCACTATAATCCTCGGCACACGTGCATACATATTCATTGTGAGTAGTATTGAGGCATTTTCCGTTGTTGCTGCATGGATTACGGGAGCATGGATCAAAGTATTCACATGAAGTTCCATAAAAACCCGTCGGGCAATCACATTCGTACCAAGGCTCGTAAGATAGTGGAATGCATATTCCTGGTTCACAAGTCATCTTTTTACACCCTGTTTATAGAAAAAAGATGGGGTAAAATCGGTTCAGATGAAAAAGAAAATATAGCAGTATAGTTTTGTCTATAAAGACGGAATACTACTTCAAATCCTCACGGACATTAGGAAAATATGTAGTTTATTTTGTGTTCTCTTTTACTATGATCTAATATTGAAATGATATGACATAACTTATATCTAACACATTATTCTTAATTTTTTATAAAACTTTTTATCTTGTATAGCTTCAGTAACACTTTTATAAAATGCATTTGTTGGATAAGGTGCAATATTAGCGACGATTTTATCACTGATAAGTTTCTAGAATGAAGCTTTTGGCTTATAAAGAATTGTTGCACAACTTTCAAAGGAGAGGAATGAGTTATTAAATAAAAAATACAAATAAGCTAAATGACAAAACACACAAAATGTGCATATGCTATGGCATACATTCTATGGGTTAAAACTGCTCCCCGGATCATTTCCAGCAGTTTTCTGAAAGGAACATTTGAATAATAATAAAAATAAAGTTAGGTAGGGTGTTGAAAAGAGCTCTTGTAAGTTGATTTTACAACGTGTTACTTCGGTTTAATGCGTTGCCACTTGTTTTTTAAACAAAATCAATGACCAATGTTGAAAAGAAAACCATATTTTAGCTGATGATTTTAATTACGTTGTTCATATTTTATTTCTAAGTAAATTCAAAGGGATAGTAGAAGATTCACACAAAAAAGCAGATAGAGAACTTTAAAATATTTTATTTAAGCTCTCAAGATGAGAGGAATGACAAAAGTAAACCTCTGCATGAGCTAATAAATGACAATTAAATATAATAGAGGAAATATGATGCAATATGCAACTACCATCAAATCGATGTCTAAATTAAAAAAAAAAACTCGACTTGGGGCTTATGACAATTAGTTATTGACTATATGCCTGAAATTGCATTCTCTTATAGGAGGCCTAAACTCAGTTCTATTACTCTTTTCATTTACACTCATGTCCATAAATTAAGGATAATTCAGAATCACACAGAAATTGAACTCTAAAATAAAAATTTCACTTGTAGAATTATCACACTCATCTTGAAGAAGAATATGCAAATTACAGGAAACCACCAGATGGCGCGGATAGTACGTCACAATGACGAGAGTGTAAGAGAGGGGTATATAAGGAATGGTGGCAAAGAAGTAAAATTGTTCAAAAGCGCTTTAAAAGCCTTTCAGTGCAATAACCGCATAGTTATGGCACAAAGGAAGCATTTGGATGATTTTTACGTGGTAGAATTATCAGACGACTGGAATGTGGTCGTACCCAGCTGGAAGTATCCGAGGAACTTGGAGTCGCCCAGAGTGTCATCTCCAGGCTTTGGCAACGATTCCAAGATGATGGTAATGTGAGTAGATGTTACAGCACAGGTCACCCCCGAGTTACAACGCCGAATGAGGACCGGTATTTGGCAGTTACTGCCAAAAGAAACAGACGGAGCACAGAATCAGACCTGTCTCGTCAGCTCTCTTCAGCTACCGGCACGACAGTTTCAAGGGAGACCGTGTACAGACGCTTAGGGCACATTGGTCTATAGGCTCGTAGGCCTGTCATATGTGTTCCCCTTACCGCAACTCACTGTCGCCTGCGATTAACCTGGAGTAGAGAGCATGCATTGTGGACACCGCAACAGTGGTCTTGTGTGATGTTTTCCGTCTTCAGGTTTAGTTTGCAGTCTGATTCTCGCGGACTTTCATATGGAGAGCGCCAGGTACCCGTTACCACCAAGAGAACACCATTAAACGACACCGTTACGGTGGTGCAGGATGGCTCGTTTGGGGAGGAATTATTCTTGGTTCCAAGACTGACCTGCATGTTCAGAGTGTAACGATGACAGGCCGCATCTATCGGGATGTCATTCTGGAACAACATGTACGTTTGTTTCGGGGTGCCATGGGTGCTGAATTTCTGTTTATGGATGACAACGCCCGTCCTCACCGTGAAAACATTGTAGACGAATGCCTTCAATCGGAGGATATCCCCCGTATGGATTGGCCAGCATACTCATCGGACTTGAATCTAATGTGGAATATACTTGGCCGACCAATTGCAGCCCGTCAACCCCTTCCCACCTATCTACCGGAACTTCGGAGGGCATTGCTTGATGAGTGGTGTAATATTCCCCAAGATCAGATTGATAATTTGATACTCAGCATGCGTAGGGGTTGTAAGGCCTGTATTGCATCATCTGGGAGACATACTCCGTATTAACCATCATACTAACCCTGTTATACTGTTTTTTGTAAATAGGATCTTTTTTTAAATTTGCTCCAGGGAGTAAAAATCGCAATTTTTATTAATTATGTCAAACATATAGCATCTTTTTTGCTCTTTACCTTTTGTTTAATAAATAGACTTTACAAATAAGTCAAATTTGTTTTGCTTCTGTCTCTTTCTTTGCCTGAACTTCATTATCCTTAATTTATGGACATGAGTGTATGTCCTCGTTCAACTGATTAAGAAAGAATGTTTATATAAAAAAAGCTAAAAGACGCATTTCCACAAGATAATAATGCATTTGGATAAATTTCGGGAAAAATGTGGATTTTCTTAAACAAATAGATTTTATGGAACAGAATAACATTTAATGCAAATGGCATAGTGAGAACAAAAAGGATTTTTCACAACATTACTTACAGTTCTCGGCAGTATGAAACTCGAATATTTCAGTCTTTTGACCTTGTTCCTCGTCATTCCAACCATGAATCTGGATTTTGTATAGTGTGTCGTCAGTTAGATTCACTAAATTCTCGCATACACTGGATCTATCACTGACTGTCATGTTCATAACGAATTCAGATTCCCCACCAATTGGATAATACCGTAATATATAACCCAATATATCACCGTAATCAGGAGGATCCCAGCAAACCACTGCACTTTCATGAGTGACGCTAAAAATGGAAACGTTTTGTGGAGCTGAAAAGCAAAACAGGAGACATAAAATGAGAATTATTTCTTAAATTGTATTATAAAACTACATGCAGCGCGTTAATAGATTCCCCAAAAGTATGAAAACTCAATTCAGTTGGAAATTAGAATATAAAATATTAGAATATAAAATGAACTTTAATTAGTATTTTTTAAAATGTGCTCAGCTCTCACTAGGGGGAATTTCTATAAAGAAATTATAAAGTGCAAAAAATACTCGTACATGTAAAGAGAAAGAGAGAAATCCACAATTAACTGACTTTAAAATTCAGCAGTTTTCTTCTGTTTATGTTTTTAATAGAATTTTTCAATAATTTAAATAAGCTATTGGAAGTATAAACTTGTTTATCAAATGTAAATTCCATTGATATATTTTTTTTTTTTTAGTTTCTGATCCAACAATGCTCTTCCTTTTCTAACATAGATACTTCAGAAAATTTGATCTGAGTTGTTCCTTATTTTCTGGATAATATTCTTTAAAATTGCAATGTTGAGCATTTTATTATAATTTATAATAATTTCTCTAAGAAATTACGCTTATAGAGAGAGGAAGAAAGTGTTGGGTAGCTATAAAAAGTAAGCAAATGGTAGAATATTTCTCCAAACGCATATTTTTCTTTCAAGGTTGTTTCATTTGTCAACGTATTCTTTCTTCTATGTAATGAATAACTAATATTAAAAATTTCTCGTTCAGAACGGAAAAACTTGAATCGCAGTAAATTTCAACCTGCATTATCCTTACAATTTAATTGATTCAAGCGAATGCCTCCATCAGATGGCGCTACCATGAAATGGTTTTCACATCTGGGGTCTTGCTGTGTTTTCAAAGTCTCAGTTTCCAATATGTAGCCCATTGTTAAAAAAAATTATCCTTACAATTAAGCTGAAGGCTCGAATTTTTGCATGTTTCGAATCTAAATAGCATTTCTATTAAAAACTTACCTGATACAGTTTTCATCGCCACGAAGACTGGTACATAATCCCATCTTTTTGGTGAACCTCCATCTTCTGCAAATATGCCAAAGTTATTGAGAGGTTCACTTTCATTGATAGGTTGACTTAGTGTCAATTCACCCGTTAAAGAATTCAGCGTAAAATATTGACTAGTTGAATTCTGGTCCAATTTGTAATAGATTTCAGCATTATGAGGCTCCGGATCTGGATCTGTAGCTTTGACTCTCAGAACAACCGTGTCCACTTCCGTTTCCGAATGTAATTCCAAAGTATAATTCCGTTGCTGGAACCGCGGAGCAAACTGATTAAATTCGGTGACTGCTATTTGTAAATGCTCTAGCTCTGATGAACCATAGCTTACGGCCGCCACCATAACCTATTAGAAAAATCAGTGTTAAAATTTTATGTTATAAAAATCAACTGAGTAACATATATTAAATGGCATGTATCACATGGATACACATTGCAGATTTATTATTGAAATACATTCATATTTAATGTAAGGTAATGAAGCAAATTCCCAACTGACGGATATTGAATATGATGTAGGGAAAAAAATGAATACAAACTTAAAACAAAATCTGAACTTTTATTTTATTATAGTTTTGTATCAATGTTTATTAACCAAAAAAGAAATAGTCCAAATTTTCTCACATTAAGTTTGCAAGAAATATATATATATATATATATATTTATATAGCTTTACATAACTTATGCAACCTTTAAAGAAAGTATTATAAAAGCTTTTAAAAATTGATCCATTTAATAAACTAAAATACATCAATACTTTGAGAGTCAAATTAAGAAAACATGGCTCTTTGAAAATAGAGTGTTTTAATGAAAACTAGATGATTTATAATTTCTTATCTTTCTAGCTTTTCATAAAGTTCAAGAAAAAAAAAATGTGCCAACTTTTTTTTTTGCTATCACATTTTAATTTATTGAAAAGATCAATACGGCAAAAGAAAAAAAAAGTTACTTCTTTTTTTTTACTTTACATTATTTTACAATTAGTGTGCTTATACACTGCTGGCCACACAAAATGCAACACCTTGAAGGAACCATGCAAACCATGTGGAATTTACATTATGCGTTGGTGGAGATGAAACATGCAAATTATTAACATTATAGCGCAGACGCGCATCACTGGTGACCGTAGCGCCACCCGCAAGCGCTAAATAAGGGGGGGGGGGATTGGCAATTTGAAGTATGGCATATTTTTTTTTTTTGCGTAAGCTGTTTACTTATGCCTTGTGGAAGACATCGAGCGTCTTTTGATTTTGTTTCTGAATTGCCTATAAGAATTGAGAATTATCCTTCAGAGAAATCGGCCAACGTGTTGGACGAAACCAAGCAACTGTGATACGTATCTGTCATCGTTGGATGCAGGATGAAACTCTGACCGACGGTGGTTTATCACACCCACCACGTTGCACCACTTCCCATGATGACAGGCGAATTGTGCGCAGGCCAGTGATGGATCGCGCAACCACATCATAAACCATAGCACAACAGATTGAGTCTATTACGTATCACTCAGTGTCCGCTCGTACCATTCAACCCCGTTTGCAGCAGAGTGGTATGTCAGCAAAACGTCCATTTCTTCTTTTACCCTTGACTGGAAACCACAGGCGTTTGCGCCGCCAACGGTGCGAGGAACGGTGGACATGGACAATGGAATGGAATGACGTGTTTACTGACGAGAATCCCACTTCTATACCTGCAACATCACGATGTTCGGATTCAAGTTTGGAAACACCGTGGTGAGAGGCTGCTGAAATGTTTCGCTATGTATCGCCACAATGGTCCTGCACCCGGTATCATGGTTTGGGATGGTATTGGATTTCACTGCCGCACCCCTCTATTACGCATTGCCAGTACACTGAACTGCCAGCGCTACATCTTATGGGTTGAAGCCCGTGGTCCTCCCATACATTCAGCGCTTGCCATCAGCCTTATTCCAACAGAATAATGCGTGACTACACGTGGCATGCAATGTTGAAGACTTCTTTAACCCTCAGATTTAATTGCTTCCTTGGCCTGCTTGTTCTCTCGATCTATCGCCAATCGAAAACGTATGGTCCATGCTTGCACAATGACTGGCCTGGGATACACCACCCGCTGCTACACCAGATCTTCTTTGGCAAAAAGTGGAAGACGCAGGATCTGTTGTACCCCAAGGATACATCTAAAGCCTCTTTGATTCGATGCCGAGGCGTGTGGCAGCAGTTATAGCGAACAATGGCGGCTAAACTAACTACTGATTTTGTCATCATCCACACGTCACAAGAGGCTGTAATTTTAATTGTTTGATCTTTGTACAACATGTTATTTGCCAAATTAATTTCGCTGTGATATTTCTGGTTCTTCTTGGAGTTGCATTTTGTGAGGCCAGCAGTGTACTTTATACATTCTGATTAACACCGGTGGCTAAAATTAAGGTTAAAACATAATAAATGAGATATTTCGACAAAAAAATCAATTTAATGCATGGGATTTGGGTGTATTAACACATGCTGTAAGGCAGGAAATGGTAACCAAAAAATTGCATAAAAGTTTAATGTAGGCTGACATGCACGTAATATCGACATTGGTCGAAATAGGATACATAGTAATTCTGTTTTGCTTGTCTAATAAGAGGTGTAGCCACCTTGTACAAGCTATAAAAGCGTCGCACCATGCTCTCATACTGTTACTGAGCATATTGATCAACGATATTGGGGCAACAATTCTCATTTTTCTAAAAGAGGTGACTTTAAATGCACGAAGGGTCCTTGAAGGGGGTTGTCAACATGGAATGGTTATTCCTAGAGCATCCCACAAGGGCTCTTTGGGATTGAGGTCAGTTTACTTCACTGGCTGCACCATAAGACGAATGCCATCTTCTTCTAGATAATCATAGACAAGTGCATCTCTGTATAGTCGGACATTTTCGTCTATATAAATGATTTGGTCTCTCACAGCTCCTCGAAAAAGTCGCACGTTGGTCTATAGAGACGTCGAGATTCTCATCCTTAAAGCGTTTTGTTATCACTATACCAGCAAAGATCTGAAGTAAATGCGTTCAACATCCTCCCTCCCCAAACAAGGATCCCAGAGCCACCAAAGTGATCGATTTCTCTGTTGTTTGCAAAATGATAGCGTTTTCTAAGTTATCTCCAAATAAAAGCTCGTCGATAATTGCTTTGTATGCTGAATCACGATTCATCACTTAAAAGGACACGGCAACAATCTTGCTTCATCCAAAAGTTCTAACCATGGCTCCCAGATAGATGGTCTCTCCTGTACGCACACCGGAGGCCCTTCTCAGTTAGTCGTCTATGTACGATTTGTCTCGATATCATCGCTCTGACTCAGTAGCGAGGACTTGAGACCACTATCTAGCAGTCATACCTCTATGACGCCGTGCATTTTAAAAAACACAGTGGACCTCAGCAGGTATCGGGCCTCTTGGGTAACCTTGTTCAGTGCTCTTAGCGATCGTACCCAATGTCTGAAACTGTTGCCATAATCTGGAGACCACCATACGAGACACTTGTAGCCAATGAGCGAATTCCATTCGTGATTGTCCAGTTTCCAGCCTACCATCGCAATCCATCGTTCACAAAAAACAATCGGAAAATCCCACACACAAATTTGGAAAGTTTCAGAAAAAATTTCCACTTTCAAACTTTAAATTACACTGAATTTTCTTAAATAAAAACTACGAAACTTTTCACTTTTAAACTAACATTAGATGTATAAAAGTAAATTATTTTCTAAATTACACATTATAATATCTTTTTTTAGAATAAAACTGGTAGATATATATTTATATTTATTGCAAAAAAAAAGTATATGTAACCTTAATTTTAGACAACAGTGTATATATTTTCTATCGGTCATGAAGGCGTCTAAGTTTTCATTGTACGGTAAATGGTCAGCTTTATCATTTTCTGAGTAATAGTTTACCTTAAGGGGGTCATATTCTTCAGATGAGTACGGGTTTTACGCTCCCGAGATACTCCTGGGATCTTTTCCCTTTAGACATTTGTTTGATTTGAGGAGCTTTTCTTTTATGATTTAGTGACAAGATATCACTGTTATAAGTATGTAACCCATGAGTTTTGATTTCCTTCGAGTTTTTTAACCACTTGTTCATAAAAAATATAAAAATTTAAAAAAAAAATTTAAGGTATTTAAAAAAATACAATAAATAAATAAATTATTTTCTTTTGCTTTTGTTCAACATATTAACAGGTCGGCAGTGTATCAATACCGATTTGCAACATGCCTAGCCCTTAGCTCTAAGGCAAGGGTTCTCAACCCCTTGCTCGAGGGCGCCAATGTGCACACGAAGTTATTTTTGTGCGCCCGTGACTGTCCGTTTCGTTTGACCAAAATTTATTTATTTGTCACCTTCAGAAGAATGAGGGAGGGGATTCCAGCGATTTTCGATTACAGAGCAAGTGGCTTCATTTTTTGCAAGTCCATTCAATTCTCAAATTAATATTTCTGAAGTTACGAATTCCATGGGGAAAATTATTCAGAAAGAAGCATCTTCAATCGAAGATGAGATTTTAAACAGACTGATAAATTTTATTAGAATCATGCTGACTTAAAGAAAATATTTGGAATCTAGTCGAAGATAAAAACTATCCAATTTTTAAAAAAGGAGCTTACAAATTAAAATCCTGTGTCGGTTCCACGTATTTGTGTGAATCATTGTTTTCAACAATGAACACAATTAAATCAACAATCAGAACTTAATATATCGATAGCAATCTCAAAGATGCTATAAGATTGTATAAAAGTAGTAGCTAATATGCAATGTTAAAAATTGCTTTAAATGTAACTACTTTGAATTTTTTGCTATCTTTCAGTGTGGGATATTGTTCATGATGTTTATGATTGCAATAAAATAAAGAAATATATTAAGAATCATTATACATTTTTTTAACTGCACCCAACAGCAAATTTTTATTTTTCAAATGTGTCCAGATGGCGAATAACATTGAGAACCCCTGCTCTAAGGAGTTTTGAGTACCACCCTGTAGCCTTTCCCGTGACAGATACTATGTGGACAAGTGAGTGAGTGAATATTAACGTCCCACTGTTCAGCTACACGAGGGCTTTTGGGGACGGTCCGCGTCATTTTGAACCATGGTCAAGTGACGCGGACGACACCTGAGCTAGCACCTCCTCTCCTAACTACCACACCACACCAACGGGAGGACGTTTGAGCTCTCGACAGATTTTACGTGCAACGCTTCAGTGGTACTGGGATCGAACTCATGACACGCTAGCCACGATCCGATGCCTAGACCACTTGGGTGGTCTAGGCACTACTACTATGTGGACAAAGAAAAAATTCTTTTGAGGAAGGATACGCGGCGGAAGAGTTGCGTGGGCCGTCTGTAACGGCTTTGAGGTACGTTATACCGAAAACGTCCTAAAGCAGGGATTGCGAACCAGTGGCACACGTGCCATTGATGGCATGTGACTCAATATTTTGGGCACTCCATCGATCAAAACACAGTTTGTATTTTATTTCAAAGCAACATAATTTACTATGAAGTATTACGATCAAACGCGAGTGATTGGTCACGATGCAGCGGAGAGCGCATGCGTTTGTTATTTCTCTTGTTTTATTACGTCCTGGACAGCAATTGCTAATGATACGAAGTTCGTCAACGCATAGCATAGTAAATTTCGTTGACACAACAGTATTTTAAAGTTCATTTGTGTTATATTTGCGATTTTGAAGCGTAACTTAACATGGTTAGTTCAGCAAAAAATAACAAGTGCAAGATAGTAAGTGTAGTGGAAGATTTGAAACTTGGTGGACCGAGAGAGAAACATGGCATGATTAATAAAGGCGACAAAGCGGAGTGTGTTTTCGGTTCTGGGACAGTGGTATGAAGAACATCGTCTGTAAAACGGATTCCAGACACATTTAACTGTTTGAAGAAGCTGGCTCATATATATATATATATGCTACTTTAACTATTTTCATCTTCCTTTCCCTACGAGTCATATTTTCAGAAAGGAATAACATTAAAAACTTGCTTAAAAACCGTTTGGCAGATGACTCCAATTCAGCATGCATTCCGCTAAAAGAAACATCTTACATCCTAATATAAGTTATTTGTCATCTACTTGGAAATCTTCAACAACAGAAGTCACCCTAACGTTACTTTAATTTGAATTACTCGTTTTACTAAAACATTTTCTATTATACAGTGCAAAATGAATTTTTTCGTAGTAAATAAGAACTTTTGAGTTTTAAGTATTTAGTTTTGTTATTTTCCCACTAACCACTATGCCTCATCAAGCATTTCTTTAGAAAAACCTGGCACGTTCATCCATAAAGGTTCTCCACCTCTGTCCTAGGGGTTGAGAGCCTTGGTAGCGGATGGCTAAGTGACGGGAATTCATTCAAATCGAAAAATCCTCCTTGACTTCGGCCTTTTCTTCGGCATAATTCTTTTTTTTTCTTGCGAAATTCCGAAAACTTTTCTTTATTTATGTTAATTCATGTATCAAATTTATGTATATATATTGTTAATGTGTTACATTTAAACAAATAAAATCATTTACAATAAAAATAATAATTTAGTTTTGTTTTTAAAATAATCACACTTCAAATCATAAAAAACTTTTACTCCCCTGTAATGCGTATATTTAAGCTTGACGGCTCTCGTACGTATATGAATCTCATAAAAATAGTTCGCTTATACGCCACATTTAGCATAAAACGTGTAAAATTACGCAGGTATATCATTTTTGATTATTTAATTAAATATACCTCTCTTTTATATGGCTATTTTCATTAGAATTAAGGATTGTAAATATATTTATCCCTTTTACCATAAATACCAAAAACACGAAATGTAAATTTTTAGCGAGAAAATTTCGATATACCTAAATTTTGATTAATTTAATATTTTTCTTCCACTCACAGCCCAAATGCTGCATCGAGTTTTGGCACCCGCGACAACGGTCAGGGCTATTCAGAGTCTAATGTTATATTATGTTTCAGAAAATTACATAATCTTTAAAATAGTCCTTTAAGAGCAAGATAAATTTTCGAAAGAGGCATAAAGCAATTATTATATTGCTATTATGCAGTTCTTTCTCTAGTATATTATTGTTCAAAAGTGGTTACATTAAACCAAAATATTTATAAGTAAAATCAAATAACTTCAGAAATGTTGAGAAGTACAAGAGAAAATCTGACATTTCGAAATAGTGCAAATATTTTATTATAATTTTAGAGATGAATTTACGTAATAATGTCTTAGTAAAACGTTTTTAAATTGTTGAAGTAAAATACAAAACTTAAAATTAAACGAATAAAATACAAATATCAATTTTTTTTCTTCAATTGAACAAAAAAGAACAATAAATACTAAAATAAATTCAGTGGCGCGACAACTCATAGAGGGACAAAGCCTACTGTGCTCATCTCAGTTTTCCTGACCTTGGCCACTGAGGTACATAAGCAGATGTTTCGGTCGGGTGGTCAATCTGACGCAAAACCCCAAATGTTTTGTTCCCAATCAAGATTGGTACTCATTTATCTACCCATTGAAGGGCTGAAAGACTGAGTTGACCTTACCCAATCCGGAGTTTGAATTCTAGACCTGTGGCATGAAAGCGTGACACAGAACCACTCAGCATTGGGCTTCGGTCAATAAATAAAGAGTGATTATTTCAACCAAAAATGATTTGAATCATCCCAAGTGCAGGAATTTTGTAGAAAGGCGATCTTCTTTTCATTCTCACCCTTTCCATGATTTGTGTTTATTTTTTATGACAAACAATCATGATTGAAATTGAATTTCTTACAAATGTTCTCAAATAGCACCTCTCACATGAGATAGTGTGTTCCCTTTTTATCCCCAAACCTTTTTTCTCTCTAGTTTATACTGTTTAATGTCATTATACTTAATTAAAAAACTCAATGCCTTATTCATCTCCCTGAATAATCAATTTATGAACAGAACATCGCAAAGTTTATGGGATATTTACATTACTAAATGGAAATAAATAACTCATAATTGTAATACAAAACAAAAGTAGGAAAATAAATACCATAGGAAAATATTTTTAGAAAGTATATGTATTTTTATTTCCACATATATATATATATATATATATATATATATATATATATAATATATATCATTAAAAAATCTAACTAAATACTGAATAACTAGAAAGAAAATAGAATGATACAAAGTAGAGCAGCTACAATTTTACCATTGCAAACTCCTAGGATTAGCCTGGAGTAAAGAACATGCAATGCGTAGATATCGTCACAGTGGGCATGTGTGATGTTTTCTGACGAGTCTAGGTTTAACTTGAAGTCTCGGACTTTCATATGGTGAACGCCAGGTACCCGTCACCTCCAAGGCAACATCATTAAACTGCACGGTTACGGTGGTGCAGGATTGCTCGTTTTTCTTGGGAGGGGGGATTGTTATGGGTTCCAGAACTGACCTGCATGTTCAAATTGGAGTAATGGCAGGCCAAATCTATCGGAACGTCATTCTGAAACAATATGCGCGTTTGCTTAAGGGTGTCATGGGTGCAGAATTTGTGTTTATGGATGACAAAGCCCATCTTCACCTTGCGAACATCGTAAACGAATGCCTTCAATCGGAGGATATCAACCGTTTGGATTGGCCAGCATTCTAACTGGACTTGAATCCGGCACAGCATATGTGGTACATGCTTGGACAACGAGTCTCAGCCCTTCAACCACGTCCTACATGCGTACCGGAAATTCAGACAGCATTGCTTGCTGAGGGGAGTAATCTTCCCCAAGATCAGCTCGATAATTTCATACTCAGCATATCTAGATGTTGTACGGAATGTATTTCATCACATGGGAAACATACAATTATCATACCAGCCGTGTAAATTAAGTTTTTGCAAAGAAAGTATTTTTTGTAATTGCTCCAGGGAGCGCACGCACGCACACACACATATATATATACCAAGTGGTGATCAAAAAGTTCCTTGACATATGAAAATTCAATAATTTACGGAATTACGTAGAAAGGGAGGTACAAATCGACGATACATGCTTGAAATGGCATAAGGGTTTATTGAAACCAAAAAGTGCAAAAAATGACCAACAGATGATGCTGGAAAGCAAGCTGTTAGTGATGTCGCATGAAAATCGTGTATAAAATGAGCTGTAGTCAGAGAGACAATAGATGCACCAGTAATTGCGGCTTGATGACTTAATCAGAAAAAGAATTGCTAGTAAAGTTGTTCTATCAGAATGGAGAATCTGTTACTGCAACTTTATAATCCTATCGCCATAAGAAGGGTGTGAAAGCTCTTTTGCGCACATCATTTGGTGAGGATCGCTTACTGAGTCACCATTTCCTCCATGCTTGGCTTCTCAAAGGTGTAGATCTCAATCCGTATGATTATTGATTATAAAGTTACTAGAAGTCTCAAGTCTACCGCGAGCATCTGACCTCCTTAGGAATGCTGAAAGACAACACCCGACGGCAATTTTTCACCATGCCTACAAATATGCTGCACAGAGTTGTCTCGGAATTGTCTCTTGACCGCAGGTATTGCCGATGAAAGATGGCCGACACGTTGAACACTTGTTATAAAGAAGATCGTTTGTTGCTAAAAATCAATTGATGTGCTTATTATTGATTTTGTTATATAAAGCGCCCTCTGTTGACCATATTTCGCCCCTTTTTAGTTTCAATTAAACCCTATGTTATTTCAAGCATGTGTGTTAATTTTTAACCCTCGGCCTGCTTTATTCCATGAATTATTGAATTTTCAAATGTTAACGGACTTTTGGTCATCTGGTAAATATGTGGACAAATTAAATATCCTACAAAACAGAGAAAGCCCAAATTCTGAAACCAAAAGCCTATATATAAAAAATAGTCAATTGACCAAAATGGAAAACTATTATGATTACTAGAGCTGTCTCCAACTTAGGACAGTGAAATAGGGTTAAGCGTGCTTGATATGATCTTAACTTTCCCGTTCAGCGGGAATGTTTACATAGTAATGAAAGAAAAAATTGAAGAGAATAAAACATAATTGAAAAACTCTTAGGCCTAAAATTTGCCCGTGTAAACATACATTAATATCTCTCAAACAATTAAACAAATATAAATGACCATTATATAAATTGAAATTGTAGCAAAAAGATACACTCAAGAAGACCAAACATAAATACAAAAACTTACCTAAAATTTCGTATATATAAAGTAAAAAAAATGGAAGCAAGAAGATATAAAAGTACATTTATTTTACCTTAGAAGACCGAGAACAGGAAACTAACTATAACTACGGCGCCATTTGTATATCAATTTCGGAACCAGTAGAGTTTAAGTAAAAACTAATATAAATTAGTAAAAGTGAATGTTAAAATAATGATATTCAATTATTCATAATATTTTTATGTTTACTAATATATGCATTGAGAAAGTTATTAGGATAATAATGTGTTCTAAGCAATATTTATAAAACTTTTGTAGTTATGTTTTTCTGTATGGTCAGAAACCAGATCATTGTACCTTAAACATAATTTGGAAAAATATTTCTAAAAAGTTGTATGTGTGTGAGAAGATTACTAGTTCAAAAGGACCATTAACTTATGTTAAATTAAAGAGAAAATTATTAGCAATTTTTTTTAAATGTAGAACCCGAAAGTCAATATTATTTGAGTCAAGATTGGTATTTGTTGAATTCAGATACTGTGGATAAAATTTAAAACAATTATTACAACACATAAGGTTTTAGTAAAAATACTTAAATCATCTGTGTATCTAAAAATATAATTTGTATTAGTATCCATATTTTCATTTTCAAAGAAATGTAGATATAGATGTTAGCCAGGCAACAGTTGCATTCTTTCCCCACTTGTTATAGCCTCTTAATTTATTAATAATAAAAGTCATTGTGAAAAAAAAGTTTTCTGTTAATTCTAGTTAAATAATTGTATTAAATTGTTCATATTTTATTAGAAACATTTTTCCATTCATATTATATTTTAACTTGTTTGAAAATAATTAAAGTTTTATTAGGGACTATATCCAGGTCCAAATCCATCCAAATTAATATTTCATTTAAGGACTTGACAAATGAAAATACAAAATACAAATATAATTAAAAATTGTAAATCTTTGCATTCAATACCTATTAAAGCATTATCAATGGATCTTTAAGAATTAAAAACCGTTGGAATACTTTTAGAAAGCAAATTTGAATACAAAATACAATCCGAATAGAAAGAAAAATTGAGGATCATTTGAGATTACTTCATTTGAACATTAACGCTATTTTTTGTTGAAAGAGACTAACGTTTAGCACATGTGAATGTACCAGTAAAATAATTTTCAGCATAACGTTGTTTTTTAATGTTTTTAGGTTTTAAAATTATTTGTACTTTAATTTTTTTAGACCTGATTCTTCTCTCAGTTAATTATTTTTTTTTATAAGTACACTTTCTACTTTTTGTGAAGAGGCATAACCCTCATTAAAATTCAATGTATATGCTGAACTGAATTAAAAATTCAGCTCTCTAAAACTGGATGAATTTAAATTTATAAAACTATCAGAAAAATATGTATGTTTTTTTAAATGGATAAACACACAAAAACAACTAGCAATATTTTTTTTAAAAAAATAGAGTTGAAAATTTTTAAATTTTTAATCAGCAATTTTAAAAATAAAGAAAAATACCCGTTGAATTTTCCAAAAAGCTGATTTTTATTTTTAAAATTAGAAATTATCTTGTAATTAGTAAAATCTTCTATTTGTTGGATCGTATCGCTTAATAAATAGTTTTAATTTACAGCTAGTTGAAACCTTAATTATACATTTTGAATTTATATAATTCTAATTTTTTAATAGTGTGATTCTTTGTCACGATTGAATGTGACCGCAGTTGTTGAGTGGTCATGGTCACGTTAAATTTCTCTAGGATCAAAGTCCTCATGTTGGTGGGGAAGTTTGGATGTTGATTTCAACGACAGAGTGTTTCAGAATTGTAAGGACCGTTGAAAATAGTCATCGTATACTTTCAAAGTGTGACGTTACAAAAATATATATATATATATCTTTAATTGAATGGTTTGAAGTACCAAAAAAGGGGGGAAAACGCTTTCTTTCAACAAAAGTAAAAATGCATCATTACCAAAACCCATGTGAAATTTTTAACTATGCCTTTTTTTAAAGTTGGGACCTTTTCGGAAATGATAAATTTAATCCTCATTCATGCAAACTCATTCATGAATTACTCATTCTTTTATATGACTAATTTGAATCATATTTCTAAAGTTATATTCTTAAGTTTACAGCCTTCATACCCATTTATTTCTAAGAGGGGTTGATGTTTCTTAGTGAAACAGTAGCAAATGGACTACAAATGACTTCTAAAGAGTAACCTTTCACCAAAACCTAGTTAAAAATATTTTATTCATAAAAAACGAAATATTTCATTGTCACCGGAAAAGATTCACGGCTTAAGAACAGGGAGTAAAATTCTGAAATATAATCCTTTCTCATGAAAAAGAAGCACTTAAAGTGCAATACTTTGAAAAATCTTATGACTAATTCTTAGTAAAAACTTGAGCGAAGTGTACAATCTAAACATCTTGACAATCCTTTATATAAGACAAAGAGCTATTGTACGAATGAAGCTTTAGTTCGAATATAAAGAAATAAGAAAAGTCTCTTTTAAAAAATGTTTTTAATATTCTCGCTACTTGTGATTTAACTCATTTCGACTAAATTTATTAACCAAACGAGGGTTGAAACCCTTTAAGTAGAGTAAATCGCGCGAGTTTAAAAGTTTATATCATGATCAATTTCTATGCTAATTATTAAAATTTTTTTAACCAAAGATCATAAACTTCGTATAATAGCGAATCTTAGTTAACAGTTTCTTTTTTACAACGATGCAATGCAGTTTGTTTTCTTAACTGTTTAGATAAATTTCTTTGATCCATTTACAAGAAGATAAATGTTCTTTCTTAAAATTTTGATAAAAAGAATGTGGTTAAATTTACATCTTAATTTATTCATAAAAAATTTGTTAATTTTGAAGAATTGTTAAATATGGTCATGTCTCACTTCTAACCTATTCAAGTTTTAGTGAATTTATAACTAAATTCGTTTTGTGTTTATGTCCCTCAAATTTCTTTGCTAAAAAGGGATTGGAAAATTAATATTCAATTTCAACATTACTTTTTAATTACTACTTTCTTTATAATTGTATTTATCAAGTATTTGCCGGGAAAAAAACTATAAGATTTTTTTTTTTTGAAGTATGTATTTGATTACTAATAAAAACTGCATTTCGTTCAGAAGATTTTCGAATAAAGAGTTTAAAATTTTCACACAGCTAATCGACTTATAGGGAAACCTTACAACTACTCAGATAAAACTAATAATTTTTGTTGGTTCTAATTAAAAACATCACGAATTGTATTCAATACCAAATATTTCCACGTATCCATTTCAGCTCGGGAAGCCTTAACACTTGGAAAGAGAAACTCACTAATATGAATCCCACACGGTTTCCTGTAAACCAGTGATCTTTAAACTGTTCCAAGGAACTCTGAGATTCAGGGCCCCTTTTTAACCCATCGGAGCCCTTGGCACTTTAAATTGTTCCCCCCCCCCAATTTCTAGAGCATCTCTCCCTCCTTCAGTTCTTACTTTGCCAGTTTTGGTTCGGGAGTGATTTTCCCTTCACTCTTACACCTTTATTTGTTTTTGCTCTTTGGAAAGTCTTTTCATTTCATTATTCACCAATTATGGACCCATCGTGTTCTCGACTGGCAACCGGCAGCCGTAAGGAAAGTGTAGTGGCATGTTTTTGCTACTCTTGTTCATTTCTTACCTTACGGCATGACGGACCCCTCCCCCTTTAGTAAATTAGTACAGTAAATCAATGAAAACATTTGCAATTTAATATAGAGTACACATTATTGTAGGAAATGTTTTCAACTTGTTTATTCTCATCTTTTTCTTCGCTTATCGCTTTACTACCTTTTATTTTTAGACATCCTTATTCTCTGTTGAGTCACTGTTATAGTACTTGTACAACAAATGTTTTTTCTGAGCTTTGATCATTGCAAAATCATTAATGACATCATTGTAATCAATATTCATTGTAATATTATTTTCAGTGTGTAGCAACATCAAACTGTTAAGCTTAGTAGATAGTATTTCAGTCTTTTCTCTCGAAAGAGCAGAAATGCTTTTCTTATGATTCGTTTGGTGATGGTACGTTTGTTGTAATTTAATTTTTTTTTCTTTTTTCGCCCTCCAATTTTTTGCGCCTTCAAACCTTTTGCGCCCTAGGCATGTGCCTAGAGTGCCTAAGCGATAAAGCGGGCCTGCTGAGATTCCACGCGTCACAATAAAACATGGAAAAGAAAATTATAAATGTATATACAAAAATGGATTATCTTCTTCTGTGAAGTTTGTATAACCACAAACCCCAGTCATTCAAACTGTGTCATTCACCTATACACAATAACTTATGATTTTGTAATACTTTAACTTTTATTATAATATAAAAAATATATATATAAACATTTTTTTCGTCAGATGTGTTGACTATGAATTTTCTATTGCTTACGATCCCGTTCCACGAAATAATTCTTATACTTGTTAGTAAAATATTTTGCATAAGCTTTAAGTTTTCATAATCATGCAAAATACACAGGATTTCTGGCAAAGCTATAAACATTTTAATGCCATTCAGAACTATGTATTTAAGCGAAAAATATTTCTCAACGTAAATGGCAACAAAAACAAATTAAATGCAGAATATGAAATGCGACTGCGGATAGTTTCCATAGACCTAGATCTCTTTAGTTCATCTAAGAAAATTACAAGTTCATATCCCATTTACTAAATATAATACATGAGTTGGTGATACTTAAATTCCAAATTAAAATTGAGTAAATTACATTAATTTTTTATAACACATTCTGTACTTTTTTGTCTTTACATAAAGAACCTGAAACATGTTGATTTACTTTAAAGTACTCTACTTTTGTATATTAAGATATATTTATCTAAGGGTGTGTGTTTGGAGAGAATGGGGTTTCCCCAAAACACCTTATTCTAAGGGTTCCGTGAGTCGAAAAAGTGTGAAGACCTACAGTGTGGGTCTTCAATGAGTAAATGGGTAATGAGAAAATTACTGCATTATATCTATGTTTATGTAAATTGTACTGCCATACTGTTATTTGAACTATTATCTATTTATAGATCAATTACTATTTTTCTTACAAAAAATAGCCTAGAATTATTCGGCAATTTTTAGTCATCATGTATATAATCTTTTAATACCAGTAAAAAGAGTTATTCTCCTGTTATTATGGTTAAAGAGCAGTTATATCTCAAAGCGTACTTATATCATACTATAGAAATGCTTAAATTTGCCTAGAAGAGAGAGTAATATTTTTACCTGATAAGATTCTCCAACCGTTTTATTAATCGGCATCGCCGTCGAAAGGTTTCCCGACATTTTGTCGACGACAAAATGCTTATAGTCGAGGACATTAGGTAAATTGTATTCAACCTTCTTTCTTGGTCTGTCAGGGTCATAAGCATGAACTGTAGTAACATGAACTCCGGCAGGTGCCCCAGAATAAATCCGGGGCTGATGCATCAAAGGCCTGAATACAAGTTTGCCTGTAAAAGCGAAACAATTATTTTAACTTTCGTTTCATTCATTTACAGA
Organism: Trichonephila clavata; assembly: GCA_019973975.1. Classification (NCBI taxonomy): domain Eukaryota; kingdom Metazoa; phylum Arthropoda; class Arachnida; order Araneae; family Nephilidae; genus Trichonephila; species Trichonephila clavata. The sequence continues at coordinate 36,611 of BMAO01006872.1, forward strand.
TGAGAAACACAACACATACATTAGCTGTTAATTATTTTTAAAAAAAAATGTATCTCCATAAAAGGTAGATGAAAATCGGGTAATATGGGTTATCAGCAGCTACGAACCGAGGTTTTGGCTCGGTTCGTAGCTGCTGATGCGAGGAGGAATCTTGAAATGCAGAAAAGAGACTCTCATGCTGTGTTACAGTGAGATTTAACAGATTGTTATTGCCATACGCGAAAGAGACTCGCTACAAAATAAAGAGTTTTTTGCGATTTTCAAAAGTTTCTTCAGGCAAGTTTTCAAACATTTTTATTTACTAGTGTACATGTAACTTGAACATTGAAGTAAAGCATAATGTTCACTGAAAGAACTGTGATCAATACTTTGAACTGTTTGCAATACTGTGATCGTTTTTTAGCTGACCATGTTTTGTCTTTCAGTTTAATGGTTCATTTTAAAAAGATGGCGTTTTGGATATTATGGAATACAACGTAAAGTATAGTTTTCCATATTTTTACCAGACAAATACGCTAAATAAAAATTAAATTAAAAAATGAGTTTAGAGTGAAACAATAGTTGTTAATTAACTCAGTGGCGCAACAGCCCATGAGGGACAAGGCCTACTGTACCCATATCAGTATACGGGACCTTGGGCCCTGAGGTGCATGAGCAGATGTTCCAATCAGGTGGTCAGCCTCAAATGAGAAAATATTAACGTCGCACTGATTAGCAACACGAGGGCTTTTGGCGATGGTCCGCGTAATTTTGAACCATGGTCAAGTGACGCGGACGACACCTGAGCTGGCACCCCCTCTCCTAACTACCACACCAACGGGAGGACGTTTGAACTCTCGACAGATTTAACGTGCATCGCTCCCCTACACGGCGGATCTTTAGTGGTACTAGGATCGAACTCATGACACGCTAGCCATGATCCGATGCCTAGACCACTCGGCCACCGCGGCCTGTGGTCAGCCTCAAACGAATCCCCCCAGTATTAAGTTCCGAAGCAAGCTTGGTACTCATTTATCGACCCACTGAAGGGACGAAAGGCTGAGTTGACCTTGCTCAGACCTAGGTTTGAACCTTGGATCTGTGGTGCGGAAGTGCAATTCACTAAGTTATTAATTATATAAATAGTAATATAGCCTCATTTGAAACAAAAATACGCTTTTTAAAAGTTGAATCCTTTGGAATGGAAACAAAACATAAACAACAGCAGGAAAACTAGATATTCTTTTATAATAACGTGCTCCCCATATAAATGTTATAGGATAAACTAAAGGCTTATAATAGGCTTATAATAAGGCTATATATAAATGTTATAGGATAAACTTTTCTTTTAGTTTATCCCCCAGTGTTATAGGATAAACTAAAAGAAAAGGACAAAAAGAAGGATTCAGAGGTTTCAGAACAAAGGAATATTCAAAGACACTTTGTTAAGAAAACCTAGACATAAAGACGACCTCAGAATTAGCAGTAATAAATCGTTCCATTCTTATGAATCATCTGTAATGAACTTTGGCTTTTATAGTTAAAAGTAACTATGTTTTATGAAATATTAATCGGTTTTCCAGTGTTTTAAACCACCTATTCCATATATATTACCCTCCATTTACAATTTTAAAAAAATAAACTTTTTTATATAATATCAAAATAAATTTTATTCTTTTTGACAAGTGATGATTATTTAAAAACATTTATAGTATACATCATGATTATTTTGGAAATTTTTTTCAAAACCCAGTAAAGTTATTTTTAGAAACGTAAATGGTATTATATAATACCCGATTCTTATTTCCTGCTTGAATTTTTGAAATAGTGTACATCAAAGGTAATAAATGCGAGTTTCATAAATTTACGAATAACATATTCGAAGTTGCAATTCTATTTAGTTAAAAAACTAAGGATACATATACATAGGTTTTTTTAATCCATTTATTATAAATACTATAATGTTGGTATATTTATAAATGAAAATGAATTTCTTAAGTTGTACATTAAAAAGTTCCGTCTATTTTTTGATATTACTGTATTTTTTCCCCCAGAATACCCATTACGTTGTACTTTTTTTGAATCAAATATTTAATGTAACTTTAACAAGAGGTTTGGAGTCTAATATATATAGATTCATACTATAAACTCAACCAGTTGTTTCAGTTCAAAGTATATGCTTGTTAAACGGTCTGGAAAAAAGTTATATAGTATACTCAAAGCGATTAGCACAAACATATTTATAATGAATGGTAAATAAAATAAAGATGTACTTCATTACGCACCAAATCTAAAACAAAAAGATCCATTTTCAAAAGAGGAAACATTTTAATAAAATTTGAAAAGTTAATAAGATCAAATCTTTTTAAATATCAATAGCTTTAAATGTTGAACAATGAATTGATTTATTAGAAAATATGAGAGGATAATGGGTACAGTAAGGTATGAGTTCTAGCTTTAAAAATATTAATCAAACTAAATTTTTAAAAGAAGAAGTAACTAGATTCGAATAATCAATCTAATCCATTCAAAATCAAATTTAATTTTTTCTTGAATATAAAAATAAAAACACAATATTTGTCACGTTTAAAAAACGATTTCTAAATATGTTACAAATCCCACAGTACAAAAACTGCCCAAAGTATAATTCTGAACAATTAGATGGGGGGGGGGGTTTCTTCTTGCAATTTAGATTCTTTAAATACTATATAGCCATAAAAGCCGAGTTGCTACTTTAAAAAGATCATGACCAGCGTTGTTTCAGTCAAGTCCTAGTTTTGAGTTACGTTACTACTGTGGACGGGTCGTGTTGCGAGTCTAATGCATGATTAATCTGACGAGGCTCAAAGTCCTCCGGTTAGTGAGGAGTGGAAGTTAGCAGAGGGAAGTGTCAATTCAGGAGGTGTTCTTGTCATTGACCGTGATTAAAAATTGCGAGGTCCGTCGCCAATAGCCGTCATGTTGCTTCACAGTCGACGTAAATTAAAATTAAATCAAATTAAATTCAGGGGACATCGAGTATGTATCTTCAGAGTTAGATTATAAGAAATGATTTATAATATTTATAAAGTACATTTGTTATGTAGCCGACTGGTCATTTTCATGGCCAACGTTGTCGAATCGCGGGTTCAAAACATAGTGCTACTGAAGACCCTATGTAGTGATGTACGTTAAAACTGTCGAGGTTCAAAGTCTTCCCGTTGGTGTGGTGTGAAAATTTAGAAAGTGGAGTGCCAGCTCAAATATAAGCATCAACATCGCTTGGCCGTAACTCAAAATCACAACGTCCGTCACCAATAGCTCTAATGTTGCTTCGAAGTATTACCTTAATAAACAACGAACCAATCTTTAATACTATACAGTCAGTGACGTCTAAAGGCATGAGCCAACTGGGCCCGCCCAGGGCCTCGATGTCCATGAGGCCTCGTCTCAAGATTATTATTCAGATAATATTATTGGTCGAATGTTATTCCTGGACATATTCTTCGAAGAATTGGTGATTTCGAACTTTAAGCCAACCGGCAATTGTGGCAAGATTACATTATTATATGTTGACCGTCGTCCCTGTCTAGGTCTAGGCCTACCGCCATAAACTTAGTCGCAAGGTGGAAGTCAATCGAGCTGGTTTTTGCCTAGGTTTATGAGTTGCAAACCTAGGCGAAAACCTTATTTGTTACGGGTTATTATTTATACGAATATTTATCACTGTATCAGTGGCGCACACAGAAATTTTTCAAGGGAGGGGTTCGGGTACAGTGTCGAAAGTTCAGCATTCTTGTATCATACCCCAATACGCCGCCTAGTATATTCTTTGATTTTGTCAAATACCGGGAATAAAAATAATAGAAAATAAAATATGTAATTAATAATTAGTGTTAAATAATAAAATTAATTATTAATAATAAGTACTTAATTAAATTTTACGAACTATATACATACGATTATCAACCGAAGAAAAATCAAGGGGGGGGGGTTCGAACCCGGGACCCCCCTTCTTGTGTGCGCCACTGCACCATATTCCATATACTGTCTGCTTAATAGGATAGCAGATGATGCCTACTTTTGAATAAGGGCCCAGGGCCTCTAAAAGTTTTAAGACATCCCTGATACAGTGGCGTAACGAACGCTCCCGCACCCCCGGTATTGCGAGGAAGGGGCATGACCCTAGAGGGCCCGAAGCCTCTGTTATGCTATGGTTTTGTAATCCTTTGTAAGATCCGGTTTGGAACCCCTATTATTCTCCGTTACGCCACTGATACTATATACTACATCCTTCTTTGTAATATACTCCAGAAAGAAGTATTTCAGTTTCATTATTTCTGTCGATAATTTTTTTTATATCAAAAATGCTTTTCTATTAGATGTTGTGTACCCCCCCCCCCTACAGTATACACGTGGAAGACTCATTTGATGTAAACTATGTTATAAGATAAAAAATACTCTTTTTTCTGGATATTTTCGAAAAATAACATACTTTATCTATCAATATTTTTTTCATTCGTTAAGGTATGCAACTACCCAAATTTCGCCATTTTGGTGAAAATTTTCGAAATTTCTTTTAAACTTTTATTTTACAGCCCATACATTTAAGATTCCAAAAACACTCTATCTTTGTTTCTATGACATTTAGAAGCAAAGTTATAGCATAATTAGTAAACCGGAAATGGGGTTTACAAAAATGGAAGTTGATCTCTACACAAAATATTTTTAAGATATTGAATTGAAATATTTTCAGAACAGGTTTTATTTAGTTCCATCTTTGTTATGAATCAAAATCTAATCTCTGTGCATATATTTATGTACGTTATTGCCTTTTTATGAAAAAAAAAATCATTAGCTTTTCAAAAAATCGTGCTTTTGCATAAAATTCGGCATATTTAAAAATTTTTTTTACTACAAATCTTTGAATTCCTAACACATATAAAGATGTTATTCACGTACTGTATAAATATTATTTGAATACATTTATTAGAATTTTGTGTAACTGCAATTTTTCGTCAAAATTTCACTTAAAACGACAATTGTTATAGTCTATAAAATATATATAGTCTCCAGAAAACAGAAAAAAGTTTTTAAAAAAAAGTCAGAATTAGTTAATCATGAAGCTAAAGAGATCTTGACCTATAAATATGGTGAGTTTAAGAAATGTACATTTAGTAGGAAATTTTTTTATACTGTATTAAAACCTTTAAATGCATTTTCTGCGAAACTGTGTTTTTTAATTTTTTGCTTCACGGTTAAGTTCACTACAGGATTTCTCTATAAGATATTAAATTAAAATTTTCAGAAAATGTTTTATTTAGTTTTATCTGTATTACAGACTAAAACCAAATCTCTGTGCATGTATTTATGTATTTAATTGCACTTTTTGAAAGAAGATAACATTAGTCTTCTGTAAGAAATTGAGTTCTTGCATAAAAAAATAACATATTTAAAAAACTTTCAAAAGTATTACAAATTTTATAGCTGTAAGCACAGATAATGATATTTTATTTATGTGCTGTATAAGTATTATTTGAATATATTAATTAGAATTTTCAATACAAGGTTTACCGTAACTGCAATTTTTCACTAAAATTTCACTCAAAACTACCAATATATCCAGAGTTATTTTTAATTTTGTGGAAATTGTACTTGAATTTCTAGTTTTATGCCCCATTTCAAATATTAGTTGAAAATTTATATATTTCAAAAAAGAAAGTGCTCCGAAGGAGTCACCTTAAATACTGTATTTAAGGAGAGGGAACATCCCCTGCAACCATATGTTTGATCTATTGCGCTTGCAAGGAATCTAATAGATTTCTAAAGGATTTTTACAGCTGAAAGTATTTCAAAGGGAAGTAAGTGATGCTTGGGATGTTTTTCCCCCAGTTTGTGACAGAAAATGAATAATACTTTTTCTGTCATGAATTGCCCCCATAGATGTTCAATATCAGTTTTCTAATTATCAATGTTTAATATAACCAAGAATCTTAGTTTTGTCTGTCTTTATCTTCATGAAGGATTTTAAACATGTCATTCTACTGTAAGGGGTCTCAGGGGCGTTAATTTTGTCTCGAGAGCTGAAAATATAAACACTTCTTTGATATAATTCTTTGAAGTTAAAATTAAATAATTCGATTTTTTACACATTATGGGGTAAGACAAGTAGCATTTTTAAAATATAATCATAATTTCAAAATTTATAAACATATGAAAATAAACGTTTCTGTATTAAATATTAAGTAAATTTTATGTTGTGCAATGATATTTTCTAAAATACTAGCTTTTGATGTATAAAATTGTATAGAATTATAAAATGTTCACACTCATTAAACCCTACCTAATTTTAGTATTATATATCTTTTTATTTCAAAATTTTAAAAAATATTGAAATTTTAAAAAAAAATTAAAAATTTAATTTTTTTATTTTTTAAAAAAAATATTATTTAACATTCTATTTATACAAAAATGCTACAGTGTAATAAGGATATATTTAACTTTGCATCATTAATTACAATCAATTTATTGCTAGTAATTAGAGCTACTATTTTAGAAAACATCATACGTAACATAAAACTTAACATTTCTTATAGTAAAGTTTCTTATTTCCATATGCTTATAATTTTTTAAATTATGATTATATATTTCAGACATTTTACACTTTTTTGAAACTTCATTTCTTTATGAATAATGTGTAAAATAATCGAATTATTTATTTTTAACCTCAACGAATTGTATCTAATCGAAAATTGTTTATATTTTCAACTCTTGGAACACTCTTAAGACCCCATATGGCTCAAGAAAAAGTGTTTCTGATTTCAGCTTCTCTTTTCACACGATTTTAATTTTCTATAACAGTTTTAACTATCCTCATAAAGAAAAATATTATTCAATAACTTTCCAACCCTCTGTAAGAATATATATTAGGTTTTAATTGTCATTTTGGAAATTAAGTACTAGAAATGATGATGTCGGAGAACTTTTTGGAAATGTGTAAGAGAAGAGGACTAAAATATACAATATATATAAGAGCTCCTGTAAGGGTTGTAAAATGGATAAACCAGAATATTGTGTTTGGTTGAACATTTTTTTAAAAAATCTTAAACATTTTAATGTAATTAATCATTTTATTATTAATTATATTAAAAGGAAAATAAGAAAAATATAATTCAATAACTTTCCAACCCTGTAAGAATATATATTAGATTTTAATTGTCATTTTGGAAATTAAGTACTAGAAATGATGATGTTGGTGAACTTACTGGAAATGTGTTAGAGAAGAGGACTCAAATATATAAGAGATCCTGTAAGGCTTGTAAAATGGATAGACCAGAATACTGTGTTTGTGGTTGAATATATTTTTTATAAATCTTAAACCTTTTAATATAATTAATCATTTTATTATGTGTCTGAAGGAGATTCGATCTCGGTACCTTCCGATCCATAAGCATGTAACTTACCTCTAGACCAATATGATCACTTCAGTCCGGAGGCAGTTAATGGCTTATATAGATACCACCGCCACATGTCTATATTTTAATCTCTTTACAGTGTATTTCATCCAGTAATGAAATGTTTTGTGTGACAATATAACAATTTACTTTATGATGGTTAAATAGTGAAGTAAGAAATAGTATATTTATTTACTTCACTATTTAACCAGCATAGATAGAAATCACAGTACAACGTATGCCAAAATAAGTTATCATAATACAATCAGAAATGTATTATACACACAAAATATGAAAACAATACAAGAAATTTAAAAGAAAATTTTAAAAAGAAAGTGTAAAAATCAAAATTTAAAAAAATTCTGCAAAACAAGTAATTAAATAATTATTACTAGTTAAAATGTTAGCAAAACCTATGACTAAGCAATGTTCACAAAATCAATACAGTTTGTAAATTACATCAAACTAGCATTAATTTTACTATAAATGAAAAATTTAAGAAATTTAATCGAATTATCATATTTAAAAGAAAAACAGTTCCTTATATAAATTTTGAATACTAATTTATTACATACTTATTATAAATGTAATAGTATAATGATATACTGAAACACACACTAAATGTTCATTATGCTGAAAATAGTTAAATACTAAATTCTTATGTGTACTGAAATAGGGCTATCACGTGGTCACTGTTACCTAATGGCCATGGTCGTGAACTCGTGGTAGGTGTTGTTGAGTAGTGGGTTCGAAACCCAGAGTTATAATACGTTATTAAATTTGTATTTATTTTAAATATTTCTATTTAAATGTTTGAATGAATTGTATGATAAAAAATGAAATGATTTACTTTTTTTATTTTTTGCAAGACTGATGAATGTGACTTCTTAAATACTTTATAAAAGTATACATTATTTTATATATAAGTTAATCAAAAACTTTGCTAGTAACTGTCTATAAAGGCATATATAACTTTTTTTGACACAAAAATATATGTGATGTGGAAAAATGCGATAAAATTTTAATTATCAAATTTATGAACTGGAAAACATTCTGTATCAAAAAATAATTTCAACATAAATTTTTTTTTTCTACCTAAAATTTTGCATAAACTTAGTGCTTCATCTAAAAGAAAAACGATTGAAATATTCTTAAATCTAAGTAAATTTGCAAAGAATGTTCAATTTCTTCGTTACTTTTTACACACTTTGATCAAAATAGTTTCTATAATTTTTTAGTTACATAATAAACATGCCAAAAGGCAAGCGAACTAAGTATTTTGAACAATAAGACAAAAGGGGGAAATATTTTGAGAGAGAGAAGTCGCTTTAAGAGAGTAAATTTCTAGATTTTAACTTTAAATTTCTAGATTTTTCTAGTAAATTTCTAGTTTTTCTAGTAAATTTCTAGATTTTTCTTATAAATTTCTAGATTTTCAATATCAAATGAATATATCCACAAGAAAATAATAAAACCGAATATTCTTCGTACATGCCTATCGTCAATTAAAAAATTTGGGGTTCTTTCAGATTTAAAATTATTTTTGCTGAAGATGTTAAAAAATGTTTGCTGAAAGTGTTAAAAAAGTGTTTGCTGAAAGTGCTGAAAGCTGAAATGATGGATGGATATTTCTAAGTCCTTTAGCGTGAGAAAGGATTATTGAAGTTTCTAATACAAATCATATCAAAGGACAAAGCCTCCACTTTCGTATTTAGGACCACATTAAATAGTTTTCCCCGTAATACACTCCAACAAGTCGCACGATCATCCTTTTTTAGTTTTCTTTTTTTACTTTGAGGTGCACGGCGTCTTGTTGTTGGAGCCTTTTTTTCTACAGCGTCTTGAAAAGCATCATGTATCCGGCTACATCAGCCATATGGCTGCCATGTGGACCATTTCTATCTTTAAACCGTCTGCCAGGCATTTTGAATGAAAAAAATTAACACAGAAAAAAATCGAATTTAACCAGTTTTTATCTGTCACTTCATCTCATTTTTTTAATTACCGTCAAAATAAATAAAGTAATTTTTTGATATTTTAGATCATGTATCCGGTGATATTCGAGTATAAATATCAGTTTCGTTGACCTGACCTTTCCATCTTGACTTGTCATGTTCGGAAATAAAATCTAAATTCAGCAATTTAAGATTTGCGTACGCGTCAAAGGTATATTTTCAACGTTAGCTTAATAAATTTTATTACTACTTTAATTGTATGATGCATTTTTACTTTTTCTTTTAAAGCAAGGCTTAATTCTTCCTATTTTATAATATAGTTAGGCATATATTTATTTTATGATTTCTTCTTTCTCGAAATGATATGCTAATTGAAAATACATAGAATGTTATTTAAGGTATCCGACTACAATAAAATTGTGAATTTTGCCAAAAAAATTGACAATTTTTTTTATGATTTTGTATTATAGGCCTTTTTATCAGCTTTATAAAAATACCAATTTTATTATTTTTCGTTTACTAGAACATAAACTATAAGCGTTTTAGTAGAAGCAGATGCCATTATTTTAAGCAAAATGTCATACTTTAAAACGCGTTTTACTTGAAATGTATGTTGTTTTTTTTTGAAAATGCTCAAATGGAGAGACAGTGCTTGCTGAAAAAGTTTTGAAAATAATTAACTGAAATTTTTTGTGTATGTTCTGTATAATAGTAGACATGTTTTAACCTTCAGATTTATCAATCACTGTTTTATTACAAAATTTAAAGTCCCTTATGTGAATATAATCACTGTTTTGTAAGCAATTTTATATAATAACTAAGATAAAGTGCTCTAGTTTTTGTAAAAATTAAAATATATCTTATTCTGAAGGTCATTTCAAAAATGAATAACATAGCTACTCATCAGAATTGAAAAATAGAAAATTTGTTCATAAACTTTTGGAACAGAATGGACCGTATTTATGTTGTTATTTTATTATGTTGTTTTCACCCATCTTACATACCCCATCTTCTTACATACCCATCTTCACCCCCAGTCTCTTACATACAATGATATCAGATGTTTATTTTATAAATTTTGCTACCATTTTTTTAAATACTAATTATATAATTTTATATAATTTTGCTAATTATGTTTATTTTTAATTAACAGGCTTTAATTTCTGTACCACAGACAAAAGTCAATTTCGTGAATTGGGAGAAATCTTGTTTAGTTTGAAATTTTAGTTATTAGTCATTTTATTTCAAAATATGTTGTGATAAATCATCATATTTCAATAATCACATCCAGATAATCAACCTGTTTCAACAAAAACTTGTCTTATATATTAGATGAAAAATATTTTTATTATTTAATATTGCATTTATTTTATTGATGGGGAATTTAAAACCAATACACTATAATTTTAAGGTATGCTACATTGAGAAATTACACCGGAGTTATTTATTTCTTAGAATCTTATAGTTTAATTTTAATATTATATTTATTTATTTATTTCCATATAAATAACCAACTGTTATTTATTTTGTATTAAGACAAAATTGCTCAAAAATAATCTTTTCGGTGGATTTTATATCAAACGGATTCTCATTAAGAAAAACTAAAAAAAGGAAAAGTTAAGCTCCCATCCAAAAATAGTTCTCACTCTTAAACTTTATGGTTTTTTCATAAATTTTTATGCTAATAATAATTAATTTTGAACTTGTAATTCAAAAAAGAAAATAATTTTATTCTAAAAATATTATATATTGTGCATAAGCAGATAAAGAGGCTGTTGTTACAATTAATAGCTTTTGTTTAAACACGCTCATTTATATAACGAAGAAGTCATCAACCTTCTGCATTTATAGATATGTAGAATCCATCTTTAATATCCAAACATCGGTTCGGAGGATTAGAGGTAGCCGGCCCACTTCGTAAGCACAAGATTGTGGTTTCGATCCCGGGTAGAGTCGTCAGATTTTCTAGATGCGGGAATCGTAGGCACGAAAGTCATATGATTATATGGTATTGAGTATCAATATGGCTCTGGTACCCTCGGAAAAATTAAATCGACGCAATATTCAGCATCAGACGAGAACTTAAATTAAAATTAATTCAAGCGTCCAATTTCGGTAGCACTAGATGGTGCCACCATAAAATGGCTCTCACGTTTGGAACTTACCATGTCTTCAAAGGCTTAGTTTCCAATATGTAGCCCATTAGGGGGAACATATCCAAATTGAGATGCTTCTATTTTTATGTAAGCAGTTACATACTTATCTTGTCATTTTATAGTACAAAATGAAAAAAAAATGTTTAATAAACAGAATAATTGTTTTTCAGAATTAGAAGTATTCACTTATTTGAGAGAAAATAAGAAATACTCATGTGTTTTTTATTACTCTGTAAAATCACTTCGTTTAGTTGCAATAAACTAAAAAGAATATCCCGGGATATTTACTTTTGCTTAGCTTTATATTCATATATAAAATTTTCATAGGGATCATTTATGGATATTTTTTTTTCTCTATTCACATTTACTATTAAATCGTTACAATATTTGTGCAACTCTACTATACTAAGATACCTTTAAATAAGCATATATAAATCAGAGAAATGTATGGAGGCTCTCATTTAGACTTCTAAAATTGTTCTAAATACTCTCGCAAGTATGAAAAAATAACATCAAAAAATCAAGACAGAATTCAGAAGCAATTAAGAAAAGGAAACTGGAGAACGCTTTTGTTGGAATAGAAAATCCTGCCAACCCATCTTATGACAGTAGTTGCTTATGCGAGGTTAAAAAAAACTAACAAAAGAGAAACTTTTAAAAACTTAACAGCTTATTATCTCGTAGGGTCATATTTTTTATCTTTCGGAGCAACTTTTAACTACCAACTTGAGATAAATGTTTCTTAAATAAATTTATTTTGCACGTATTCTCATAATTTAATAATGTATTATAATTTTATTTAAAAAATGTTTTAGATTTTTTGTATACGAACATTTTCAAATAAAATGTATATTTTTGTATCTTAAAATGCCATAAATAATCCCATTTCGCTCACATTTTATTATGATATAAAGCATTTTTTTACGTTTAATGTTTATATTTGCGATAATTCAGTTAAAATAAATTTCATGTTATTCACATTTCATAATCTATAGATAACATTTCATTATTCGAGAAAGTTGAAATCTTTTACTGTTTAGTACAAATTAGTACTTCATTTAATCTTCATAACAGAGCTTTTACAATAGGTACTAGGTGTCAAAATAAGTAGCTATTCCTTTTCCTTCTTACGCTTTATACAGTAGTGTTTCATATAAATACATTTTTTTTCTTTCCAAATATATTTCAAATCTTCAGCAAGCAGTAGTTAAACTGATTAAAATTAATAGTTATTCTCCCATTTTATTTTTAAAAATGGAATCTTTGTGACATTTGTTAATAGGAGTATTCGGCGGTTACCAAAAAAAAAAAAAATGTATTTGAATTTTCTTTTAACAATATTAAGCGGTCAATATTTTTGCCCAAAATATTGCAAAAAAATGGCATTTTTTTTTTGCATGTAACTAAGAATAATACTTAACAGAATGCGTATATTGAAGATATTTATTTTAATTTTCAATTTTAAAGTTTTTCCACTATTTTTTATTTTATATTTGGGGAATACAAATCCCCTAAATGTTTGCTTTTTATAAGTACATTCTATGAAGAATACTTCATATATCTCAAAAGAATTTTTCTCATACAAAAATAATTTCATCTTCGTACCTCTTTTCGAAACGGTAGTAGATTTTGTGTTTCTGTGCATATATATATATATATATATATATATATATGCACACACAATTTGAAGCAAGGTGTAATACTAAGTCTGACATTGCAATGGGAACAGAGATAATATTGGCTTTTTTTGGATAATCTTTCCATTTTCATTTCTTCTCAAGCAACAAATGGCACAAACACTAGCACTTACAATCTCAGTATGAGAATTAAAAATATGTGCAAATAAAAGATGGAAAGAAGAAAATATTAGTGCCCGTACAGCGTACGGGCAAACCGAAGTTTGATAGCTTATTTTAAATAAACAATATTCCGATCTATGTAGAAGCCTATATAATTTTTTCTGATACTAATCTTCTCTTTATCTTTAAATCTATCGTTTTTACATCCGGCGTATAATGTGTACCCGTAAATTTCGATCTTATTTTGTATGTTAAAAGGGCGCGTTATAAGCGGATTTTACTGTAATTAAAAATGATATAACAAAAAAAAAATCCAAAACCTCTATCCTGCGCATTAATTTTTTAAGTATAACCAACAAAGAAATTTCAAATATTAGTATTCCTATAAAAGCATGATTTCATTTAAAAATAATCCAATTTTTGTTTTTCATGTTTTAATATTTGCAAAAAATATTCTCCTTCAATAGCTTAATTTTCAAGTAATACTTTCAATTGCTTTCCCGATTCCACTTAAAAATGACTCAGTATTGGGTACCATTAGCTTTCTTACTCAATTACTGAAAATTAATATATTACATTTAAGATAAACCTTTTAAAATGAAATTTAGGAAGAATTAAGATTAACAAAATTCTCTCTTTCTCTCCACACACACAAGTGCGCATTTTTATACTTACTATATACATACATATATATAGAGAGAGAAAGAGAGAAGAGAGAGAGAGAGAAGAGAGAGAAGAGAGAAGGAGAGAGCTAGAGCAACAGGTTTTTTACATATGACTGATTTAAAGTTTGCATACGAGTATCACATAAATAATATTCTAAGCATTTTAAAGATAAATAGATACATTATACGTATTTAATTCATACATTGCATTAAGTTTTATAAAAATAGGTTTAATTTTCGTTGTATTCAAAAATAGTTTCTTCAAATAACATTACGGAAAGGAAATGCATAATCTTTTGTGTTAAAATTTGTAGAACTTAGCTTTTGTAGAAGTTACAAAATAAACGAAAAATAGAATTTTTATGTAACTTCTATGCTTATATTATTATGATGACCAAGCATGTTAAAACACACTTATAATACGTATTACGATATTGTTTGTTTTATTCAGGGAATAGCAATTGACTTATCAAATTTTTTTACACATTAAATTCTTGAAATGCTTCTTTAAGCTTCATATTCCTGTGCAGAACTGAAGTCAAACAATTTGTACCAAGATCTTAGAAAGAAGAACAGGCAAATACTTGAAATTACAAAGTGGGAAAGTACGACGTGAGGGGATAAAAGTAACCAATTTAGTTTCTCTGTGTGTAACAAAGATTATACGCTAAGAGTTTCAGCATCTAGTTTTTAATTTGAATGAAGAAACAATATTAAAAGCAAAGAAATACGGCTTTCTGTCCTCATTAGGTTGAGCTTAGAGTAAGACAATAAAGTATTTTAGAACTTTTTCTTCTACAGCAAATACGTTTAGTGTCACATGTTAATGCTCTTAGAAAGCATGACACATATCCGGTACTTAGTGACGCGTTTCACGAGAACCTTACAACTGATACGACGTCACAGTACCTGAATCAAAAACTTCTTTATGGTTAAAAATAAATATTTCTTCTGGCAAAAAAGTTTTTTTCTTTTGGTTTCGAAATAAATATTTTTTTATAATTGAAAATAATGGAAAGTAAGAAGCATAGAAAAGCGAGAAAAAAAAAGGGGTTTATAGCACTTTTTACCAATTTGATTATTAATTCAAACTATTTTATTGCTTTATTCAATTACAATATAAAAAGCCAAAAATTGTTAGCGATGTCGATGTGCAATATTTTTATTAGATCTCATAAATTAATGATTTAATTTTGAATCATTCTTTAATAATTATTTGTTAATTCATAGCTTCGTATATATTACGATGTATTCAACTCTATGGTGAGTGTGTGGCGGGAGGGGGGGGGGGTAAGCGGACACAAAAGGATATGAAACTATAGCTTAAGACAATTCGTAGAATACAAACCTTCGTTACTCAAAACCAGTTCACATGGCACAATTCTGATCATTCACCGGACTATTAATGAGTAAACAATGTACAAATTGATCGGCATGCGGATCTGCTAATACAAAATGAATCCCAATATTGGAGCTATCAAAAGATGTTGAAAACGGAACTGAACTCTGATAACGGATTTTCACTTGTTCTTTTGTTTATTTCATCAAACCCGAATTAAAGACTATTAAGGTGTTGCCATTCTACATGTATATTTTATTATAATAAAATATTGCATATATAATGCTAAATTTTAATGTATTATAGATATTAGACTAATATAACTTTCTGTTAAATATTTAAGCCTGCTATGGTATAAGTTTCTAATCGCAAGGATTATATTAAAAAAATAGAGGGCCCAAAGAAGGGGAAGGGCAAAATACAGGACCCAATACCCAATATATATATATAACATTCTTAAAGTGCCTTACTGGAATTCCTATCTACCCATCTCTATATATAGAAATATTATTTTCAATTATATTTATCGTAATAACGTATTAGTTATAACGTATTAGTTAATATATATTTAAATTTTAATAACTTTATTAAACATTGTATGGAACATGGATACCTCCTAAATTTATAAAAAGTTACCTAAGAGTTAAATAAAAATGTTATAAGTTGTACAGTTTATCGATAGATGGCGTCTCAAGCTAAGTAAATTAACAATATTATATTTTATTTAAAATTAATTGTATATGTCTGGGTGGTACTTTTATTTTCTATAAATTTTAAAATAAAATATAGAGTTTTTAAATGTGTATACATATAGTATTAATGTTATTTTATTAAAACTTAATAATTTTATGCGTTACTGTTATTGTTAATTGCCCGGGAAAATGTTTTGCAGTACTCACGTGGTAAGTCTTTATCTAATAGTTTTAGTTTTGTCTTAAAAATATTTTAGTAATTATTACAGGCTATAATATTATCGTTTTACATTAATAGATAATGGTTTTATTTATACTAATAGAGTTACACTTCTCTAGAAATTTCTTGCTCTTTCCCTATGGCCCAGAGTATTGGCAAATTCAGGTGAAGGTTAGCTGGCTGAAAAACATTGTTTAAACCTGCAATCCTGGTTCCTTAAGCCAGGAGTTTGCTCTAGTATTTCTGTGGCTAAAACTATTCTATCATGACTATAGTTATCTTAGGTATATAACTATTTTTTGTATATTTTTGTAATATTATATATATATATATATATATATATATAAGCAATTCAGATGCAAGAAATGAAATGTAGAACCTATTGTATGCTGAGAAAAAAGATATAAAAGATAAAAACATATATATTAAAACAATAATATATAAAAATTACACTGCACTAGATTCAAAAATTGCACCAAACGCTAGGGCTTTATTACAAGAATAATTGTTCTTGCTTTAGAATCATTTATTGGTTCAAAGCCGTTTGTCAGAAATTACTTATGATTAAGAATTTTTAGCTACTGAAAACATGGTTTTTTATATTTGCATTCATTGATGTAATATCGTCAATTTGATATGATTTGACGTCGGACCTTGATGCATCACACGGAGATCATAAGTTTATAAAACTACGGACCTCGTTATTTTGTAACGTTATTAAAGATTATTCTCATTGATGAAGTAATTTTAAAATATTCAGCTTGAATATTATAAATCACTATGCTGAACGCCGTTTAGAGTATTTCAACCATTTAAACAAAGAAATGCTTTCTGAAAAAAGTGACTTAAGTCGTGAAAAATAAATGTAATTATTTTGATATTACTTTCGCTTAAATCTTTTTTTTCTTTTGATGCGTGAAATCGGAACTTAACCCAAAACATTTTGTCAACTTAAAGAAAAGGTTTCCAATGGCATTAAATAATGCTGTTTGCCTCGAGTTTATGGGATCGAAAAAAGAAATTATTACTATTTGTAAACTAATTTCAATGAAAATCATTATTTACTGTCCATCTTTAAACTTAGCAATTGTAATATATTTTTTAGTTAAAATTAATACTTTTCAGAAGAATATTTCTTCAGGTTAACTTCCGTGCTAAATGTTTTGTAATAAAATTTGTGGGATTTTTTTTTTTTTTTACAAATTTCTGAAAGTAACGTAATATTTTAAAATTGGAGAAACTGAAAAAAATCGTGGAAGGTTGTTCACACGAATCCAGTCAGACCCCGATTTAACGAATTTCGCGATTTAATGAATTTTTCCCCTTCCCGGATTATAAGGAAGGCAAAAAGCCTTATTTAACGAATAATAAACCTCAAATTAACGAATTATGTTAGCAGCTGGAAATTTTTTTTATTAGTTGTAATAAAAAAATGATTTTTTTTTTCCCAAATGACATATCTTTTTTGTCCGGAACACAAAAATGCTTTTCTCGTAAGCAGCAAATTTCAACGAGAAAAGCTGAAGACGATTATTATGTTTTACAGGTGCAGATGAGTCATGAGTGTAACCTATTGTGTGAGTCTTGAGTAGGACAGGAAATTCCATTCTTATCTCATCCCAATCCACAATGCAGGGGATACTTTAAGATTTTATCTATAATGATACATTTGATGTCTGTCTGTACAACTGAAATTGAAGAAATTGTTGATTTGTCGGAACCAATGAATAGCGATTCTAATGCAGAAATTGATAATGAGACTCCTATCAAAACTGTTACATTTTCTAGTGTTTTACATTGTTTGAAAACTGTGAAAACATGCCTCATGCAGCAGGACGTAAATGATGCAGTATTTTCTTCTCTGCATAAAGTCGAAAAAGAACTCTTTCGATGCAGGAAACAAAAAGCATGTCAAACATCCATCAAACATTATTTTAAAATTTCCAATGAACTGGTGCTTAGTAATTCACTAATACTATTTTTAGCTGTTGAATAAGAAGTGTGTGATTTTTAACTATGGATATTTTTTGTGTAGTTTCTTATAGAATTTCCAAAGGTAAGTGCAAAAGATTTTGTATTTTTTGGACCCCGAATTAACAAACACAATGTTTGGTCCCAATGAATTCATTAAATCGGAGTCCAAGAGTATATTTAAAATTTATGTACGCTATTTTGCTTACAGCACTACATTTTGTTGTCTTTACGAGTATTTTTTTATAAGTTTAACATTTTTTTTTATCTCAAATGAATTAATTGAAATTTTAAATCCTTACGGTTAGGTTAAAACTCATACTAATGTGAATTTTGTACCAATAGTTTTGATTAACTTTTTGCATCTATGAAAATAATAATTACAGTAATTTTTCCAAGTTCTCACTGCAGATATTCATGCAAATTTATTTTATAGTTCTAGAGCATGTTTGAATTATCTGTTATTTACTAAACCTGAATCATTCTGAATACCATTTGGGATCATTTAAACAATTTTTGAGCATCAATTTTTAAGTTTCTGTTGTGCAAATGTTTTTTATTTTCCTCGTTAATACTACATCCTTTTTAAATCCTTAATTATATATATAACTACTTCCTCAATCGCCAATTAATATTTTAATTTTCTAAACCTGAGTTTCGGGTTATCTGTTAGAATTGCAGGCTCTATGTTCTTTCTTTCTCTATGTACTAACTCTCACCACCCAAAAAAGTGGAAAAAAATTAGTTTCTTTTCTCTCCCAATTTTACATTATCTATAAAATGTCCCATTACTATTAACAATTTTAAATTAATATGAGTAGGAACTAAGACACGCAACCATTCTTGATGATTTGATATTTTTAAGGATGTTTATATTACTTTTTGATGAACAATTTTCGTGTCATTCCTTTTTTTTCTCTAAAAAAATATTTTTAAACATTTCTTTTTTGTATATTAATTACTTTTTGTAACATCTTATTATATGGAGCAACAGAAGTTCTAGATGCTATTTAAAGTTGAAAAAAAGTATGCAACATAAAATAGGGTTATCATTTCTGTTACTAAAATTAAAAGAATTGTGATATATGAGCTGAATTTTTTTTAAAGAGGAAATTTTTTCTTTAGGAAGCTCATTAAATAAAACATTCTAGTTTCATAGGTCACAGTGCCAATATACTGATTTCAAGTATCAAAACATTTGATTTCTTCCGAGAGATTATCAAAAAACCGTGTATCGTTCGTTTATCAATGTAGAAATCAATGAGTTTGTTAGTAGAGAATATAAATGAAACCGCATTTTAATCCATTTGGGGAGGTGCTGGGATTGAAATAGGATATCCGTTACATATACTTCGTCCAATAAGAGGCCTATACTTTGAAATATACTAAAAAGACGTTATGCAAAAGATGATAAGATACATGCCATCTTCAGGCAGAAATTTTATCTTTTTTCCATTGCTTTTGTAATGCATTTCTTTTTTTCTCTCTTTCGAACGAGTGTAAGAGTTTTTGTCTTGAAGACATACAGTCAAACCCCCGTAAAATGAACCTCTAATTTGCGAAAAAGAGAGCAATTTTCAAGTTATTCTCTCTTTTAACACATTTTATGGTTTTTAATATCATAGAACTGGTTTTACTAACTCACGCTGAGCAATAAAATTACCGTAATTTTTCAAACAAAAAACTCAAATAAAATTAAAAGATTTTGTCTGTAATTAAATTTAAGGATGCATGTGGTAGTGTATGCTTTCTATTCATAGTTATAAAATAATAATAATTAGAAAATTTCATTAATATAATTCTTGAATTTTAATATAAAATTATTTTCTAAGGTTGAAAATACAGTGTATTTGTGGACAATATTTTTTCCCTTTGCTTTCCTTGCAGATTTCTATTTGATGGGCAAGATATATAACATAAATAGAAATTAATTCACAATGTGTGAATAGTTACATTTTGTAAATAATATATAGTGTTTAAGAATTTAAAATTTATTTTAAGTGGTTGCAATTTTCCACATTCCGAACTTTATTTCGGGATTTAGCAACTTCGTAAAATAGATGTCCGACTTTGAAATTTTTCAGTTTCTGAGTGAAAACCTATTATTTTCAGTTCTGATATTATGGTTACTTATAAAGGAGAAACATTCCATGTCTCAAATATCTAGTAATTGATTTGAGTCTGGAAACTTCTCATTCCCCCTCCTCTTTTTTTATTCGATAAACCGCAAGTAGAGGATCGGCGTCTTTAAAGACTTGGCGTCTTGGGTTGAAGGCGGGGTTTTCCAGCGGAAAGGGACGGGAGAAAAATTTGTTGAGTGACTCAATCACAGAACATATGTGTAACGAAAATCAACAAACCACCGACCTCCAACATTCTCCGGAGTACGATGACGAGCGTTTTTCTGCTATTCTCTTAACGATAAAAAATATAAACTCCTTCGTGGATCAACGTGGTGCGATTTTTTCCTCCCATTTAGATAAAATAGCGATATTAGAACAAAGTGCGTTCAACTTAAGGCTCATAAATGTGAGAAATAATGTAATTAATAAGTAAAAAAAGAAGAGTACTTCATTTGAATATTTTGAGCTCTATTGTGTGCTTTTGCTCGTGTTTCTTCCATCAAAACACTTTACGAGGCCAAGAAAAAAATTATTTTTCAAAAAAATACAATGAATAAAATGTTAAGGAGCAGTGATAACGTGTGGTAGATGAGAGATTTACTTTCGTAGCAGGTGTTTTTTGTATTCAACAAAATTTGAAAATGTATTATTGCTTGCTTGATATCTCTTCTTAATTTTTTATTGTTAAATATATATTACCGTTGAAGTGTGAAATCTGTTATTTCATAGAATAACTAGGTATTTCATGAAATAACTAAACAAGTCAGTTAAAGTATGTAAAATTATTGCATTCTACGATTAAACTAGATATTCTATAGAATAACGATTACTTGATCGTTAAAGTATGAAATACGGCACTATAAAGTTCTTTGAACTGGTTCTAGGTGCTTTAGGAAAGATTTTTCCGATTAGAAACTAGAGATGGCCGAATAAAACAATTGTACTCTAGATATTAGTTCAGTATATGCAGCGAGAATTAATTTCTATTGAAGAAGTTCCAAGTATTGACACAACCCTTCGATCTATTGCAACAGCTAAAAGTTGCGGTACTGAACAAGGATTTAAAAAGTGCTCGTGTAAAAAAAAAAATGTGCAATGGTAAAAAATGGGCTTGTTTTAAAAATAACAAGCAGTCCGATCCAAAGTGTCGTCACAGCAATCCTTGCTCTAATAAATAATGAAAAGTAAAATATATATATATATATATATATATAGGTATCTCTCATAAAATTAAAATTAATATTATCTTACATTTCTGTTTAAAAACGTTTACACAATGCTTTTAAGAAGCAACAGTGTTTTTCTTCCCATCATGTATTTTTCTGATATAATATTTAAATATAATCTATTTTTGCAGCATATTCTTCCCCCCCCCTCTTTCTGTTTAACGAATGTTAGCAATATGAGCAATAATACTATCTGCTTTTCCTTATTATTTATCAATGCAATTCCCTTATTATTTATCTTTGAAATTGTTTATTTATCACTTTAATGGTCTATCCTTAATTATTTCATAGAATAACTAGGTAATGTATGAAATTTTTAATCATAGGTAGGTAAAGTGTGAATATACATTAATTGACTTGTCTAGTTATTTCATGAAATACCTAGGTATTCTATGAAATAACTGAATTGTACACTTTAACGGTAATAAATATATCAAAATAGTAAAGATTTAAAAATAGATAATTTAAAATTTCTAATATAAAAGGTAGATGCTACAGTATCTACAAGCATAGCAGGCTGAGGACTGTTTCGTGGGGTTAGAACCAGTATATATTGTAGATAGCCAACCTTCCCTCTTCTGTTTATAGTTCTAAGAGAAATCCTAATATATATATATATATATATATATGTATATATATTGGATATATATTTTCTAAATATATTATTAATTAAAGAGAAGTTAGAGGTTGTGTATTACAATACATATTAATTGTGGTCAGGAAAGACATTGCTTTTTCCTAGTAATACACAAATTTAATGAATAAAAATTAATAACATATATAGTTCGAAAATTTAATAAAAAACCGTTATAAGATATGTGTGGGGTTTTTTATAGTCTTTATCATGGTTTTGCAGTTAAAAAAAGTGAAATAAAAATATTTTTGATTAAAAAGATTGTTAGATCTAGCATCTTCAAAGAATGAAATAAATGTGTACATATTTATTCAGTGAAAGAATATTTTTTCTATAAGTTCTTCACTTAAAAATTTATTTTCACTTTGATCAGCTATGTATAAATGACAGGGACAGTTTTTTTTAATCTTAATTATTAACTTATTAAAAAGTTGGGGGTACAATTTGAACTATTCTCTCTTTTAGACAAAGTATGCACGTAAATGTATCTTTTTGAAGTCGATTTTTCCTTTGATTCCACAATTTACTTATTATGTTTTAACCCTTTAACTGTTGATTAAAAGTTACTTGATTCACTCCCCAGTGCCATAGTTTCTCATATATGCCCATGTTTGTGGTGTATTGGACGGGAAAGAAAAGTCTAAATAAGCAAATTTTTATCTAAAATAAGTAAATCTTTTGCAAACACTCACTCTCAAAGTCATTTTATTGCATTCCAAAGCTTTCGGAATAGCTTTACTGATACCATCGTAAAGAAGAGGATCGTATTTTGGAAAGACGTATATATACGTACGGGCATTTAACTCACCAGTTGAGCGAGACGTATATACACGCGGTGGCAGTTAAGGGGTTAATAAAGAAAGAAAGAAAGAGTAAAGTTTCTGTCCATTAGGTTTTTAGAAATATATTTGATCAAAGTATATGAACTCTCTATAACTCTAATTTCTTATTTTGAGTTATCTCCTTTATTTTTTTCAAATATTTGTAAAACTTATGTAAATTTTGTATATAAAAAGGACTTTTTGTGGGTGGGAAGTCTTAAATTAGCTAAAATAAAGAACTTAAAAAAATAACGCATTTTAAACATTTTTGATATATTTTTTTAAAAATTTAGAATTGTATATCTCAAATATATACAGAGATCCTTTACTTAAAATTTTAAAAAAATTTATGAATATACTAGCAATTACACACAGAAAGCAAGCATTAATAGAATTTGGTATTAAGAACATTGTACTGGACTTCAAACACAAAATTTCATTAAATCACACACAATTTGTCTTGTCTGTTCATGCTCTACGAGATAAAACACATTGGAAATAATTGTATTTGAAAATTTCTCCCCTTGGGATAGTAAAATATAAAAATTAAAAAATGACATTTAAAAATTTGATTGAAAGAAATAATATTTTCAAGGAAATGATGTTTTTAATAAATTTAATTTTTAGTTAAGTATTTTAAGAAAAAAATTTCGTATTTTCCCAATACATTTTAATACAATATGCTTAGGTTATAAATAAAATTTAAAACTTTTCTCTCCAATGGAGTGATTAATTCGCTTGAATATAACAATATTAATGAGCTTAAAGTACATGATTTTATTGAAGATCAAATATAGAAATAATTGTAAGAGCTTTCACAAAAATGATTTTTGAAGAAACTCTCTTTTATAAAGTGCATCAAATAAAATACCACAAAATAATTACATTGCTAGTTCGAAGGTACTAGATAAAATTGTTAGTTTTTTCCATGATAAATATGCAGCGTAAGGCTGAAAGAAAAACTTTAAGCTAAGCTGTTACGTTTAATCAGTTAAACAATAGTTTTTATAAAAGATTTTCCACACAAACATATATATATACGTACGAGGATCATTCAAAAATAAAAACAAGTTAGAAAAAAAAAATGAAAAACATAATATTTATTCGAAAAAAAATTCTATTACATAACTTAAAGCTTCCTACACTTCTATTCATAATTATTTCCTACATTTAAAAATATTTATCGCATTTATTTACGAGTTTCAGTATTCACATTTTATAACTCTTCTTCCCCTAGTGTTTTAAGCTAGGCGGACACTGCATTCTCAAACGTTGTATCTCTTCCAAAACGTTTTCCTCCCCAAGAAACTTTCACCATCTTTTCCTAGAAAAACCATCGTTTCTCTCGGCTTAAGGAAAAGATGGTAATCGCATACAGCAAGATCTGAACTATCGGTATTTTGTTTGATTGTAGTGATCACCTGGCTTAATACACTGGCGACAGAAAAGTATAACATAGGAATTCTGAAGCTCGTGAACAAATACGACAAATGTTTAAATGTAGGAAACGATTATGTAGAGAATGAAGGAATCTTTGAAGTAAGTAAAATAATTGTTTTTTCAGATAAATATCGTGCTTTTTTTTCCATTTTTATAACTAACCGTTTATATATATTTTCTGGATGACCCTTGTGGCACACACTCATATATATATACACGTATATACAATATGTATACATATATGTATATACGTATATATGTATATATGTATAAGTATATATAAATATATATAAAAATATATATGTGTACATATATATATATATATAGTTAAATTTCTTTTAATATTAATTCCTTTCCTTATGGCCCAGAATATTGGCAAATACAAGTAAAGGATGGCTAGCCGGAAAAACTTTGTTTAAACCTGCAACATGGTTCCTAAGGTCAGGAGTTTTCTATAGCACTACTGTGGCTAATATATATATAGCAGTAAATAATTCAAAAGAAGACTAATAAATCCCAAGCATCCTAAGATATATATATATATATATATATATTTCTTGCTGTCTTGATTAGTTATCTTAGGTTTAATAACTATTTTGTATATATATATATATATATATCAGTAGCGACACAGGAATTTTCCAAGGGGGTGGGTCCAGGGTTGGAAGTCCAGTGTTCTCGTATCATGCTCCACTACTCCGCCCAACATATTTTGATTTTGTCGATTTCGGGAACAAAAAAACAGTAAAAAATTAACTATTAAATAAATAATTAGCATTAATTAATAAAATTAATTATTAATAACATGTACTTAAATAAATGTAACATACTATATAACATAGCATTATAATCCATCAAAAAAAAATCAAGGGCTTTGGGGAAGGAGTCTGGACCCGAGGATCTCCCCTTGTGTGTGCCACTGATATATATATATGTAAGAAAGTTTATTTAATTATTTTCAGATTATGAACTGAATACAGAAGGTCGTTCGCACTTCATGGAAATGATTTTGTAATTTAGTTTCTCGTTTACATTTTGAGATAAAACTTTGAAAACTTCAGAATAATAATCTACTAATGTTTTCTTCAGATTGAAATTTAAAGTTAAAGTTTTATTTTGAAACTGACTTCTAAAACTGATAGAGGACTCGAAGGTTACTTAACTGCGCTTTCCGAGGAGAAATACTCTCAGAAAGGCATCAATTATTTCTGTCCCCTTTGCAATGTAGGATGACACCATGTTTCAAATTGTGTGTGCATATATGTATGCACGCACACTCAAAAACCTCAACCGCTTGAAAAAAGAGGTACGAACATGAAATTTCTTTGTAAGTATGAGATAAATTCTTTACAAGATATATGAAACATTCTTCATAGCATGCACAGTGTACTTATAAAAAACAAACATTTATAGGTTTTTGTGTTCCACAACTATAAAATAAAAAAATAGTGTGGAAACTGTAAAATTTAAAATTAAAATGAAATTTTTCCCATTCGCATTATGTTAAGTAATATGCTAAGTTATATGCAATAAAAAATTTTACCTTTTTTTTGGAACATTTTGGGCAGTAAAATTGACCACTTAGGGGTTAATCAGTAGAATATCAGTTGCATGACGGACATCTTAAGACAGCCTTCTTAGAAATCTAAACTAGATTATCACATAATAAAGTGCGCCTGTATCATCTTTTCCCTTATGTTTTAAATATAAAAGTTGTTCTGTTCTCATTTTGAGCACAAAATAAAAGATAACTCT
Organism: Trichonephila clavata; assembly: GCA_019973975.1. Classification (NCBI taxonomy): domain Eukaryota; kingdom Metazoa; phylum Arthropoda; class Arachnida; order Araneae; family Nephilidae; genus Trichonephila; species Trichonephila clavata. The sequence goes on from BMAO01006872.1 coordinate 62,819, forward strand.
AATGATAAATTTACAGCTATTTTGTACATTATTAAATGTCATTGTAAAAGAGATTTTGTTATTTGGAAAGAGAAAATTGCATGTACTCTGCTTTCCACTTTTGGTTCTATATATCTAAGTAAAAATCTTTTCTCTAACAAAAAATACTTCGAGTCCACAAAGAAATTTATAGCAACCGAATGCTCAGAATCGTGTCATATTATCACAAATTATACTCCTGATTTTACGATATGAAGGTGTGTGGATCGTTGTAAGTACAAGGTTCGAATTAAAAGTTTTATTTATCCTTTTACTTAACTATAATGAAGGGGAATACTTATATATTTTATAAATATGTTTAAAAATACATAATATATGTACAATCTTAATTTTTTTTATTTTTGTTGAAATAGTTATATTTTATGCTGTTTATTTTTATGTTAAGAAATATCTTTAAATGATGTAAAATTGATATTTAATGAAACTGTAAATCTACATTATTGACATGCTTTCTCTAACTCTGCATGGTATATAACGGGAATCGAATTGTTTTAAAAATGTTCTACTGTGTGGCACGCTGAATCATATTGGTAGATTGGTTTGGCACTCCACAGCTAAAAGGTTGCCGACCCCTGGCGTAGGAAATAACCCACAGAGTTGCCTCGACAAGCGATTTAATATCTCTCAAAATATTTTTTAACAACTAATCCAATAACTTTTTATTCAAAAAACCATGTATTTTGACTTAGACCTATTTATCCATGTGATTAAGTTTTAAAATTTGGAAACTTTCTGTGTATCTTACACAAAGATAACAATAAAAGATAGCAAATTGATAAGAAAAGATAACAATTTGTTTTACTATCAAAATATCACACATAATGATTTGTTTGTACGTCAGATAAATGAGCCTCTTGTGGGAAAGATGAATGGTTACATTATTGGTTTATTTTCTAAATAAAAAACTCTTACTAACTAAAACTCTAACTCTGATATCAAATACTCAGTTTCCAATTAGTTATTATCATTTTCTAAATTTTGTAACTTTTAGAGAAGACGAATAAAAATCGTGCTTTAAATGAGTTACATGTACAAATATTAAAAAAAAATCATTGAAGACTAAACTGAAAAATCTTGATGATGTAATACCAAAAGTTAGAAAGTTGTAAACCCATAATACACAATTTTCCAATACCTTATTTGTATGGTTGATCCATAGTATTCGCTATCTTAAGCAAATCTAAAATAAACCGAGCTTATAAATGAAACTTATTTAGACAATGGATGCATAGTCTACAAGAGCCGCATATTACCCGACGTTTTTTTTTTTTTTTGAAGGCATACTCATTATATTTTACTTTGTTTATGGGTACATTTTTAGCTCTCTTTTTTGTAAGTTAATCTTTTTATTTTTCCTAACATTATAGAACTTTCCAAAAATAATTATGCTTTTAGAATGATTTCTTAAGAACGATTTTTATAATTTAATTACATTTACTTGAGCCAGTGATTCTCAAACAGTGGGGTGCGCTTCCCTACAGGAGCGTGATAACCCTACGTAGGGGGCACGAGCTTATCGAAAAGTTAAAAATAAAAAAAATATTAATTTACTGAAGGGAAGCAAGACAAATTATACATTCTGACATAGTAAAAAATAAAATACACATTACACTGATAAAATATACTTATAAATGTATCAGAATTGCATAATGTATTTGATCATTAATTCATCAAAACTAAGTTTAGAACAAGTTTAATACTTACTAGTGACTCTCAAGAGTTTGTCTTTCAGAGCAAAATTTTTCAAAGGAATGCTTTATTTTAGAAATTGAAACTCTGAGTTCTTTTTCTGTATTAGCTGAGAGTTGAACGAGGTGTAGCATTTATACACGTTTTGCGCTGACGTCCACGAGAATGCAAGATTTGATGGATATAAGATAGAGAGCAACATAGACTAGACTATTTTTCGAATGACATTTGTACTTTTAGAAATGCATGATTGAAGAAATAAATATTTAATTTAATTAAAAATTATTTTGCAGACTATTCCAGTTTAAAAATCACAGAAATGAAAAGTAACATAATACTTATACTGTTACTTAAAATTAACTTGCTTAAAAAGCTATAACTTAAAAATAACACATACAAAATTCAATACTTATGTGAATAATTTTTACGGTTTATAAAAGTTTTAGCATCAAAGTACATTATTTTGCATTCAATACATTGTTATTGTATGGGGGGATGGAAAAATGTAAATTATGATTGAAAATTGGATCGCCAATATAGAAAGTTTGAGAAGCACTGACTAAAACTGTACTCAGCATTGAGAACCATCAAAATAATATTAATGTTGACAATTTATTACACTTATATCATGGTGTATTGAAATTCAAGCTTCTTTGTATCAATGTACATTTTTTAATTACGTTTCCACTCATGTATATTAATGAACAGGAAACACGAACTATTTGACTTTGAGCTTAATTAATTCAAATCTTAGGGCAAAAAACATTATATTTCTTCAATTTTTCCATCATATTGAGTTCATATTGCTAGGAAAAAAACAGTAACTCTATGAACACTACTATATATTATGTGCTCATAAAGGAATAGCACATTTAATAAAACTTAGAAGGGTTGAGACAAAACTGCTGTAGTCTGTATAAGTTCCTACTTCAGCTGATTAGCTAGCTGATTCAAGTTATAGAAATATGACAGGTTAAGAGGGGGGTGCCTAACGAACTGTCAAATAAATGCAATCTCAAATTTCAAATTAAGTTTAGTTATTTTTTTGTTAGTTATCATCTTTCTCTTCTCGTAACAATATTCTGCAACTTTAAATAAAATTAATATAAAATATATAATTTTCTCAATTTTATTAAAGATTGTTTTGATTTATATGTATGTTGTTACTTTAATTTTTTAAGTAGTAATAATGCAATAAAATGAATTATTTATCTTAATCGTTTTGAACAAGGAGCATTGGGCATAGAATTAAAATAGATTTTTCTATGTAAAAAAATAAAAATGATGACTAATTAATGTAACCGGTTTTACTGTAAAAAAAGACTTCTTCAAAAAACTGTGGGGGGGGGGGGACAAGTGAACAGAATTTTCTTTTTTGTTTCGTATTCAAAGCTTGAGAAATTACTGAAGATAAAAGGTTTAATTTTTACAATGTTCCCATTTTTAAAACAAATTTATCTTATCTTCCCTATTAATTGTAAGTAGAACAATAAAAAAATTTTTGACTTTTTATAGTATTAACTGTGTCATTAAAGATTTTATAACTCTAACTAAAACAAAATTTGTTTTATAAAAGGGGACATACACAATACGATTCAATTGACAAAAACTTGGTCGAAAATTCAAATAAAACTTTTTTAATATAAATTATTCTTTATATAATTTTTTACAATCTCACAAAATTTGAAAGCTCTAAGTTAAAAAATATTCAGAGTTATATGAGAACTTTTCTGTTCAATTTTATCATCCCAATTTTAAATAAAAACTTTAAGTGGATTTATCTCAGAAAGAACAAGTAATAATAAAAAAATAGATCAATTCCTACTTTGGACAACAAAGAAAATTTTTATTTTAGTTTCTTTTCATTAAATAGTTACAATTAATATAAATATTTTTCCATATGACAGAATCAGAATATTAAGGACAAAATAGAAAGATATTTCCTTGCAATTTTCCATTTTCCTTTCTATATATGGTATTGGACTATTTTGTTTGTTTGTTACTATTGTATTCATTAATTAAATTTAATTATTCTACTAAAATAGTATAGTAAAAAAAGAAATCACATTCTCAGAAATTGTGCCATCCCAGGTGGGATTCCAACCCACGACCTTTGGATTAGCAGTCGAAAGCGCTATCCATTGCGCAACAGTGGCACAACGAACGAGTTTCTTTTGTATACATGCTGTTGGGCTATTATTTTTGTTTTACTATTTATTCATTTTTTAATTTAATTAATGAATTAATATTTGAGAAAATTACATTAACATCGAGTGTCATCCACAACAAGTTTTAAAAAAAATGTATTTGAACTTGAATGGTAGAAAGTATTTTACTAATGATTGAAAATTTGAACAAGATATATAAATATATAGATATATATATAGGGAGTATATATATAAAAATATATATAAATAGTAGGAATTGAAAAAGTTATTTATCTTCATTTATCTTCATTTCAAATGCTAAGGTCTTTTTCTATTGTACCCAATGCTATAAATTTTTTTAACCTATTGCTAATAGTACATGTAACATAAGTTGGTACGCACACATTTTGAATCAAAGCAATACTTATTTTTTAAAAAAATAAATGAATTTAGAACTTACACATTTTTTAAGGAATTTTTAATAAATATTCAGTAAAAAAAAGTATTTTACGTATATCAAGCATGCTAGCAGAAAACCCATACCAACTTTTGTTATACTAGACTTGATGTATTTGTAAATAAAGTTTCATGAGTGGATGTTATTTATTGTAGGAGAAGTAGCATTTTCAAATCCTTTCATAAATTTTAAAACTTATCTTTAAGAAATTGAATGGTTAGTATTTTGAGAAAAATATCTGTTTTATGTAATCCATATACATTGTTGAAAACCAAAAAGTTGTAAAAACCATTAAATCAAAATTTTTTGTTAAATTGTACCATGCTCCCTTAACAAACACCTAACCTTTTAGAAAGAACTTAAATGAAACCAAAATTATTCATACCTTCACCGTATTTCCCACGGTCTAAATCGTTAGCGCAAGTCAGAGACAATGAAGAGAGCACAAAGAGCAAAACCCGCATCTTTACCCTTCTCTAGTGATCATTTCTATGAAAACACTTGTTGATGTCTCCCCGACGGGCCAACTTAGCGTCGGCTGAAACGATTAATTACGTCGCCAAAAGTAAGAATATCGCCTTGGCGATGCTCCTAACACTTTAAAACCGCTGCAATCATATCATCTTCAGATACGAACAAGGAACGTCTATGATTGTGTACAAATGTTAACAAAGCACCGATTGTGAAATACAATAGATTCTTTTCTTTCAATATTTTCACGAAAAGCGTCTGAATTTTAATTAAAATTGATGTTTCTTTTCTGTTTCGATTCTAAGACTGTTTGGATTACATGAGAAAAATGAAAAAAGAAATACTTGGTTCCCTGAATGAAGACATGTGGAATCCTTTACAGAAATAACAAAGCATTGTTTTAAAGTTTTCGTTGAAATGTTTAAGAGATGTAGGTTAAAATATTAAATGAAACATTTTATACAAAGAAAATGAAAATCATTACTTCAAATTAGGGAACGAATTTTACTTAAAAAAATAATTTGATTTATATTATTTGACTTTAATGTTACTACCGCTAAACTGTAAAAACATTTTTAGTAGAAATCCTTTCTCCCCCTCCCAAAAAAGGAATGAAACCTGGTTTTTTTATACAAAAAAAAAAATACTCAAATTAGTGTGAGAGCTCATTGATTAAAAATTGCTAAAATGAATTTACCACGGTTGTAAAAAAAGCATTTTGGATGAAAATTATTGTACGTATGGAACTGGGTAATAAGTATTAACTTTACGAATATAAATTTTAAAGGGGGGGGGCAACTTTTTGGCTTAAAAATAATGAATTTGTTTTAAGAAGAAGCATTAAAACATTTATAGTATCATTAGATCTATTTCTTTCTTCTTGTATATTCTCATCTATTGAAAAATTACTTCGAAAAGTGTTTAGAGAAAAATATACATTGTAGATAAATTATTAGCCAAGTTGACACTCAAATTTCTATCAGAGTTACATAAAATGAAATCATGATAACGTACAAATAAGAATACATATATATTTTTAAGGTTCTTTTTAAAGAATTTTATGAAATGATATGCAATTCAATATCATATAACTAATCTTCAACATATTTTAAGTAAAAATAAAAAATAAACCAAAATATTATTTATTCCTTAACTAAAAACTTGAAAATGATTAAATTAAGTTTAATAGTCAAGCATAAAAACATACTTTATGTAACTAAGAAATACGCACTTAGCATTATCATCGTAAGTAACAGTTCAAAGTACATCTTGTTTCTTAAAAAGAAAAATATTTAATAGAAATTATATTGTAATTTAAAACTTAATTGAGACTGATAATTTTCTTAGTTGATTTTAATAGATAACTAAAATTAATGCAAAAGATGCTTTAATATGGATTTTTACTTATGTATACTTTAATCCTTATTTAAAAATGCTAAAATTTATATTCAGTCTTGTGTGTATAGGATATTTAGAATACAATTTTATGGTTATTTAATAAAATTATGGTTATAGATGATCAATTGATAAAAAGGATTAAAATATTATTTAGTCATAATATGTAGTTTAACAGTTATATCAAATATGGTAGCGGAATCATGCAATTTTTTAAAATGGAAAACTCATAAAAATCCAAAGTTGAAGTTAAAAAAAATTTTTTTTTATATCCGATAACACGTCAAAGCTTAAGTTTTTTTAAAATCAAATTATAAATAAATACTTTAACTATGTCTAAATAGAAAACCATTTTGGCATACCTAGAAAATGAAACGTTTAAGAATTTTTTTATTCTTTCGAAGCAAAGTTTTCACAATAAATTTGTGAATATATAAACTTTTTCTAGCTTACACTAACCTAGAATATATGCTAACAGTTTTGAGGAAATCAATGACTATGGGTAATTTACATCATTGTAGTAACGATGAAAATTTAAAAGAAAAAGAGTGAAATATCAACACCTTATTTAACCCGGCACTTCTTCCGCAGGGTGTGTCATACCCACCGTCTATCTTTTTTCAACGCTCCTTCTAAACCTTTTTTGGAAAATTGGTAGTTTCTCGTGAAGCTGACTTTAAGGTCATATCCTTTGAGGGGCTTTAGCATGTAGGCAAATTTTGAATAGATATTTTTCGATATCGTCTCTTCGGGTATGTCATACCCTGTGCGGGAATCACCGTTACAGTTCTGAATGTATGAGCACGTTTTAAATCTTCCTTATGCTATGGCGTATTATTGTAGTTATGATGAAGAAATGTGATATTTTAAGTAATTTAATAGATATAGTACTTAATAGGTATAGTGTAACAGTATTTTCGGGTGAAGAAATTCTCTTCGCCGTTATAATGAAGAAAAATCAAATGATGAAGAGTATAACAGCAAGTATGATCCCACCACTGAAATTGACCCAGATTTATAAAAGGGAGACTCTGTTGAAAATACATGTTTTATATGTAGAGACACAAAAATACTTGAAAAGAACGTAATTTTAAAGGAGATAACTGGTACACATCTTATCCACTTTCAGATGAACTTTTGGAGAGAAAAAACTATTGTTGGAACAAAATAAGAGAAAATAAAAAATCAGTTCTAAATTTTTTTTAATTTAAAGAATAGAGAAGTTTACTATCATATGTTTAGTTTGAAAAAGATACAGATTTAAAAAAAAATTAAGATCCAGTGAAAACATCGCACTAACTCACGATGAGATTAAAGGAGTGTATAAACAATGCACGGAATGCCCTTATAAAAAGCACAGAAAAACTAAATTTATGTTTGAAAAATGTAATAAACATATTGTATTTCCTACATTTCTTCCTTTTTATCCTTTGTATACAAATTTTACTGTAAAAACACAATGTAAACACCCTTGGGTATGACACACCCTGCGCGAGAACTTTAGGTCGTTTTTTTCGCGCGAGTGATGCCGGGTTAATTACAACCAAACAATTGAGAATATTATCAGACAATAATAGATGAAAAAGTCCTGGTTCTTGCGAAACTTTCTAGTCGCGCAAGAGAAACTACTACTAGAGGATTATTCCTTATTGATTATATATAAGATCGACGGTGGAAAAGTATTGAATACAGTATATACATACATATGTCCACCAAAGCCACCCTCTTAACTTTAGAACGGCTGCTGCTATATTCATAAAAGCGGTGTCTAGGTATAGTAGAATAGTCATGAGCTACTGAATAAAACTACGTACGGCGTCATCTAATGGTAAACTGTGGAGTTAGTATTTCTATCTCGAAAACTGAACGAGATAGGGGGTAAAGTGACTTACAGAGTTGAAGAGTATTATCGATTTAGTACGAAAAGACACCTTGTGGACATTAATGCAAAGAATAGAAAGGTTAAACTATGTATTTGTTTTTCGGTGATTTTCTACACTGGGGCGTGAGAAAGACGATCTGAGAAAAAACAATTAGTTGCAACAATATACCTTTATCTGAGATGTTCTAACTTCTCACCGTCAGCTGCAATGCACATCTGGACACGTTGCACACGTTAGAGCATACAGCGTGACACATTGGCACAAGCGTCTGTAATGCGTCCTTTAAGGTCTTGCAATGTTTGTGGAGGGTTCGTACACTCCTGCTATTTCAAGTATCCCCAGAGACAAAAAACTCATTAGAGTCAGATCAAGCGAAAACGGAGACCAATCTTCGACACCACCATACTCATTATTTGGTCAACATGAAGGCGCTTTTGCTCACAAGACATCTCCAGTGAAGCAGTATCTCGTCAAGCAATTCGGAAAACAACATTAGAAGTTTTCTTGTGTACTCTTTCTTTTAGTCGCCTAAACATCAAATATATCGGTAATAGCTTCAAGACGAGTTCACTATGACACAAGTTTAAAACGGGTGGTAGTTTGTTATGCAGAAAAAAATGGAAACAGAGCAAAGGCCACTGAAAATTTGACACGAATGAAACAAATATACTTTGATGGTGTAAAAAAAAATCATATAATGTTTGCTGGTAAGTATTCAACATTTTTTAATATATTATTATTTTGCATTCTTCTATAATACATTTAAATGTTTTAAAAATGTTGCATAACAAATGCATTGGTAGGCACAGAAGATGACTCCGTGTGGGCGACGCCGACACAAATTCCGAAGTCAGCTATGATAATGGGAGTGACGAATCATTTTCGAAACAGGATACATATGTTTAGAGTAACTATAGGTTCATGGATGCATTTTATAATTTTCAATACTGGTAAAATAAATAAATTATTAACTTCTTATTATATCTCAATAATTTTTTAAAAAACTTCTGAAGTATCAGGTGTTGGGATGAACTTTTTGCACAATTTTTTATTTTTTCTCAAAAAGGTGTAGAGAATTGGGGGTGCGGCTTAGAATCGATGGCGGCTTAGATTCGAGTAAATACGGTAATTATTAATATATCGCTGACAAATTTAATTCAGTAAATCCCAGCAAACAAATCATACGTTTGCCTTTCTTGCGAATTAAACTATTTAAAACATTTTTCTTTACTATTTTCGTTCGCTGTATTGAATAAATTTTCATTTAATATGTACATTAGCACTTGCTGACGTTCATGTAAAACGTCATGAGAAGCTGAAAGTTGTTCAATCACGATTAGGTTATCGTGATTAAATATATTACTTGAAAAAATGAAAACCAAGTGTCTATGCTTGCGAAGCTGGATGTCTGCTGGAACAGAAAAAAATTCTGATATTCTAATAAGTTTTTGGAAAGAACGTTATTTCTTTCTCCGTTCCATCATTAAAATAATATTATTTTAACAATAAAATGCATAAATAAGTAGTTTATTTTGAAGTTGTATCACACATCTGAAACAAAATTAATTCACGATCACTGATCAAATATAAACAATTCATTAAGTTCGGATTGATAATTTTAAAAGTGATTTAAGTTTTTAAATAAGGTAAATTTTTATGAGAATATTATATTTCAGTGGCATTTTTGTATAACTTGAAAAATTAAGTTTCAAACATTTATTACCTAAGTTATTCTCTATGGGTAAGTTATGTTCTTATTAACACGAAAGAGTATCTTGAGGAACTTTTTTTAATGGGCTGCATATTAGTAACTAAGTCTTTGCAGACACGTCAAGTCCCCAAATGTGAAAGCTATCTTATGGTAACACCATCTAAGGCAGGATCCCGCTACCAAATTTTTGACGCTTGAATTTATTCAATTCAAGCTCTCGCCAGAAGCTAAATATTGCCGTGATTTAATTTTCCGGGAGTATGAGAGCCAAATTGATACTCAAAGAATCTTTTATATGCCACATAATCGTATGACATGCATGCCTATGGTTTTCGCATTCAGAAAAATTATCGACTCCAGCCGGAAGCGAACCCGCGATCTTGGTATACTACCTCTAAGCCACCGAGCCAACAATTTTGAAGAACCAGCTAGCCACATGCACCAATCCCTTTTTTTCTTTAGTGATTATCTGAACTCGAAAAAAAGAAAAGAAAGGAAATAATTTTTTCTCTAATGAATTGTGAATACAAACCAGATTCTAGGGCACATAATGAAAAGCAAGAAAAGGTCTTAAGTGTTATAAAAATTGAATATTTTCACTGCTAACACACATTTATAATCTTTTTCTGAATCATTTTAAGACGATCTGTTTATAATATGTAGAAAAATAATATTGAAAATCAAAAAAAAAATTTCTGCAGGAAAACGCTAACATTAATAATACATTCTTACTTCACTCAAGAGCCAAAACATTATGACCACCTGTCAATAACGAGTTGCCCATCCCCCTTTGGCACGCAACACAGCTTCAACCCGCCTTGGCATGGATGCCACAAGTCCTTTGTAGATGGCCGGGGACAGATTGTACCAGATGTTTAAGCAAAGGTTCACGCAAATCCGAGATATTGCTAATTGGTAGTCTTTGAGCTCTAAGCTGCCGTCCTATGATATCCCAAATGTGTTCTATCGTATTGAGATCCGGTGAGTTAGGTGGCCAGGACATTAACTGGAATTCAGCATCATGTTCCTGGAACCACTCCAAAACAATTTTAGCCTTGTGACACGTGGCGTTGTCCTGTTGGAACATTCCATTTCCAGCTGGAAAAACAGAGGCCATGTAAGGGTGCAACTGGTCCGCAATGATGTTCAGATACCCTGTAGCATTCATGATCTGCTCTACCATAAACACGGGTCCCAGAGATGCCCAAGAGAACGTCCCCCAAAGCATAATACCGTTACCACCGGCCTGTGTATGACCTACTGTACATTGAGGGAGCAACTGTTCACCTGGAAGACGGCGTATCCTGACACGGCCATCAGCGTGATGAATGACACACCGTGATTCATCTGACCAGGCATCTCTCTCCCACTGATCCATGGACCAGGGGCGATGTTCCCAGGCCCAGCGCAGGCGCAGTTGGCAATGACGCTTGGTCATCAAAGGCACACGAGTGGGACGTTAGCTGCGTAGACCCATATCCAACAGTGTACGCTGAACAGTGTGCTTCGATACTATTCTACTTGGCCCTGCATTGTATTGGGCTGTCAGCTGAGCCACTATCTGGCTCCTGTTTTGCTTCACCATGCGAGACAATCTACGACGACCTTTTTCTTTCATAGCGTGTGAACGTCCAACACCATGTCGTCTACTGCTGGTTTCACCGTCATTCATCCACTTTGCATAAGTACTAACAACTGTAGATCGTGAACAACCCACGAGTCGTGCAGTTTCGGAAATATTTGTTCCGATCCTTCAAGCCATTACAATCTGCCCTCTATCAAAGTCGCTTAGATCCACAGCCTTTCCCATCACACACAGAAGTAAGTGAAAGAATGATTCTTCAGACTCTCCAGCAGTAGTTAAATACTACTTCCCCTGATCGCGTGCCTTCCACGTCATCCAGACGAGTTCATTGCAAAATGTAGGGGTGGTCATAATGTTTTGGCTCTTGAGTGTAAATAAAGAAGAAAAGCGACTCACTGACTGACTAATCACGATATCTCCCGAACTATTCAACCTACAGACTTGAAATTTGGTAGACATGTTCCTTTCATAGAGTAGAGATTCGCTAACAACGGATTTTTTTTGCGAAATTCGAACCGCAAGGGGCATTACAGGGGTTAAAGGGCGTTAAAAATAATTGTTTCCATTTTTAAACTACTCGACATACAATCTTGAAATTGGGTAAGCAGATTCCTTTCATAGAGTAGAGATCCGCTACAAAACGAGTTTGGTGAAAATTTTCCCCCAAGTATCGTTGTGGGGGCTTAAGGGGGGGTATAGATAATTATTTCCATTTTTAAACTATTAGACGCACAGTCCTTAAATTTGATAAATATATTTCTTTCAAAGAGTAGAGATCAGCTACAAGATGGGTTTTGGGAACTTAAACCCCCGAGTTGTGTTGTGGGGGATTAAGGGGCGAAAAAAAAATAAATGTTTTCGTTTTTAAACTACTTGACCTACCTGCTTGAAGATTGGTAGGCATGTTTCTTTCAAGGAGTAAATATCTGCTACAAAATGGGTTTTGGGAAAATTGAACCCGAAGGGGTGTTGTGGGGGTTAAGGGGAGCTATAAATAAATATTCTGATTTTTAAGCTATTAGACACACAGTCTTGAAATTTGGTAAGCAGATTCCTCTCATAGGGTAGACATCCTCTACAAAATGGGTTTCGTGAAAATTGACCTCCACGTGGCATTGAGGGGCTTAAGGGGCTTTATAGATAATTATTTCCATTTTTAAACTACTGGGCGTACATACTTGAAATATGATAATCAGAATCCTTTCAAGGATTTAAGATCCCCTATATAATGTGCTTTGTGAAAATCGACCCCTAGGTGGCGGTGCGGGGCTCAAGGGGCGCTACTACCCATTTTTCCCCCCATTTTTAATTTATTAGACACACAGTCTTGAAATTCGGTAAGCAGATTCCTCTCATAGAGTAGACGTCCGCTACAAAATGGTTTTTTTGTGAAAACAGACCCCCAAATGGCGTTGTGGGGGCTCAAGGGGCGTTATAGATAGTTATTTCCATTTTTAAACTGTTAGATATACAGTCTTGAAATTTGGCAAGCAGATTCCTTTCGTAGAGTAGAGAACCGCTACAAGTGGGTTTCGAGAAAACCAGCCCCTAAATTTCATTTCCGGAAATTAAGGGGCGTAATAGATAAATATTTCCATTTTTAAACTATTAGATCTACCTACTTGAAAATTGGTATGCATGTTCCTTTCGTGGAACACAGTTCCTCTAACAAAGAGTAAAACGAAATCGAGTTTTAAGAAGGGTAGCGAGAGTCAAGTGGAGTAATAGAAAGAAATTCTTGTTTTCGAATTGTTAGACCCACATACTTAAAAAAATTTGTGAAGCATGCTTCTTTTGTTGAATAGGGATCCACTAAGAATGTATTTTACGGAAATCAACTCCTGGGGGCGGAACAGGGGGTTACTGGGGTGTATTGACAAAAAAAATTCCTTTTTCCGAACTACAAAGACTGTAATAATGGAATTTAGCTTGTATTTTTCTTTTGTGGTGAATTTAAGTCCGCTAAGAATGGTTATTTTGAAGAACGACTTCCAACGGGATTTCGAGGGGTATTGATAGTAAAAATTTCGTTTTTGCTCTAGTAGATTTAGACTTGAAATTTGGCTTGCATGTTTATTTTACGGAGTAGAGATCCACCAAAAATTGGCTTACGGAAATTCACTTAGTTATGAAAGTGCAAACATCATTCTATACTTCAAGTTTAGAGATTATTAAAAAATACAAATTAATAGTTTCGTCCTTTTTTTATCAAGAGGTGAGAGCTACAGGTATAAGTATATTTTTCAATACAATTGAATTCTTAAAGCTAGGACTTAGATATCAAAAACTAAACTTATATATATATATAAACAGTATATATTTATAGAACATCATGAAATACCCAGGGAAGCGGATGGGTAACGGCTAGTATCCTATAAAGCAGTGATTCTCACCGGAGATAAATACACCCTAGAAGTGTTTATACCTAAAAAAGTTGGAAAATATTTGCAGGTATGTTAAACGAAAAATTTAAAATTTCAAAATAAATAAATAAATTCTGATTAAAGACACACTCTTCAGTAACGATGCATTTCTTGGAAAGTTAAAAGTAAGAGGCACAGTTATATGTATGATCACGTTTGTGATTTGTGAAAAACTCTTTGTAAAAAATTGAGAGACGAGTGGTCTCAGTACTTAATGATTTCATAGAAAGTATCAATTTTTCACATTTTCAAAAACATGCTAATCATCACTTAACCAAGTGATAGGGAATTTTTTTATATTTTTTCCAGAAATAATATGAGCCGCCCTATAATTGAATGTCCCTAAATATTACCCCCACGCTAACTTGCCTCACCTCTGTCTTCTAAGTATTGATCAAATTTGTCTTAATTGGATTATTAGTGTGTCTGTGTTGATTATTGTGACAAATAAACAATTTTAGTGAATCATGTCGTCTGATCAATTAGTTCCTCCCACACATCTAGCCAAGTCTTAGAGTAGACAATTAGGGTCACAAAGTATTTTTTTAAAAAAAATTTACTCGTTTAAATCTGTTTGGATAACTGTGCTTATTTACAAATTTATTTTGTATGAAGAGTATGAATAATAACCATCTTAAATGATGCAATTTTGATATCTATTTAGTTCACAACAATAAATATCATGAAAGTATCAGTGATATCTGGATATATATTTGAAAACTATTATGAAACTATTATATCGAGTTCAAACTCTCTTACAATAAATATGAATTTATATAACACTCCGAAAAACAGAACCGCAGACAGGAAGAGGGAAAAACCTATTCATTTTTCACAATTTTATTTATCTACCTAACAATATTTTTGTGCTTTTTGCTAGAGGAAAAGTATCACAAAACGAATATTTGTATAGAGGCTTCAAATAAAAATGCAATAAAAATGAAAACCCCTGAAAATGATGCGTCTGCGCGTTTCATATTTCCCGGAAGCTATCGTGGCGTGTTCTAGCAGTTCGTGATATATAAATGTATTAAAAAACAGTTACATACCAAGCAAAGGACAAGCAGAATGTACATATGTGAAAGTCTTTTTTTTATTAAATTCGAGAAAAAGGGCAGTACAACTGCGAATGAATGTATTTGAAATTTTGATCAATTGATTTCGTAAGAAAATATTAAAGGAATTTTATATATGATCGTACTTTTAATTTACATATAAAAATAACCAGAATACCTAGAATCGTTTACATGCAAATAACCTTTTGAAGAAGTTTTCTCACGGTGTAAATAGTAAAATTTATAACCGTTTAAACACAACTGAATATTAACCCCTTGGGTAACAGGCTGCACACACACACACTAGAAACTGATGAATACGACAGTGTTTCTGATACGGATTTATATATTTGTGATGAAAAATGGAACAAAAATGATGAATACACTTATGTAATGCATGTGGAAAAGCTTTTTGTTCCAAGGAGCATTTCGAGCAATTTCACAAAGATTTTTAATTTCAATTCTAATTTTCCAATTTTTTCAAATATTCGCAACCCGACATTTTGTAATTTAATTTTTATAATTTTATACAATCGCAATAAAATAAAATCTACCTTATAATGTTTCCTGTGATGTTTATACTGGTTTTACACTTAAATAGGCCACGGATCCACATGAGGTAACAATGGGATTGTGTCATGCATATAGCATGTATCCACTTGTGGTGTACATGGTGAGAAAGGGATTAAAAATATATACAGTGGTGGCCAAAATTGAGGATATTTTTTAAAATTATTATGTAATTGCTTTCAAACGGTGCCGAAAGTTTTCGATAGGATTGAGGTAAGGAATGTTTCCTAGTCAGGACAACAATGATATTTAGTCAAGAAGCAATGACATCAAATAAAAGAGTAGATTGGACACCTAGAAAGAGATGTGTGGTGAGAAAGTGGTTTTTTTCCTATGTTAAAATTGCAGGACAAGGGGGGGGGGTTCCGTGAATACATCTGATGACTAAAAGTTTTGTTTCCTGTCAGGAGACAAATTTAATAAAAAACAAAACAAGAAAATGTCGAAAAAAGGTGCATCACATCTATTGATGACAGAAGAACAAAAATACTATGTCTTCAAGATAAAATAATGTCATCAAAGGTCATCAGAAATATTCGAAATGATGCTGGTGTTCCTGTCAGTTCAAGAACTATCACAGGAGATGATTAGTTAGACTAGAAAGTAGAATTCCCTGAAAAAAGCCTTATATATATATATATATATATATATATATATCAATTTACAACAACACTAAAAAAGACTACAGTGGTAAAGGAACACACTAATTGGACAAATTATTAATGGTCACAAGTTATATAGAGGGAGAAAACTATATCGTTATTCGGTAGTGATGGTCGAAAATATGTAAGATTTAAATAGGAGAAATGATACATTCTGACTGCATCCAGGCAACTGTGAAGTATCCACATAGCTTTATGATTCAGTCATGCATATCAGCAGCTGATATCGGTCGCCATCGATCACCGAAGAGACACTGAATGTCACAAAATACATTGGCACCATTCTTGAACCCAAACTTCTACCTTTCATCAGGAATCTATTTACCAACAATGCTTCATTTATTCTTCAGCAAGATTCTTCCCCTTGCCACATAGTAAAGTAATAGAAAAACTAGTATCGTTCTACGTTCTATCTCCCACGGCTATAAACATTTTAATGCCATTCAGAACAACGTATTTAAGAGAAAAGTATTTATCGATGTGAGTGGCTACAAAAACACAATATAAAAGTAAATTAAACGCAGAATATAAAATACGACAGCAGATAATTTCAATAGATCCAGACTTCAACAGTTTGTGTAAAAAAATACAAACACATATTCCAGTTACTAAATGGGTAAATGATAATTGGATCCAAATTAATATTATTAATGAGTAAGTTTTATTAAAATTATTTATAGCAAATGCAATACCTTTTTAACTGTTTTTACATAGAAACATGTTGATCTACTTTAAACATTATCTTAAGATGTATTTTTCTAAGTGTGTTTGGAATGGGGCTCCTCGAAAACACCTTATAGTTCCAAGGTTCTGTGAGTCGGAATAAGTTTGAAGACCAGTTTCGTGCTATCTCATAACGTATTTATACATGTATATGTAATACATTCCGGAAATAGTCGGGACAAGAGAAAAGCAATTTATGAAACAGTGGAATCTTAGAAAATGAATTTATTAGGCAATTCTAAACATTAAGAGAGTGGCCCTTTTGCATCCATTTGCTCTTACTATATTTCGAGAAGAGAGCGAGAGAAATCCCTATATTCTCTATGCTAGAAAACTACAATGGAGAAAATAAAAGGAATATTATAATAACGAGATAAAATGAAAGGAAATTGTTATTTTTAGAGATTGCTGAAATGGTTTTAGGGGAAAATTTGGCTCCGGTCTGTCGGTGAGTAACGCACGTGTAAGCTATCATAAGATACCCTTTTTCTACGAACTAAGAATAAATCTAACAAGTTAAGGATTTAATTTTTTTAACACGGGAAATGAAATGAAACTGGCGCTTTGAAAACAGATATTCGTAAGTAAAATTTTCAGAAATCTATATATAATTTAGTACTTAAATTAAAATTAAATAGGATTGTTACACGCACACGCGTGTATATATAATATATACCGGGTGATCATAAAAAAACTTCCCCGATATACGAACTTTTAGCGACCTGTCCACTCCATCAATGGGAAGTAAATTTCAGATATTCTTATTTTAAGTTATGCACTGGAAAGTATGATGATTTAAAACTATACAGCCCTCACAGATACAGCTCCATAAAAAAAAAATCGAAATTTTGAATGGCAACAATCGCTTTTTTCCTTTGAATTTGATCAGTTTATTGAAAAACCACAAATGACGTTGAAATGATACGCGCTAGACGAAAATTGCTGGTACAAAACATTTACAAAGAGACCAATGACCACACACAGAGGATGTATTGTACATTTCTCTTTTAATGTGGGAACGTTAACTCCAAAAAGGGCGTTCAAGGGACTAACAAAAACTTCACGATGGTACCAGGGCCTTACCAGGGCAAGCCCATTAAGAGGCTGCATGGTAAAGCATCCCACAAGCACATTTATCCTTGGTCCGTACTTCTCTTCGGAGAGGTAACTTCCTCAGGTTTGAAAACATGCTCCATCTCAAATACTCGATATACAACAATGCTACAAAATTACCTATTTACAGAACTACAACAATGAAATATCGTTAAGGTGTTAGAAGTTCTCCTCTACAAACAGCCATATGTGTTCGACAAGTACTGCAACTGTATACTTTGGTGATAGAGTCCTCTCCCGTAATTTCGCAGCTCCTTGCCACTTTGATTTCTTGATCTCACTCAAGATGGTTATCTGGTTCTTGGATTTTTTGAAATCTTAAGTGTGCACCTCAAATCCACGAGATTTGATAGAATTGCAATACATCAAAAAATGTGAAGTTCTACAGAATCTTCCTGCGATGTTGCGTTTGTCCTTGTTGTCAACAAGGACAATAGAATGCATGCAATGCATTATTTTTTGTGAAGGTGAAAAACTAAAAATATACTATTTAAAAACACAAGTTGAGTTGTACTTGATTGTTTACAATGCTTTTCTTTGTAAATTTCTTACGCGGACAATTTTCGCGATGAGTATATCGTTCCAACGTCATTTACGTTTTTTTAATGCTCTAATCAATTTACGCAAGAAAAAAAAATGGGTGCTCTCATTCGAAAATTTCGAAGTTTTTTTACTGTGTTGTTCTCTATTGTTTTAAATTATCGCAATTTCAACGCATACCTTCAAATAGCAGTATCTGAAATTTCCTTTCAATTGGATGAGTGGATAAACTGCTAGGAATTCATATGTAAGGGAAATGTTTTAAGATCATTCGGTATGTGTATTACTAGGCATGAATTTATATATATATATACATACACATTTGTATGTATATATATACATTTGTATGAATATACACACATTCTATAACAAAAAAAACGATGCACCAGGAACAAGTTGTCCGATAGAGACAAAAATTGGTGGGTAGAAAGATTATGTACAGAATTAGAAAATGATTAAAATTTCAGAAAAATTGAACGATTTGTTTCAGAGTTACATAGTTACAAAGTAATGAGCTCAATAAGGTGTTGACCCACCTCTAACCTGCATGCAAGCTGCCACACGACGTGGCACAGAGTGATGAAGCACCCTGATGGTCTCCTGCGGTATTTTAAGCTAAATTTGCCCCAATTGTTGGACCAGGTCATCAACATTCCGTGGTAAATGCAGTCGCCTTCCCATCAAATCCCAGATATGTTCGATTGGAGAGGGATCTATCGATCTGGATGGCCAAAGAAATCTTGGACAGTTTATAGCAACACGTGCCGTATGTGGTCTGGCACTAATTATCTTGCTGCAAAATATGGCCAGGGTACTGCAAAAGGAACGGTAGCAAAACAGTCCTCAGAATGTCGTCGACGTACCTCTATGCTGTAAGTATGCCTCTAATGACGACCAAAGGGGTCCGGCTGTCAGAAGAAATGCCCCCCCCCCAGACAACTCCAGGATGAGGTCCTGTGTGACGTGCAATAGGGAAAGCAGGATCGGCACGCTGCCCTGAGCGTCTCCAGGCACGTCTTTGATGATCGTCAAGGCACAGTTGGAAGCGGGATTCGTAAGCACTATACATCCCCAATCAGCATTATTCAAACCTGATAGAGCCAAGCGCTACTGTAATCTGGCTCGACAGTGTGCAGGCATGAGTGGCAGGTGGCGAGCGGTTAGTACGAGTGTAAATTTCGCTCTATCAGCAGTGTGTGAATGATCATGGTGGACACTCGTGCGTGTGCCGCACGTCTGATGGTTGATAACGATGAATCAGGTGCTGTGATAGCTGATTTGAGAATCAATCTGTGCTCCCGATCTTCTGTAACCCTAGATCGATTGCTACCATTATGACGCTGAAATCTGCCACTGTCCACTCATTCTTGCCAGCATCTTCTAATGGCCGCATCTCTTCGATCCATATGATGAGCGATTCTCCGATTTGCCCATCCTGCTTCTTTCAATCCAATGATACGACCTCTTTCAAAGTTTGACAGTTGCTCGTAATGAGAACTTGAATTCTGCGGTGAGGCATTTTTTCAGTCGTTGAAAGGTATCCTAAATCGCAACACAACAGAAATTTTAAGCATCAGATTGAGAATCGCTTCTTATAGACACCTGCTGAGTGCGCAGTTCCGATGCGCTGTAGCTCCCGCTATTCATTCATTGGACACCAAATTTTAATCATTTGCATGTTCGGTACAAATGTTTTTGCATACGAAATTTCACTACAATCGGGCACCTCCTTCTTGGCGCATCATTTTTGTTTTGTTTTTGTGATAGAGTGTATAATACAAACGCGTATACTGTTGTTCCTTATCCTACCCGATCGAGAGTAACTTCGGATAGAAATTCACGTAGTTCATCGCGGCAATGAGAGGTTTACATTACATCTGCCATTTGACCTCACCTTTTGAGCACCATGTAGCTGCTGACAGTACAATATTGCTCAGTTCCCCCTAGTTTCGAGGGAGAAGACCCCGGGGAGTGGTCTAACGAAGAGCATAACCTCGTCTTACCCCGTTCACTGTGTATGCGAATTAAGTGAGTCCAGTGAATGATGCACGTACAATGCGTGGACAAATTAGTTACATTCAATCACAGCGAAATTTGCTTAACACGAAACTGAAGTTACTGAAACATTTTGTTTGGGTTAAGAATTTCGTGTCAAAGGATATTGTAAAGAAAAACATATCTACAAAATCAAGTTAATAAGTTTACATAGAAGACATTCACAAGAACTTAAAGAAATATAACACAAAATTTTAAAGTATTTTGAAAAACAAATATTTATTGAATTTTTGGAAAATAATCTGATATTTTTATTTGCAATGTCTTTTTTAGCATCAAATTGTCAACAAATTGTTCGATACCGTCCATTGGTCATATATTTCACTTTTAGAATGTATCTCTAAATAATTTCGCATGCTTTTCAAAATGTTCCTCGTTCCGGATGACGTGTGAACAGGAGCTGCATTATACATTTCATTTTCATTGCTGGAATTTGTATCAATGGTATTTTTTGAGCTTTTATCAAACTCCAAAATGTCTTTGTCTGCCATAAATGAGGATGTACACACATTTTTTTTCATCATCTACGGCAACGAATTCTTCCGATGCTACACTAAAGCAGTCCAATCCGGCTGGTGTTTTCTTTATATTGTTAATTCTTATAAAGAAAATCTTTTCGTGTTAAGCAATATTCGTTTCGTGTTAAGAGAAAACCGCATAATAATTCGTGAGGACCAATGTATTATTTCGTGTTAACTGATATTTCGTCTTAAGTATTTTCGTGTTAAACATATTTTACTGTACTTTTATTTCATAATGCCGAATCGTGCTAAAAATGACTCCAGAAATTTAAATTTATATTTAGTTGCCATGTTATAAAAGTATGAAAATCTCTCGGGCTATCGCAGAAAAGATATAAAACTAAAGTAGAGCTATTCGCACCTTTGACATTTGAATAATATTCTCCTAATGCTTATTTTTCATAATACTTTATAAATAATACATAATAAGATTTCCGTAGAATGTCTCGCTCCTTATCTTTTAGAATAGCATAAGTATACAAATACTTGTAAGCTGTGCATGCGTAATTAAATGTAAATTTCTGCAAATACGCTTAATATTTCGTATTATTATTGCATGCAATACAGCGAATAAAAAATGGAAAATAGATCTCAACAAATACACTCAAAATATATGCTAAATAAAAAAGAAATCAAGACGAATAGAGCAATGCAAATGTATAAACAGTATCCCGTTTTATACGGTATACTGTTTATACTATTTCTTATTCATACATATTAATTCCGCATTTAATATTTATTGAAATGCTAAGATATATCATTGTTTCCCTCGGATTCACCTACAGAATTTATTCAGCAATCTTAAATCAATCACAGCTATAAGAAGTTTTGATATTTAGAAACAACATAAAAGTAATATATTACATATATCATTTGGAAGCGCAGATTTACTATTGATTACATGTCATAAATATTTAAAATATAACGGCAAAAATAAATAATATTTTCTTTCCATTCAGCATCTTACTGGTCACGAAATATAATAGACGTCAGCATATTTGTAGTGGTATGTATATATATATATATATATATAATTGGTATTTTCATTTAAAATTGTAAAATTTGTTCTTTTTCACAATTCCTACTATTAGTTCTCTCTCTCTTAATATATATATATATACATCTTGTTCAAATTTTCAATCGTTAATAAAATACTTTCTGTTCATCCATTCAAGTTCAAATACATCTTTTAAAACTTGTAATCGGATGGCACATGATGTTAGTACAGTTTTTTCAAATATTAATTTATTAATTAAACTAAAAAGTGAATAAATAGTAACAAACAAAAATAATAGTCCAACAGCATATATAGAAAGGAAACTTTTTCGCAGTGTCCCTGTTGCGCAATGGATAGCGCGTTGGACTTTTAATCCAAAGGTGGTCAGTTTGAATCCCACCTGGGATGGCTTAATTTTTGAGAATGTGATTTCTTTTTTGCTATAACTTTTATTAGAATAATAAAATTTAATTTGAGAATAAAAACAGTAACAAACAAACAAAAATAGTCCAACACCATATATAGAAAGGAAAATGGAAAATCGCTTTCTATCTTGTCCCTTAATATTATGATTCTGTCATTTGTGTATACATATTTATATTAAGTGTACCTATTTAATAAAAAGTAACTAAAATAAATTTTTTCTTTGTTGACCTAGTAGGAATTGATTGAAATTTATATATATATATATATATATATATTACTTATTTCAGCTCAGATTAGAAAGCATAATGATCCAAGTAATCGAAATTTGAGTGAACAAAATCAATCAATGATTTACATATATACTATATTGTTCGAATTTTAATTGGGACAAGCATTTTTTTCTAGTCTCAGTTAGTATGTGATTATCAGTGACGTCTTGAAACCTCTTAAATTGGTTATATATGCCTAGAGGTAATGTGAATGATCAACCTTGACTATAATTTAATCTTTTAATTGGTTTTGGTGTATCAATAGTCCAGTAGTGAGCCTTTTAGTGAGGTTATAATTACTTTAAGGAATAGTTGTAAAATAATCACTCTTAATGAGCATACTTCTATGACTGAGAGATATATAGCTACGGTAGTTGATGTGGGCAACTCAAGTGTTTCAAGAATTTTAAGAACATTTCAAGATTCCAGAGCATCGTCTCCAAGATGAAAAGGAAAATGTGCGTGCTCAAACAAAAAACTACTCCAAGAACTGATAAAATTCTAATAAGAAGTAACAAAATAAGTCTAAGAAAGATAAGCAAAGACCTTTGAAGGATTTCTTGGATTATGGTGTTACAGGGAGCCCTACAACTAAACGGAAAAGGCTTCTGGAAGTTAGACGTAAGGTAACAAGACCGAGGAAAAAGCATTTTCCAGTTCAGAAAATGGTGAAATAACGTTTATTATTGGCCAAAAAATACCGATCCTGGACTGTTAACGATTAGAAAAAGATGATTTTCAGTGATGAAACACATTTATTTGTGCAGGGATGCAAATTAAGTGTAGTTAGACGTAGTGAAGATGAAACTCTTCTACCAGATTATACCCGACAGATTGTAAAACACCCTTCAAAATAGATGTTTTTTTTGGGGGGGGGGGTCGCAACAAATGGCACTAGAAGCTTAGTTCCTCTTAAACCCATGTTGAATAATGTCAAATACATATAAATATAATGCAGTAGAATTAATACATTCATGGAAACATTTGATAGAACATTTCAACATGACTTGGCTTTTTTTCACAATTCGAAATTGGTCCAGACTTTCATGTGGGAAAATAAAATGAAAGTATTTAATTGGCCCAGTAATTCACCAGACCTAAATCCTTTGGAGAATTTATGGAAAATTCTCAAGAATCGTTAGCTGAGATGAATTGTACGACAACAGAACAAATGATAAAAAGTGCTATACAAGAGTGGTTCCACGATGAAATTAAGTACACGTGCCCTGCACTAGTGAAGTCAATACCAAAACGAGGTGAATAGATCATTTCTGCTACAGAAGTACATATTTCGTTCTAATATAGAGGTTTTTCTGTCTTCTTATGGTATGTAATGATTAAAAGCTGAGGTTTTAGAAAAAAATCGTCTTTTCTTACACCGTTTGTCCCAATTATTCAAACAGTATATATATATATATATACATATATATATATATATATATGTGAAATCGGTGGTTGTAGAGTCGTCATCAAATTGAACCTCTCAACAAAAAAAGCAGGCATTCTTCGCGCGCAGGCGCAGCTGATCAAAAGTGAAACCAAAACTTTTGGAGAAGAGAGAGAAAAGAGACTGAGGTGCGCGAGCAGGCGTTCCCGTCGTCACATCATGGAAATCTATCTGTTAGAAATTAGAAACTTAGACTTTTCTTTAATTAATTGTTGTTAAGTTTTAAATAAACCAAAAGAAAGACAAATTCTTTAGACCCTTGTTGTCCCCCACAAATTATGAGGGCTCGGCCGGGATAGGGATTTTGAAGTTTAGAACGCGTGAATAAAAGAAGCGTCCGTGGAGAAGACGCACCGCCATTTTTCAACCTGTATAGAGGTTGAATTTCATTCGAAACCAGCGTGAATATTCCGCCTGTGAACTAGTGATTTAACACCTGCGAAGAGGTGTCGTTTTAACAATTTCAAGAGCTATTTTTTTCCGTCTAACGATTTAAACTGCGAAGAGGTTGTGGGAACTGTGTTCATCTGTGTAGAGGTGAATCAGTGTTTTTCATCTTATTGGATACATCGTTCGTGCGAACAACAAGGGAGCTGGAAAAAAAGGTAGGATCTTTCCATATTTTTTCTAAAATGTATAAAAACGCTCTTAAAGAGGATCTCGTAAGAGTTGTAGAGGAGCTAGATGGTACTGTGGAGAGTACGGACACCGTAGCTAAACTAAAGACTAAAATTGAGTAGAGTAGTACATTTGAAAGTGATGCAGATTTCGTTAAAACTTTAATTAAAAACTATATAGATGAGAGGGTATCGCGAAACGAAAGACAGGCAACTTTAGAAAAACAGAAAATTGAGCTCGCAAAACTACAGTTAGCACAGTTAGAAAAAGAAGTCGAACTTCAGACGACTAAAAATAAAGCATTAAGTTTAAATCCTGCAGCTAAAACCGAAGAGAAACAGTTCGAAACAGACATAAAAAATATGATCAAAAGCATTAAAACTTTATCTCTTCCTGTTCCCACCAGATCTGAAAACTTTAATCTGCTCTTCCAATCATTTGAACGCGCATTTTTAACCAAGAAAATTAATGATGAATATAAATCTGAAATTTTAATAAACCTTCTGGGCGAAAGAGCTTATAATGTCTTATTGTATATTAAAAAGGAGAAATTAAATGGCTATGATAAACTCAAATCAATGGTACTCAGAGAATTCCAAGTAACCCCTCGCGAGTGCTTAAACTCATTTAAAAATGCTGTAAAATCATCAGGAGAGACGTACATCCAATTTGCTGCAAGATTGACGGCAAACTTCCAATATTATTGTTCGTTAAGAAAAGTTAATTCCTTTGAATCTCTATGCGATCTTTTAATTTCTGATAGATTATTTGAAACCTTAAATAAGGAAACCGCAACTGATATTGGCATTCGAGAAGTGGAAAATTGGTTTAGGCCTATTGATTTAGCTAAAGAGTGCGATATTTATATTTCATCTAGAAGTGGATCGCGTAAGGAAACTCCTATTGCTTGTGGATATACCGAAGACCCCTTTAAAAATAGATCACGAAACTATAAACCAAAGAGTAGAGATAGCTATCCCCAAAATCTTGAAAGACAAAATAAAAATTGCTACATATGCGGTGATTCATCTCATCACGCAAGAGATTGTGAGAAGCGTTTTAAGCCTAAAGAATCTAACAGCCACGTCTATAATAGAAAAAACGCGAATAGTTTGAAGGTTAAGAGTGAAAAACCACAAAAAAGCGATGAGTTCGCACAACAGCTCCAATACGTAAACATTTTTGTAGAAAAACACCCCGTAACAGCCTTGATTGATTCAGGTTGCCAGATCAAAGTTTTAAATTCCTCGCTAATTAGATTGAACAAACCTTCCGAAGGAAGCATAACATTAACCTCATGTTTTGACGAAAAGCGCATCGTAGGAGTTGCATCAATAAATACTTGTATTTCCCTTAATCAGCACTCTCCCAGTTTAAGTGTTCGAACGGCAATATCACCGACCTTGACCGAAGAATTTATTATACATCCCAGTGTATATACTGAAATAAAGAAAATAAGCCATGCGAAGAGCAATGTTTTGTTGAGAGAATGAAAGTGAATCCTCTTTAGGTGCTTATTCTATTTTTACTGTTGCAAATGTGATTGATAATTCTAGTTATGATTTGTCACATGTTAAAAGCTTTAATATTAGAAATGATTTGAGTTCTCTGATTAAGAATTATAAACCTAATAAAATTAAGAGTACTAAGTTAAAAATGAGTATTATATTGAAAGATGATATTCCTGTGTGCCAGAGAGCCAGACGTTTATCTTATTCTGAGAAATTACAGGTAAACGATCAAATTGATGATTGGTTACAACAGGGTACTATAAGAGAAAGTTGTTCTGATTATTGTTCACCTATAGTATTGTGTAAGAAAAAGGATGGTAATTTAAGAATCTGCATTGATTATCGCAAAATTAATTCTATAACTGACAAAGATCGGTATCCTTTACCCTTAATAGAAGAAGTTCTAGATCAGTTGCAGTCGGGAAATTTCTTCTCAACTATTGACTTAAAAAACGGATTCTTTCACGTTGAAATGGAAGAAAGCAGTAAAAAATTTACTTCATTCGTCACACATAATGGGCAATATGAATTTAATAAAGTTCCATTTGGTCTTTGTAATAGTCCGAGTGTTTTTCAAAGATTTATCAATCACGTTTTCCGAGACCTTCTTAAAGAGGGAGTTGTCATAATCTACATGGATGATATTATTATCCCTTCTTCGGATGAACTTGACGGGTTAAGCCGTTTAACCAGGGTGTTAAAAACTGCATCTGAATATGGATTAGAATTAAATTAAAAAAAAATGTAACTTCCTCAAGTCAAAGATTGAATTCTTGACGCACATAATTGTAAAGGGTACAATTAAACCTTCTTTGGACAAAACCAAAGCAATTCAGAATTTTCCAGAACCTAAAAACGTGAAACAGGTCCAAAGCTTCCCTGGACCGTCAGGTTACTTTCGGAAGTTTATCCAAAATTATTCCATAATAGCCAAACATCTTAGTGATTTACTACGAGATAATGCGGTGTTTCATTTCGGACCTGAACAGCAATTAGCATTTCAAACTTTATGACAAAAGCTTTCTGAAAATCCAGTGCTTCATATTTTCAAACAAGGTACAAAACTTGAATTGCGTACTGATGCTAGTAAATTCGGTTATAGTGCGATTCTGTTACAACAATCAGACGATAGTAAATTTCACCCCGTACACTATTTTAGCAAGGAAAAATATTCAAGTTATGAACTTGAAGTTTTGGCTATAATCGAATCTCTTAAGAAATTTAGGAACTATCTCGTTGGCAACAAATTTAAAATTGTAACTGATTGTTGGGCATTCCAAAAAACTATGAGTAAAAAACAATTAACTCCTAAAATTGCTAGATGGGCCTTATTTTTAGAAGACTTTAATTATGAAATTATTCATCGTTCAGGCAAACAAATGGGACATGTAGATTGTTTAAGCCGTTATCCTGTAATGACCATAACATATGATGAAATAACCACTAAACTTGCAAATTGTCAGCGAAATGATGAATACATTAATTCATTAAAAACCCTTTTAGAAAATAAGCAAATTAATGATTTTGTTGTTAAAAATGATGTCCTATATAAAATTGAAAAGGATAATGATGTTTTAGTAGTACCACAACAGATGCAAACAGAAATTGTTAAAAATATTCATTCTAAAGGACATCTTGGCATTTATAAAACCGAAAGCATGGTAAAACAAAGTTTTTATTTTCCTAATGTTAGAAAATATGTTGAAAATGTTATTAATAATTCTATTGAATGTATTCTTGTAAACAAAAAACGAGGGAAGGTGAAGGGTTGTTAAATCCTATTCCTAAGGAAAATATCCCTCTTAGTACTTACCATATTGACTTTTTAGGTCCTTTGCCATCTACAAATAAAAACTATAACCACATTCTTTCAATAATAGATACATTCACTAAATTCGTATGGTTATATCCCGTAAAGTCCACTTCTTCCCGTGATGCTCTAGAGAAACTTAAGCAACAAGAGATTACATTTGGTAATCCTCACCGTATCATAACAGATAAATGTGCTGCGTTTACTTCAAAAGAATTTCGAGAATACTGTGAGAATGAGAACACATCCAACATCTAAGCATAACAACTGGAATACCCCAAGGGAACGGACAGATTGAACGGATTCATAGTTCTCTGATCCCAATTTTGTCCAAGCTATCCATTGATGACGCATCGAAATGATACAAGTTTGTTCCAGCCGTACAGAGAACACTCAATTCAACAATTTCACGAAGCACTCAGATGTCGCCGTTTCAACTCTTAACCGGAGTAAAGATGAGGACCAAACAAGATCTTGAAATTCTAAAACTATTGGAAGAGGAAATCGTGGAGATATTCACCGAAAATCGTGAAAAAATTCGGGAGGAAGCCAAGCGAAACATTCTGAAGATACAAGAGGAAAACTGTCGAAATTTTAATAAGAAACGGAAAAAGACGTACCAGTATGAGATCGGAGATATCGTCGCCATCCAACGGACACAGTTTGGAACTGGCTTGAAGCTGATGCCTAAGTTCTTTGGTCCCTATGAAGTCGTAAAAGTAAAACCTAAGGATCGATATGATGTCAGAAAAATTGGACTGCATGAAGGACCCAATACTACATCCACAGCAGCAGACCACATGAAGATGTTGGAGAAACTGTCTAATTCAACAAAATCATGCTATGTTAAATCTTTGTGCATTTATTGTATAGTCCTTGTCTGTTCTGTGTTTTTGTATGTTTCAGATTCTCCTCTGGTCTCCATGAAAAGAATCAAGTACCGCTGCGGACAGCGTACGGTAAGGCTGGCCGTTGTGGAATTGGTGGTTGTAGAGTCGTCATCAAATTGAATCTCTCAACAAAAAAGCAGGCAGTCTTCGCGCGAGGCGCAGCTAATCAAAAGTGAAACCAAAACTTTTGGAGAAGAGAGAGAAAAGAGACTGAGGTGCTCGAGCAAGCGTTCCCGTCGTCACATCATGGAAATTCTGTTAGAAATTAGAAACTTAGACTTTTCTTTAATTAATTGTTGTTAAGTTTTAAATAAACCAGAAGAAAGACAAATTCTTTATACCCTTGTTGTCTCCCACATATATATACATACATATATATATATATATACATATGCAACTTCTAACAATAACGTTTGGTGAATGAAGTCAGAACGGCCGAACTGGCAACACTGGCAAAACAAGACGCTACACATGCGTAGAGGCAGGTGTTGACCATTTGTCCCCACAGTTGTTATGTTGAGTGTCGTTTGTATTCTGTGTGAGACTTGTTTTGCAAAGTGTTTGTTTAGTGCATTGGTTCTTAACGGAGAACAGGAAAATGAGCAAACAAAGCATCAATTTAAAGTTTTGTTTTAAGCTTGGCAAGACACTAAAAGATACTTCCTGGTATCCTAAAATATTGGTGTCTCAGGTACGACCCTGAAACTGTAACGGGTCTATTCGTGAGTCTTCAACTAATCCTCTTGGGAAAAATTATTTCTATAAATAATGTTCTATTGAAAACTTTATCTCAAAAAGAAGATGCGGCTTATGTAAATGAAGGTTTATATTTAAGCATTAACTTTTATGTTCGAGAGAGAGAGGTTAGGAATTAGATGATAGAAGTTAATGATTAGTGCAAAGTAATGGAAAGCTAGTCGACAGCAGCTGGACAATTAATTGCTTAATATTTAAAGCTATGTTAATTGACAATTGAGTCAATAAGTTATAACTGAATAATATCGACCAAAGGTCTAATTGCTGAGAAAGGAATTAAGGTAATTCAGACCGAAAGTAATCAAAGAGTGCTAAACGTAGTTTATGGAATCTTAGCAATTATTAAATACTTCTACCGTGCTTTTGTTTCTAAACTTAATTAAAGGTGCATTTCTTATCCTGGGTTGCATGTATTTAATAAGGAATAATAAACGGGAATTGTTCTTACTATATGCCTGATCTTTATTCCAACTCTCAAACACTAATGAACGGCGCAGCTCGTTCATTACATTGGTGCCAAGCAAACCTTAACCCTGATCGAGGAGTCGGATTGAATTTTAGGGTCCTACCAGAACTTTTTTCTGGTCAGGAAAATGTTCCGGAATTCATAGAGAGTATTACTAATAATTTAAATTATTATGGGATACCCACAAATTTAGCGTGTGTGTACTTAAGGATCATCTCATAAGGAGAGCGAAGGATTGGTACGAGGTAATCGGCTGTACAAGTATAACCGGGGCAGAGACGGATTTTACCCTTTTGAAGGAGTCGTTGATTAATAACTTTCCTGTGGTCACAAATAGATAGGAACTCGAGGCTGATTTCTCATCCGATTGAAAGAAATCTGAGAAAGCAATTACGGTTCCTAAATTTTATGTTTACTACAATGCTCGCCCTCACAGCCAATATCGTCAAATAGTTCCTGGCAAAAAGGGAAGGACGGCGCAAATTGAGCATCCACAACCATACTTGCCAGATCTCAATCCTCCAGATTTCTTCCTATTCCCACGACTCAAACTCACTTTGAAAGGAAAGAGATTTGACAATATTCTTGACATCCAACAAAACGTGACGAGGCTTTCGAACTTCATCCCAAAAGAAGACCTTACAAAATTTTCAGGACATGTATAGCAGATTTCTGGGGTGCATAGTTATGGGAGGTGACTATTTCGAACAGTAAGATAACTTTCGTTAATATTTCATCTATATTAATGTTACAGGACTATTCACCGAACTTTATTGCCAGAGGTTGTATATATATGCGTCTGTATGTAATAATTCAGGTTAATTTCCTCTTACAAGATTTTTAATTTGTAATGGTGTGACGGATCTATACGCGACCTTATCACTATTCTTTTAGGGGAAACTTTGGGGCTAGCATTCACGTTAATTCATTTTCTCTCAAGGAGAAACCTTGATATTTAAATTAGTTTGATTATATAAAGTCAAAGGTTTTGTAAATGTAGGATCGAAGGAGCAGGAGAGCTGTTGCGGTGATTAGTAGGTGTGAGTATTTCATTGAATATATTTCATTATCACAACGTGAGTTAAGGAAGGAGTAGCTACGATAATAAATTAGGGGATTAAGGCTTAAGGATCTAAGATAGCTTGAATCATATTAAGTTAATCAGATCACTTGTCCTTGTTCACTTAGACTTGTTTACTTGGAGTTGTTCTCTTAAAATAGATTTCTCTCTTTATATATCAATGAAATACTCTCACCTACGAATCACCGCAACAGTCTCCTGCTCCTTCTATCCTAGATTTACAAAAGCTTTTTTGACTTTATATAGTCAAACTAATTTAAATATCAAGGTTTCTTCTTGAGAGGCTATGAATTAACGTGAATGCTAGCCCCAAAGTTTCCCCAAGAAGATCAGTGATAAGGTCGCGTATAGATCCGTCACAATGGTCCTGAAACCTCCAGGACTTACCGTAAATAATTATTACTTACCCGTCTAGGGAGTTAAGTATAACTTTTAACACTTGAAAATTATGTAGCAGCGAATTTAGAGTAATGATTATGTAAGCCACATCGAACGATAACTGCCAACTAATCATAAGAGTCTTTCACGGAAGTCATCTGAATTTTGTAACTTCCGTTTGGTGTTTTGTATACAAACCTCAGTTTGTTGGAAAATTTACACTGCTCTTTGTTATTATTCCAATGTTACGTTAATTACTGGATTGCTATTTGTGTTGTGTCGCGTTTTTGTTGAGTGTAAGTCTGCTACTTATGTTATTAAAAAGTCTGCTATATATTCTACTAAAAATAAATGAGGATCAACAGCAGTAAGTCTCCTTCATCCTGTCAATAAAAGATTATCATATCCTTAATTTAATAATGAAAATTAGATAATAGTAAATAAAAACCACTCGAAGTCGCCACATATATATTAGTTCAGGATTTTGCTAGATTATTTAAATATGACCTTTAAACTCAGATGATTTCCAAGCGAGAAATTTCTGTCTTCGATTTGGCAAAAGCAACATATATTTTGCTATCAGATATTGAGTCAGTCATTAGAGATTTTTAGAGTTCTTTGCTATTCTAGTGCTGTTGACTCATTTCTGTTCTTTATTTTAATGGATTGGATGAATGATCAGTGCTTAGCCAATGTTAGTATGTTAAATATGACTTTAAAGATATATAATCCTTCCTGATACTCTTGGAAGTGTGTGTTCCACATTTATCTCAGTTTTTTAAAAAGTACTCGAAATATTAAGAAATGCAGATATCTTTTAATTTCCAAACTCATATGTATATGTGACAATGTAAAAAAATGTATTGAATTATTTGAATATATTTTTCGTTAGTTCTAAATTAGAAGGGAGGCATTTAGAGTATAAAAGTAACTAAACCTTTTAAAAATAATTACTATTTACCAGATCAATTTTTAAAAATGTGTTTAAGTGAAAGATTTATTTACTTTGCACTATAAAGCATCGCGAGGGCTATATTGGCGGCAGACCGAGGCACTAGTGATTGCTACAACCATCGATAGGCAACACAGCGAATGGGGGCTGATGTTATGGAGGCAATTACAACGACTGCCTATCAACGTTGCACACCAAGAGGAGCGTTTGCAGAGGTGCCTGGCATATTTGATCTAGAATCTCACTTTGAATTTGAATTGAAATGTTTTCGGTCTTGATTTAAATCAGTCTTGATTTAAATCGAGCCTCGATGATTGCCGAAGAAATATCTGGAGACGTCCAGGATAGCGGTATTATACTGACCTGTGTGTCATCATTATCCTTGAAACCGTTAGTTATAGTTTAGGATGCCATTTCATTTGATGGTCGGACCCCTTTGACATAACACGGCACGGCGATACATCTACGAAATTCTATGGCTCAAAGTTCTGTTCTTTCTTTCATGAACTCACAGTCTTATATTTCAAAAGGATAATGAACGACTGCGCATGGCACCCATACACACACATATATAATAATTCAAGCCTCTCCAACACTTTCCTGATTGGCACAATCGCCGACCTAATATAACATGTGTAAGCTCTGAGATGTTCAGTATTTTCGGGCATTCCCTACAGTGCATGAGTTTTATTCGACAATTGGAATGTAGATGGCAAGCTAACCTGCAAGAGATATTCTCTAAATCTACGAGTCATGGTCGAGCTGGAAAACAGCTTTCACCAAGACCAGAGGGGAGGTTAGGCAAAGCATTTTCGATTTTTTCTCTTGTAACTCTATATTTTTCGTAAATGGAACTGAAAATTCCTATGATATTATTAACGTTATATTTTCAACACATGTGCATAACATCCAACAGATTTTTTGCCCATTCGAACCACTCCTTGGTAGATCTCTTTTAAAGTTATAGAATGTAAATACACAACATTGTTAAGTTTTTTCCCCGTCAATAAAAATTAATTAATAGTGCAATTAAAAAGCATGTATCAGAATTCAAAATAGAGAAATATCGAAATTTCAAGCTTGGTGCTTTGATCTTTGTAAATATAATCATCTGAGTTCCGTTTTGTGCGATTAAAACCAGATTCAGTGGCAAGTCGAACTTTTTCCTTCTGTTTTTGGTACTGAGTGAAATCCAAAAGTTTAATTCGAATAGATTTTCGAAATCTATTATTTTTCTATCAAGTAGCACTCATCAAAATTGACGTTTTGCACGTCGAATACCTTAAAATACATATACCACAGCTCAAGTAATAGAACAACAAACAAGTTATCACCAGATATATATTCAATGATATATAAACACATTAACAGTTTTTAAGCTAAAATATCCCATTATAGGCAGTTTGTTATATTTAAAACGTATACTACTAAGATATAATGATGAATATTAAGTCTAACTATATGAATAAAATTATTATATTAAGAAAGTTAGTTACTATTACATATATATATATATATATATATATTACAGCAATATTTAAAAAATAATTATATAAATATATATACATGTGTGTGTGTGTGTGTGTATTGTGAAAAATAAAAAAAATGTGAAATGTTTTATTAATATATCCGATAGTTGCGAAATTTTAAAAAAAAAATTAAAATTAGAACTTATTAGATGTGAATAATTAATTTATTTTACCAGTATTAAGACTGTTTAAATGGATACATAAACCTGCAATTGATCTAATTGTCACTATCCCGTTCAATTTCCCCCATCCAACCAAGTTTTCTGCCTTCGTTTCTAAGCCGCACCCGATATTTAGTAGAATTAACATTGGAAAAAAGTTCGGCTTATATACATATATATATATATATATGTATACGCACGTATATATATTATATGTATATGTTTCACAATTTTTGTAATAATTTATAATTAATAATTCTGCTATACCAATAGGCCTTTATATTTCAAGTTCTGAACTTGTATTTAGATTACTGAATCTTAAAATAACTTTTTTTTTGTTCTTTGATTCGAGTAATGATCTAGGCTTTTTCGTATGCTTTGCTTGATACGTAACATTTTTGTTAACAACGAATTCAAAAAATTTATCAATTATATTCTTTAGGATTTCTCTCAGCACTATATGCAGGTAAGGAAAGGCTGGTTAACCACAAAACTGGTTCGAACCCCAAGAAGCAGTTCTCAGTCCGCTTTGCTTTTTAAATAATTAGCATCCATCTGTTTTATACCCAAAATTTCAAAGTAGACATTTTTAAATCTTTATTATCTCTAATATATAAACATATATGATTTTACTTGAAAACATTAAATTAATTGAAATTCACCTTGGAGATATTGATTTAGTCATTTTGATAGCAATTAGAGATTTATTTAAGATTCTTCACGATACATAACTCTAATAAACGTTACATAAGAATAGCAGCAAAAGAAGTGCGGGAGGTTACAATGGAACAAAGCGATCTCAGATTCCAGAGATCTTAACTTATATGCTTCTCCTACCGGAAGCTTCGGGAACACTTCTTAATCATATGATTTCCAGGTTTAAACACGCTGATTGGTCAAATTCGGTGGCCGATGTAATATTGCATCATCTCACCACAAAATGGGTTAATAAGATACTTTTAACAGATTCAAATTTAAAGGAGCCTATTTCAAACCAATTATGGATGGTTTCCAACATACTACAATACATATATTTTGTCATCTCCATATTCACTCTTTGGTTCATTTTTCTAGCAGATCTTTCCAGTGTTAGAAAGCTCTCACCCAATGCGGCTCTAGATATTGCGATGATGTCCAAATCATCGGCATATGCCAAAATATGTCTATTGATTTACTAAATATAGTACCTGTAGTATTTATGCCAGCATCCCTGATCAAATTGATCCCTAATTTAAATTAAAATCTGCAGGAAATTCTACCTTTCTAGGATCAGAATTAAATTACCAAAATGACATGAATCCTGAAATCAGAAAAAGAATTATTGCAGCTAATCGCTCTGCTTCTTGGGTTTAAGATCATTACTGAAGTCTCACTTAATAAAAAAAAAGACTAAAAAATCCTGTTGAGGTACTGATTATATCAATTTTGTTTTATGCCTTAGAGACATAGACTTGGACAAAAAAAGAGAAGCTCTTAAAGGCTTTTGAAAGGAATGTCTTGCAAACCATATTTGGTGCTGTTCTCAATAGTAACCGTTGGAGAAAATATATAATTTTGAAATACATAAGAATTTTAATAGTGATGATATTATTAAATCTATAAAACTAAGTAGAATGAGATGGGCAGGGGATATAGTAAGAATGAGTCCAGAAAGAACAGCATTGCAAATTTTTAATGTAACACCCTCTAATAAAAGACCAATGGGAAGGTCCAAAAAGAGTTGAAAAGTCTGTGTGGAGGAGGGCTTTGCCATTCTAAAGGTGAGGAACTGGATATCAATTACTGGAAGAAGGGAAGCACGGGAGAAACTTTTGAAGAAGACTCAGGCCCACAAAGGGCAGTCATGCCAATACTGATGATGAAGACACTTTCTAGGATATAAAGTTGCGGCTAAAATTGTATTTCTTGTTAGGTAGGTAAAAGAAAAGAATTAAGTAGCAAGCTATGCCCCTTGGAGGTTTCAAGACCATCGTGAAGAAAATCCTCTCAAGAAAAGTTCATTCGATATACAACATCTTTTATTTTATTTTTATACTAGATACTTCATCTTTAACTCATAAATTTAATTTTTTTTCAATTAGGATTTTACACATCAAAATATTATTAAAATATAGATAATATCGTAAAAAGTATGACTTTATTCTCCACATTTGTAAGAAATGTATTCTTTTTTTACTGACTGAGAAAGTTTCTTTTCAAAATAGTGAATGTTTTGTAAATGTCAGATGTAACATTTAACAGGATTATTGTACACGAAATGTATATGTTGTATTTCGACTGCAATACTGAAAATATTTTTACAAGAGATATATTTTTCTTATACGCGTCATTCTTAATTGTCTTATTATTGAAGAATATTTTCAGGAGGTACAGCAACTAAAAAACGAAGCGAATTAGTCAGACCGTATGGCTTAAAAATAATAATAGTTTATAGTTCTAATAATAGTTACTTATAGTTTATTCAAGTACTTTTTTGGTAAATTATGAAGTGAGTTTTTATTTGTTCCATATACATGTAAAGATGAACGTGTTCAAGTCTTACTTATAAGCAAAAGACTGCTAAGAGATGATGTGCTGAAAGATGTAGTAAGGAAATTGAGGTTTTTGTGAAAGATTAAGTTACGAGATGTGAAAATTTAGAGGTAAGCTTCTACGAAGATAGCTATCGTAATAGAGATACTGAATATTTTCATAATTTAATAATGGATGTGCAGTTCGTAAAAAGATTTTTTGCTAAACTTATTCCGTGAAATATGCTATCTTCTTGAACAAATACTAAAATTCATGGAAAACTTGGTTTGATCTGGATTTTTATTAACATCGCTCACAAAAGCAACTTCAATGATATTGACGACGGACCTTGTAATTCTGAATCTATCGAGGATGACACCCTGTGCCGGTACCCCATTCTCCAAACTTCAACACCATGTCAACGTGTGCCTCGGCAAATACAACGCATATCGACCTCTCTGCATTCCGGATCTTTAATGGCACCGTGACTTGAAGCCACGATTCGACAACGGTGGAAACAATTTTGCAATCATGATCCCTCGACTACAGTGTTCACGGTGAAAAAGTTGAACTTAAAAGAAAAAATATCTGTATTTTGTTCCATTGTGTTCATAGAAAAATATCTATAGTAATACAGAATACAAATGAGTCTTCATATCAATATTTGGAACACACAAATACTCAAAAGAAAAGTCAGCAATACAACGCCTACTTACTATTGCAGTTTGCGATGCAATTTGTGAAATTACGTGTTGGAGAAAGAAAAAATCATTAGACAGTTCGTGAATAGAAAATAGGGAAATAAAGAAATATCAGGTGTTAGGGGTGAGTTTACTGTAGGATTTATTAAAAGAAAAGTGACTGGCAGTTCATGCAGTAGGACTTGAGAGAAAAAAAATGTAAAAATAAAATTATAACGATATATATATATATAATTTTGAGTATCACAATTTGGCGAGTGTAAAGGATTCCTTATTTATTTCATTATTTATGATGGTTGATATTTTCTTTGGATGGGATTGATGAGGCAGTCCTGTGATTATTTAAATCTGTTTTATTCCACATCTTGAAATACATAAGCATGTTAAACATAAAGCATGGGATGGACAACACAATACTGAACAAAGAAAACGAATGCACAATGATCTGCAGCCCTTACATATTGAAGGCAGACAAATAACAGAAGAGGAAAGAGGGCGGTCTCCAGAAATCTCAGTATTTATAGGCGGCTCAAATCACATGATCTGAGTGGGTGGGTAGATGTAGATCAAAATACTCTCGTTAGGCGGCTGGCTAACTTATTACTAAAATGTGGGTCCTGAAGGGATGGACCATAGGTAATTAAAAGATATTTAAAAGAATTATATTACTGGGATCCTTTCATATATATATATATATATATATTATATATATATATATATATATGGGGGTGTATGAGAAACACTTCTAAGAATATGAGGAAAAAAGTTGTTTAAAAATATTAAAATTTGTAAAAATAGGACTATTAAGATTCTAAGATACCTTAGAAAAAAAAACTAAAATTTTAAGTAATTGATATTTTAAAATAATTTTTTACTTCTGAAATGTATATTTCATGTGTGTTCAAATATGGTTCAAGTATACTTTTTCTTATAAATATTTGAGAGCAAAAAAATTGTTCATAGGGTACCGTGTCCACACAAAGAAAAGAGCGAAGTACAAAATAATAAAAAGAGAGAAAAATGAACAAATTAATTATTGTAGAATGAAGATATTAATGATAATTTTACACGAAATTTTAATATTTTTTTTTGTATTTGTAATGATTTCTACTTTTATATTACAAATATTTAATGTTCTGTTCCCCGTTAATTGTTTTTCCTCATGTACCACTTATACCATTTTCAAAACCTATAAATCAGGTACTGAAATCATGATTTCATCATTATTCTCTTGAAAAAAGTTTCATTTATAACTAATAACTTTTTAGAAGTATAAAAACATCAACAATTGATATATTGTCTTTTTTATTTGAATGGAGATTGTTTTCGCATTAAAAAGGTCAGTAGAAATAACTTAAGAGTATAGGGAATGTCAGTTGAATTAATTTTAAAAGTTCTTGAATCCTTTCTCATATTTTGCATTAATCTATGAGAAAGAAACAAAACAAGATTTTTAATTTTTTTAAAGTGAAAATACAATATATTGTTAATTACAGTGGCGTAATGTACACCCCCGCATCGTGTGTGTGTGGGGGGGGGGAACAGGACTCTAAGGGGCCCAAAACCTGACTTTGCAGGGGGGGGGGCTAAATGTTCTCCGTTACACCACTGGTTAATTATAAAGTTACTTTAAAAAACAATGATTTTTCGTATTGTATTTCGTTCTTAACCATTTCTTTTTATGTGCGTGAGATTCCTTTTACTTTCAAAATTTCTGTTTCTCGTGTGATATTTTACTAATCAATGTGTGAACTGCATTTAGTTTGTTTACAAATAGTTTCTCTATAAGTGTAATACATATTCTTAAATCCCTTCCCCCAAGAAAACAATCTAGTATAAATTTTCCAATATAAATACTGGGAATCTTCTTCAACCTTAAAACATACTGAGTTAATTGATATTCATCTAGTATTTTTCACAAATTAAGGACGCTAGAAAAATAATTTCCGAGCACTCACCATAACGCCCAGATCTAGTTTTAAACATTTATCGACAATTCTAGCACTCATAAATACAAGACATATAGTTTTAACTTTTAAATGATACAAGTATTTATTTCGTAAAAAAATGTTGTAAGTAGTTCATTATTATTATTATTTTCTGCCTTTCTACAAAAAAAAAAAAAAAAATACGCACGATTGAGTTTTTAAATATAAATTCAGTTGATCAATTATGTACATGTAAATTAGCTAATATGATATAAAATGC
Source organism: Trichonephila clavata (assembly GCA_019973975.1). Taxonomy (NCBI): domain Eukaryota; kingdom Metazoa; phylum Arthropoda; class Arachnida; order Araneae; family Nephilidae; genus Trichonephila; species Trichonephila clavata. The sequence goes on from BMAO01006872.1 coordinate 102,569, forward strand.
ATATTATTTAACAATTCAATTTTCTCAACTTGGATAATATTACACAAAAATAACAGTTTACTTAAGGAATATTTTCTGCTGTATGCGCCTTTGCATTTATGAGTAATGTACAGATGACATAAAATCTAGAAGTAAAAGTATGAGGCAAAACAGCAATTGTCAAATTATTAAACAGTCAATATCATTTTTTTAGCTCAAAATCGTCATTAATAAATACACAGAAAACATGATGCAATAAAGATTTGTTTTGACATTCTTGGAAAAATACCGCAAAATGAATATTTTTCACCAATAAATGATGACTTGAGTCATTGAAAATGTGATTTCAGCTTACTCAATAATTAAAACATTCTTCTGGAGCAAGGACAGCATGTACCATAGTTGTCCTTAAGAAGGAACAGTAAAATAACGATATAAAGTCTTAAGGAAACTTCTGAATCTACATTGAATTAATCAATGTTCGAATAGAAGCAGCTGTCAGTCAGCAAGTGTATATTTTAGAAATTTGCCATTGAACTTATTTATTTTCACATATTAAGAGGCAATTGAAAAATAGCTTTAAAATTTTAAATTCCAGATGAATCTGTGAGAATTTGTACTTACTTGTACTGTTGTCAAGGTTCTTCAAACTAGACAGTAATGCAACTACAAAAAGCTTCATAGGGGAACTGTAAAACCGACTTTCTGGTATATTTGATGACGCCGCCATTCAGATTCCCTATCCTTCTTTCCTTTCTACATCGTCCATCTGCGTATCGTTTTGTGAAGTGTGAACACGGCACGTTTGCCACATTTGGCGAATGGTTTCACATTTCAACAGAGTTCCTCTCAAGGGAGGGAGTTCCAATACAGGTGGTTGAAGTGGACGGACTTCCGAGTATATGAGTGGTGTGCAGAGATTGAGATTTTTGTGGGTTTTTTCAGGTGTTTCGCGCTATTAACTATTCCTCTTCACTTTTAAGTAATTTATCTTAAATCTGTGCTTCACCTCACCTTTTAAAACAAGTTAAAATTTTTCTCATAAATCCACGAATGTTTTTTAAGTGTGAAATTAATACTACACAATTCCATTATATATATGAATTCTACAGATTTAAATAAAAACTAATCAGTAGAGAAAAAAAATTCTGTTCACTTTATATTAATTTGATAGTAAACAAAACAACATTTTACAGTGAAAATCAATTAACACGAAACTGAGGGACTGAAATATTTTTTGCGCGTTAAAAAAATTTCGTGTTGAATGATATTGCAAAAACAAAATCCTATATTCAACAAAACTAAGTTTATTAGAGTAAATTTTATTGTAGTGTATATATGTATGTATTTAATAAAAATCACTGAAACAAAGGCATTCAAGAAAGGAAATTTAATTTAAAATTTTCAAGGCTTTGAAAAACGAAACATTTATTGAGCTTTTGGAAAATAATCTGATATTTTTCTTTGCATTACCTATTTTAGCATCAAATTGATCAATGTAGCCCATTTTGTTATTCATTTCACCACTGGAAAGTGCGTTTAAATAACTGTGCATACTTTTTATGATGTTCCTTATTTCAGATGACGTGGGAACCATTAGCTGCATTGTTCATTTCATTTTAGTCGTCGGAATCCTGCATTAATTATATTTTTTTAGCTTTCAACAAACTCCAAAATGTGATTGTCTGTCCTAATTGGGGTTGTATACACATTATCATCATCTAAACTAAATTCAGTGACGCAACAGCCCATGGCGAGCTCCAAGATCTCTACTGTGCCCATCTCAGCTTTCGTGACCCTGGGCGCTGAGGTGCATAAGCAGATGTTCCGGTCAGGTGGTCAGTCTGTTGCGATTATCATCATCCACTGCAACGAATTCTTCCAATGATGAACCTGCGTGGCTGGTGTTTTCTGTATATATTTTTTTTAAAAAATAAAATCTTTTCGTGTTAAGCGATTTTTGTTTCGTGTTAAGAACAAAGATGTATAAAAATACATAGTTGTTTGTCTGGACTGTGGTATTAATTCGTGTTCATTGATATTTCGTCTTAAACGTTTTCGCGTTACACGAATATCTCACTGTTTAATCTAATCAAAGTAAATAATGCCCCTACACTGATATCAATATGCGTGTTTTGAAATATTTACGGATTTAAAATAGAGTATCAAGGTTGTTTTATAAATTCATATTTCTTATCTCAAACTAATAGGTTTCGACATAAGGTATGCACGTGCAGATTCAAAGTAAGAATACAAATAAATTTCCCAGGAAACACAAATTACATAGAAATAAAACACAAAACCTGTAAAATAAATTTTATTGCTAACAATGAAAAAAGTTCAAACACATTGACAGATGTTACTTGATGAAGTGACTTTGTCCTAGTCAAATCCATTCTGATAAATTTTTCTCTCTGCTTAAGCGATGATTCTAATATTTTCGCCAAGTATTCTTGATAAGTTTAGGCAGCCTAGTGGTCATCGTCACGAGCTCGTGGCCTTGAATTCGAGCCTAGTGACACTGAAAACCCGACGTGTAGAGGGATTAGATGCACATTAAATCTATCGAGGCTCAATGTCCTCCAGTGGGTGTGTAAGTGAGAAGAGGTTGTGATGGTTCTATCCGCGCTCTTTGAACTAAAAGTTCACTTGGGGAATTTCTAGTCTTTAAAAATTATTTTATTATAAAACTCCTCCTTGTGAAGAAGAAAACGTGAATATGTGAATTAGGACTATTATATATAGTTCAGGCTTTCAGGTTAGAGAGATATAGGATAGACTGTCCTAGCGGAGCAATGATTAATCAAATTGAATGAGAATCGTGGATATTTAATGCTAGCCGTTAGCCACGCGCTTTGCTGGGTATTTCATGATGTTATATATATATATATATATATATATATATATATATATATATATATATATATATATATATATATATATATATATATAAATTATTGATATCTAAGTCCTAGAATTAAGAATTCGATTGTATTGAAAAATATACTTAAACCTGTAACTCTCGCCTCTTAATAAAAAAAAAATTTAAAAAAAAGGAAAAACTTCTAATTTTTGTATTTTCTAATAATCTCTAAAATTGAAGTATAGAATGATGTTTGCACTTTCGTAATCCTATAACCAAGTGAATTTCCGCAAAACCAACTTTCGGTGGATCTCTACTCCATAAAATACACATGTAAGCCAAATTTCAAGTCTAAATCTAATAGAGCAAAAACAAAATTTTTACTATCAATACGTAATCTCGTTGAGTGTCGTTCTCCAAAATAACCATTCTTAGCCGATTTCAATTCAACAAAAGAAAAATGCAATGCAAATTCCATTATTATAGTCCTTGTAGTTCGAAAAAAGGATTTATTTTTTTGTTAATACGCTCCAGTAACCCCTTGCTCCCCCAGGAGTTGATTCCGCTCAAATACATACTTAGTGGATCCCTTCTCAACAACAACAACAAAAAAACATGCTTAACCAATTTCAAGTATGTAGGTCTAACAATTCAAAAACAGGATTTTTTTTTCAATTACTCCCCTTAACCCCTCACAACACCCCTTGGGATCAATTTTTCTAAAACCCATTTTGCAGCGGATATTTACTCCATGAAAGAAACATGCCTATCAATTTTTAAGTTGAAAGATCTAATAGTTTAACATTGGAAATATTTATCTATTACGTCCCTTAATCCCCCGCAACGCCACTTGGGGGGCTATTTTCCCAAAACCTATCTTGTAGATGATCTCTACTCTATGAAAGGAATCTATTTATCAAATTTAAAGACTGTGCGTCTTATAGTTTAAAAATCGAAATAATTATTTATAACGTGCCCTAAGCCCCCGCAGCGCCACTTGGGAGTCGATTTTCACCAAACTCATTTTGTAGCTGAACTCTACTCTATGAAAGGAATCTGCTTACCCAATTTCAAGATTGTACGTTGAGTAGTTTAAAAATGGAAACAATTATTTATAACGCCCCTTGCGGTTCGAATTTCACAAAAAAAATCCGTTCTTAGCGGATATCTACTCCATGAAAGGAACATGTCTACCAAATTTCAAGTCTGTAGGCTGAATAGTTCTGGAGATATCGTGATTAATCAGTCAGTGAGTGAGTCGCTTTTCTCCTTTATATATATAGATTTGAAAGTTGAATTATTTAAGGTGACGAACTGTCACTGGAGATTTAATCTAGATTAAATAGCGAAGAAGTCAGACGTCTTGAATTAAGTAAGTGAATCAAACACTGAAGCCTTCTCATATCTCGATTGCTAAGTTAATTCATATTTATTAAGTGGGTGCATCTCTTAGTCTTGATCGATTGAATTCCAGTTGTGGTTAATATTGTGAATAAATTAGATTGTTTTGAAATATGGTTAATCTTTCTTCCAATTTTCCCACACCTTTAGGTGCTCAGTCCAGATTCTTATAAGGTATGTGCCAGCTCAGGCATCGTCTTCTTCACTTGACCGAAGTTCAAAATTACGAGGTCCGTTACAAATAGCACTCGTGTTGCTTTGTAGTGCGACTATATATATATATTAAAACTGTTCTAATTCAGATTGTAGGAAATGTCTCTTAAGTACTTAATCAATGTAAATAAGTTTATTGTAGTATAAATCTTCGAGTAATTAATCTTAGAATATAATGTGTGATTGGAATATTAGTTGAAAATAAAAAAAATATTTTTCTTCGAGATAACAATCATTTAATTGTATAAGCAAAATACTTTTCTCTCGTACTCAATAGCACACAATTAAAACGCTAGAGTATTAGGATTTTTACGTACAAAATAAAAATAACAGTTTAACGGGTCTATTCGCTTACCTTTCACTAATCCTCTTGGGGAAATTCTATTAAATTAAATATTATTCAACTGAATACTTTCACTCGAAGAAGAAGATGAGATCCATGTAAATAAAGTCATATATTTAAGCTTTAACTTTTAAGTTCGATTGAAGAAAGACAGAGAGAGAGAGGGTAGGAGTTAGATGATAGAAGTTTGAGATTATAATGTAAAGTAATTGAAAGTTAGACGAGAGTAACTCTCGTTGATTGATTAATTAATTAACATATACATTTGATAACTGACAGTTAGTCATTAAGGTATCCAACTACTCTAAAATTGTGAATTTGGCCAAAAATTGACAATTTTTTATGAACTTATTTTATAGGCCATCTATTAGCTTTATAAAAATACCAAGTTTATCATTTTCCGTTGTCTAGAACAAAAACTACAAGTGTTTTAGTAAAAGCAGATGCCATTACTTTAAGCAAGGTGTCATACTTTAAAACGCGTTTTACTCGAAATGTTTTTTTTTTAAATACTCAAACGGGGCCAGCGATTGCTAAAAAAGTTTTGAAAACAATTAACTGAAATTTTTTGTGTAAGTTCTGTATAATAGTAGAAGTGTTTTAACCTTCATATTTTTCAATCACTGTTTTATTACAAAATTTACAGTCCTTTATGTTAATATAATCACTGTTTTTTTAAGCACAATTTCATATAATAACTGAGATAAAGAGCTCTAGTTTTTGTAAAAATTAAAATATCTCTTATCCTAAAAGTCATCTCAAAAATGTATAACAAATCAACACATCAAAATTGAAAATTTGTTTATAAACCTTCGATACAGAATGGGCCACGTTTACGTTATTTTTTGTAAATTTTTACTTATTTTTCCCCACTTTAGTAATAAGGATTTCTTTTTCTCTTCTTAATTTTAGAATATTTTTCTTAAAGTGTACTAAACAAATCTAAAAATAATAAAAAAATCTCCATATCTCCATTTTTTTTTTTAAAGTTGTCGCCACCAGTCGGATACCTTAAGGTATTGGAATTAGATTCCAATGGACTTGAGGTCGATTATTTTAGATGGGAAGTTACGATTATATCCTAACGTAAGTGACTTTATTTATAATTAAACATTAAATATCACATCTTCCCCGCTTTGGCTCCAATACTTTATACACGTGCATTTTCTTCCCTGAGTTTTGTTAAATTTATAAAAGAATAAGTAAACAATATTTGTTTTAATTATGCCTGGTGTTCATTCCGACTCCCAATCATTAAGAGATTCTAGAGTGAATCTCTTTCAACAGTAAACTGAATTAAAAATTATTAATTAAAAAAAGGATTAATTTGATATTCGATTGTAGAAAACTATTTTTAATGAAATGGGCTTATTTTTTAAATTAGAAATTTCAATATGTTTTTAAAGATCCTTCAATTTATACTGAACAAATTTATTAAAACTGATTCAAGTGAAATGCTTGTATTAAAAAGACTGTAACCGACAGTTGTTCTAAAACTTCTTATGTGATACGAATGTCTTTTGGTTCTAAAGATAGATATTCCAAAATGTGTGTGTCTCAAGATTTATAATTGACGGGCAATGACGCGATCATTAGCCTTTGTGCTAATTGTTTGTTTTAAAAAATGGTTATATGTATCAATTGAAATACTATTGTTTTATCTCAATATCATTACATCCAGGTCTCAAATTACAATTTAACTACAAAAAAAATTCCAGAATAAAAGAAAATTTTTTAAAAAAATCAAGTTAGCACGTAAATTAATAGAGAAAATCATACGTACTTAAATAAACAGAAAATGTGTAAAAAGAAACCATAAGTAGTGGACATATGAGAATGAAAAGAAGGAAAGATTAGGAAAGGAGAAGGACTGAGAGCCATAAACTGAAATGAATGAACAGAAAGAACTGTCTGTGTGTGTGTGCGTGTGTCGAGTTAATTGTTCTTAAGAATGAAGTGAATCAGTTCAGAAATTAATATCATGTTTCTTGAGGAATACTGAACATGGTTTTCTTATTCTTTTTCTTCAAATATTCGTCCAAAAGCGTGTGAGGTACTTCGAAAAAAATGCATGCCATGGAACCATATTTAGTTACCCCCCCCCCTTTCAAAGGCTTTAGAAATATTCCTTATTAAAAAAAAACTTGCTCGCATAAGAATTTCTAGGATTTAAAAGTAAGCGTTAGGATGCCTTTAACTGCATGATGTCAATTGAAGAGAATAAATTTCTATAAAATGTTTGTTTACAATTAACTCAACTTTATAAACGAAATTAATATAGTAAATTCCAATAATTATTGAAAGAGTACATATTCTACTAGGTTTAAAAATTACTTGGGATACTTTATTTTGTCAATAAATTTGAAATTCAAGAAAATCATTATGATATTTATATATATATATATATATATATATATATATATTCTACCACGTTATCAAACATAGCTTTTTAAATTTTTTCGTTCTAACTTAAAATTTTTAATATTTTTTATTACAAAACAACAAATTTTTTATTTTAATTTTTCAAAACTTATCTATCATTTTTAGTTTTTTTCAATACTTTTTTAAGTAATATCAAACTACAATTACTAATCCATTATTGTTTCGATATAATTCTTAAACAAAAATTATAATCATTTTAAAAAATTTTAAAATTTGTATAAAATTGGAAAAGTTTTGTCAATTTAATTATTATGATAGTTGAAGAAAAAACATAAATATTATTCCATTTTGTTCTGATAGATGAATAACTTATAACATTATAAGTGAGTGAGTGAGTGATTTTTGGGTTTATTGGCGCAAGAGCCGATTTTCGGCTATACTGCGCCAAACATTTGTTTTAATATCTGTGGTCTAGATGGGAAGAGAAAGAAAGAATGAATTGAATGACAAGAAAGAGGGTCGAAAATAGAGAAGGATCACTAGGGTACCCCGGGTTCGGGAAGCCCATGTTTACCAAAGACAGTAAACCCCGTGGGAAAAGGAAAAGATTACTAGGGCACCTCGGGATTGTGACACCCGTACTCACCTAAAGAAGGTGAGCCCCCTGAGGGTATAACATTATAAGAACCGAGTAAAGAAAATATAATTATCATGGGCCTAACTTGCATAATATTCATGGACCAAATCCCCTACTGAAGTCGGATATAGTTGTTAATAATTTTGTTGTTGTTGTTGGAAAGTGTTTGCAAGGCTGATAAGAGAGGAGGGGGGGGGATAACCTAATGCTAAGGATGATAATCTAATGGTAGACCCATAAATTGATATCCGGATGGCTATTATGACGAAAATTAGACTTTTACAATTAATTTTAGCAAGGACCAGTGGAAAATACCATGAAATTTAATGAGTTCCTCGTAGAGTTCTCTAACATTGGACAATGAATACTGATCTAAAATACTATGTTCTTAAATATATTTTAGTCAACCATGTTTTTTTTCTCTTTTATTAAAAAAGACTCTCGCGAATTTATACCACCGGCTCGGTGGCTGAGAGGTAGCGCGCCCGTTTTGTAAGCTAAGGTTGGGTGTTCTATCCCGGGTGGAGTTCGATAGATTTTCTGGATGCAAAAATCATAGGCATGCATGTCATATGATTATTTGGCATGTAAAAGATCCTGTACGTATCAATTTGACTCTGGTACTCTAGACAAATTTAAAATCACGGCAATGTTAAGCATTCGACTAGAGCTTGAAATAAAATTAATTCAAGCGTCGGAATTTAGTAGTGAAGGCTGCCACCATGAAATGGTTTTCATATTTGGGGACTTGCCGTACCGGCAAAGGCTTGGTTGCCAATATGCAGCCCATTGCTGAAAAAAAGTTTTACTCTAAATAAGCTCCTGAAAATCACATTTTCACGCTTTTCTTTTATTCCTAAGTGTAATATTAACCACGATGAGTGAGAAAAACTGCTTTTTCCTTGATACTTTTATATAGATGTTTGCTGTTTAAGTGAAGGCATAGCTCTTGATCATTAGACGAATACTTATGAATTCACATGGAAAAACAATAAAAGGGCTGCTTGAAATTCCTTTAGTGTAAAACGTTATTACCCAAAGAATAAATTATAGATAATAAATTTTTAACTTCAGACCTCTATTTAAAGAAATATACCGTAAAATGGTAGGTCTTGTTGAATCCCACCAGTAGCTTCTTCGCAAAGAGATTAAATGTTTTGAAATTTTCGAGATTTCTTCATTTGTATTCAAAATACAGTTTCTTTTTAACAGCTCTTCCAAGACTTATTTATTCTAACTCCTTTCAATTGCTTGGTGACTTTTTCTCTTCATGACATATCTTAAGGTGTCATAAAATGTTTCAGTTTGGGTGACGTAAAAAAGAACCTTATCAGATATAGAATTGATAAAATTCTACATCGCATCAGGTTTGTAGTTTCTTTCATGTTTCATAACAGATAATAATACTGATGCACAAAATTACATTTACAAGTTTTCGTAGTTCTTATATATATATTAGTTTTGCACTAGGATTTCAATTTTAATCCTTTGTCTAAAAGCAGAAAAAAAGCTTAGGAAACATTATACAAGATATGACATACATACACACACGAGATTAAGTGTGTAGCTTGAAAAAAGAGTGGAGTTGGCAGCAACTGGTTTGATGGCATCATCCCACGTTCCTCCTTTATACATGTGACCAGTTTCGCCTTAAGCGAACACTCCAGTTGGGAGTATTGCATCATTGAGTGAACACGTGCAACTGTATTCTGTCGGAAAAACATCGAATGAACATCGCGCTTCTTGTGAAACTTAAAAAATCAGCCACGAAAACATTTTAAATATCAACCGCGGCTTATGGAGACGAAATATTGTCTCGTGCACATGTATTTGAATGGCATAAGCGGTTTTCAGGGGAAATTGAATGTGTGGAAGAGGATGAGCCTTCTGGACGCCCAAGGTTAGCAATTACAGACTAAAAGATTGCCGAAATTCGTGATATGAGTGATTTGCCACTCACATCAGTGCAGATTGATAATCAATACTACTACATTGAAGTACTAAAAGACTTCGTGAAAAAGTTAGGGGGAAAAAAGGTCTGAATTGGGGAGTGATGGATGGCTGTTGCACCAAGACAATGCATCCGCTCACACGGCCTTGTTTGTCAAGCAGTTTTTGGTCAGAAAAAAACATTACTGTGTTGGGGAATCCTGCTTATTCAACTGATTTGCCCCCATGCGACTTTTTATTTTATTTCATACAGTTAAATCTTGTTTAAAGGGAACCCATTTTCCCTCAGTTGAAGAGTTAGTTACATGCAAAAATGGAGAATCCCCTGAAGGGCCTTCCAAAAATTTCGTTCCAAACCTGTCACCAGCAATGTCAGCACCGAATGCAGAAGTGTGTGAATGCTGAAGCGGATTACTTTGAAGGTGATAATGTCACAAAGATCTGATTCTGTAAGTATAGTACAATGATTTATTGAGCCAGTCTCGTTTTTTTTGTGTCACACCCCGTATACACAGTAAGAAAAGTAGAAGGAAAATCTTTACAGAACAGTAATTAAGTAACGTTTCCTTTTTATTTGCTTTAATCAATTCAAAAATCCTATTTGGCATCGAATCATACATTGATTGGATTTCACTTTGACGGAAATTATTTAAATGTGGTTGAGTGCGTTCTTAAGCTCAAGGATGGATTCGTACAGCTTTCCTTCTACACACATCCATCGAACGAGTATTTCCTATATATTTTCTACAAGGTTTAAATCAGAGATTTTGGCTTTCCAGGGCAAAACTTTTATTGTTTGAAAACAGCCAATTTTTCGCAGTATTTTCTACGTGAATGGATAAATCCTCTAGTAGTTTATGTGGTCTTCGTCGAAATATGGTGCACAAGGAAGAAGCTTAGATTCTCCAATACATATATGTAATTTTGATGTCTTTGCCTAGAAATTAAAAACATTAAACTAGTTACCATAGCATAGTTACCTCACCATCAACTTTCATCCTGCCATTTGAAGAGTTGAGTAAAATATTTCGTCATCATTAAGATTATGCTATCGGTTTTGAAAACTCCCTTTAGGACTATCTAAATTAAATTTCTTCTCAGTCAAGAATATGACAGAATTCCAATTAGTGGTACAAGACATGCAATCTTTGGCCCAATTCAATCGCTTGGCCATGTATGTTCCTTACCATTTCAGATGATGTTTTCTCTATTTGAATTGGAAAGTTCAGAACCTTTTTAAGCTGTTGTACACAGTTTGCGTGGAGCATGCATAAGTCCATCTAGTGTTTTGATTTTTTAAATGGCTGCATCTTTTTTTCTAAGCTCCATGAAAACTTTTCTTTCATCATGAGAATCCAATTTTTATGCTTGCTTCATATCCTTTTTGGATCCATGACTCTCTGACTTTCATAAAATACTAGAAATCTCATTGAGACTTAATTCAGATGGACAATCTCTCTCGCATACCTCTACCCTCATTTTTATAGGCTAAAGTTTACTCATTCTGAAAATCATTCGTTGAGTACTCCTCTAGACCAGCCGTTCTTAAACTTTCGATTCCAGTGAATCTCCTTCATGGACCCCAAGATTTTGATAATGCTATCGTTAACATATTGTCACGCTCTCTGAAATCAATTATTTGTCTTTGCGTATGTGTTTCTACCATATTTCCTGAAAATATTATGTTGTAGTAATGGCTATTTAGTTGCAAACAATAAAAAAACGAATTAATTTTCTAGAATGAAATATATGTTGTAGCGGAGTTTTTCCTTTGGGGGCAATTTAGGGATTTAGTCTAGGATGATATATCTTTCAATTCTTCCACGAGGCCTTTCAGATTATATAACAGAGGAAAATCTTAAAACTAAATAAGAGACTTTCGGAATGTCCCGGGGGTCCGTGAACCTCAGTTTAAGAATCGCTGCTTTAGACGATCTAGAAGGAGGGAAAATTTTATAATGCAAAAAATAGATTTATAAATATATTACATAGAAAAATAATACAATTACCCCATTTGAGGTTATACTGCGGGTTGTGGATGAACACAACACCAGCGTTTCTCAAACTGTGGGCCAACCTTAAGGGGGCGTGATAGGCCTATGTGGGAGCATATTGAAAAGTCAAAACAAAAGATTTATATATAAAATAGTTATTAATTTACTGAAAGGAAGCAAATTAAATCACATTCTGACATAAAAAATTAAATATACACTTACACTGATTAAATATACTTATAATTGTATCAGTAGTGCACAATGTTTTTGGTAATTAATTTATCAAAATACTATTAAAAGCAAGTTTAATAATTAGCAGTGCCTTCCATGAGTTTGTAATATACAAAATTTAATACTTATCGTGATAATTTGTATGGTTTTTAATTAAAGTAGTATTGTAGCTTTAGCGTCGAAGTACATTTTTGTTACATTCAATACATTCTTGTTGTAGAATGGGGGCGCGATGAACCCCTCCGGGGGCTCACCTTCTTTAGGTGAGTACGGGTGTCACAATCCCGAGGTGCCCTAGTGATCTTTTCCTTTTCCCAAGGGGTTTACTGTCTTTGGTAAACACGGGATTCACGATCCCGGGATACCCTAGTGATCCATCTCTATTTTCGACCCTCCTTCTCGTCATTACTTTCATTCTTCTCTCCTTTCCCGTCTAGACAACAGATTAAAATTTTTTAAATATACATGATTATAAAATCGAAAATTTCTTTTTTGTGATTAAATTCTATTCTTTATATATATTTGTTATTAACACAGTTTTGTTTTTAATTTGTGATACATTAATTTGGTTCCTTTATTATTGATTTTATTTTCGATATTCGTATTGTTTTACTAACACCGTTGTTTGTCAACCCGCATGTTTGCCGTGTGCGGCGTCCCGTAAGGAGGAAAATGGTGTTCTGGGGATACCTTTTGCGTTCCCTTTGGCCCACGCTTCGCTGTAGACGGGTGGCAGGAGTGAGCCCGCTCCTGTCAATCGGCTGGTGATAAGTCTCATCGGAGACATTGCTTTAGGGTTAGTGCTGCAGATAAGGGGTGGCGGGTTTACCCGTTGGATCCTCGCCCTGATGCTGTAGTACTATATTCTGGGTGTACTCCAGGTAAGCGCCGTGCCTGGTGTTTGCCAGTTGACAGGCACACTGCTTCCCTTGTTGGACTCCGTGGTGGGTGGAGGTACGCCAGAATGAAGTTTGTTTCGCATTTATGGATCCTAATATGCTGTGCCCGGGTAAAGGCCTTATTTTACACACAATTGCCATTGATAATATTGCTGCACATTCTCGATTTTTAATTCTATCACTACCGAACAATGAAATGTCACAGAAATCTCCGTTTATAATTCAAAAAGTTTTGACAGGGATAGGTGGAGAGCCAAAATCCATCAAAAAATTACGATCTGGTGACTTATTGATTGAAACTAAATCTGCCTTACAAAGTAAATCTTTCCTAATGGCGAAAACCTTTTTAGATTCCCCGTTAACAGTAACTCCTCACAAATCTTTAAATTCTTGTCGTGGTGTCATCTCCGAAACCGATCTTCTGTGTGCTTCTGAAGCAGAAATCCTGGAAGAACTTGCTGATCAGGGTGTTACCCAGGTCAGAAGAATTACAATAAAAAAAGACACTTCACTTTTCTCCACTAAACATTTAATTCTAACCTTCAATAGCCCTAACTTACCATCAAACATTAAAGCTGGCTACCTTAACTGTAAAATCCGTCCCTATGTACCGAATCCTCTGCGCTGCTTTAAGTGCCAGAGGTTCGGTCACTCTCAAACTTCTTGCAGTGGACAATTAACGTGCTCTAGATGTGCATCTGTTGGACATGCTTCCTCAGATTGCAATCTAGAACCGAAATGTATAAACTGCTCACAGCCCCATTCATCGGATTCTAAATTATGCCCTAAATGGAAAATAGAGAAACAGATACAGGAAATCAAAACAAATAAAAATATTTCATATCCAGAAGCACGTAAATTAATAGTTCCACAGTTACCTCAAACTTATGCTCAAGTTGCCAAACCCTCTGCTATAAATAATTCTACACAAACCGATGAAAAGATAACAAAAATAAAATGTCCACCTTTAAATTTACTTAAACCAATTTCATCCCTCCCAAAACCAGATATACCAATATCCACTCCTGCTGTTTCCACATCATCTTCAACCCAAGCACACCTCTTGCCCTCAATCTCTTCAATAGCCACTACAGTGTCAGAAACTCAGCCACCGACTCCTATTTCTAATTCAGTACTTACCACCACCAATAATATGTTTTCACCTATTGAATCCTCTTCCAAATCAACTATTCAACCCTCTTCTGTTGTTGTTGAAACTCCCACCTGTACATCATCTAGTTCCATAGCTACTACCTCCGAATCCAATAGCTTACCACCAACAGATACAACTTCTATATCTCAGGCTTCAAAACGTTGTAAAAAAAGGCGTCCTACCAAAAACATATCTAACACTGGAAAACCAAAAATAGAGATAAAAATGGCACCCCATAAACCGAGAAAAAGTTCACCTATTCAAGACACCTCAGATGAGGACATGATTATGTATGATGTAGAAGAAGAGGTGGAAACACCGAAAAAGGATACAATAAAGACTCTACCGGCATATTACTTTGAACCATATTCTCACATTAATACACCTACTCAATATAAAACTGACAAAAAGTAATTGTTCTCTCTTTTACAATTTACATTACCAGCAAATAGCTGATTTTTTTTTTATATAGATTTTTACTTTTGAATATTTCCGCTTTAACCTTTCTTGACTTTGTGGCAGGGTTCCTCCCCCCACCAAAATGTATGTTCCTTTATTTTTTGAAATGAATTTTAATATTTTAATTTACTTTGTACTATTGAAACAGTGTTCTTGTCGGCATTTTTAGACATTTTAAAACGTTTTGAATAATTTAACGAATGTTTGGCGCAGTATAGCCGGCCTCGGCTCTTGTACCAATAAACCCTACAATCACTCACTCACTCGGGGGCGCGATGAAAACTATGATTGAAAATTGGGCCGCAAACATTGAAAGTGTGAGAAGCACTGCACTGCACCAAAAATCTTCTCAAGTGCTCTTTTACTTTTTTACAAACTAGAAATGAATATATAACGCTTTTTCTTGAAAATGAAAGTGAAAGATGTAAATTGATAATATTTATGATGGCAAATTGCTATTAGAAAAAATATATAAACTCAATATACACTGCTGTAAGAAATTAAGGGAAAAATTGCAGGCTTGATCGAATATCTCTCGAGCTACTGGACTGATTTTAATGAAATTTTATATGTACACACATTGATACAATACAGAACAAATAACCATTCAACAATTGCAATACACACATATATGATTGTACGTAACAATCATTAGAGATGGAAGGTACAAAACAGTGATTACAAAAGACAGGTGTTAATGAAGGTATGGTCCCCTCTTACTGCTGCTATACAGGCCTCGCAGTAAGATGACATACTTGAAAAAAGACAGTTTATCAGTTTTTATGGCAATTGGTCCCACTCGTTCAGCAACGCTATTTTCATTTCATGGATGGTTTTCGGAGAGGGTTGCGAGTTGCAATTGCTCTCCCCAGAGCGTCCCCGACATGCTCTATAGGGTTGAGGTCTAAAGACCTGGCTGGCCAATCCATACGGCGAATATCCTCACTCTCTAAAAATTCGTCTACCAGAAGAGCTCTATGTGGCCTCGCATTATCGTCCATCAAAATGAACTCAGGGTCACATGCAACCCTGAAAAGGCAAACATAGGGTTCCAAGACCTCATCCTTATACCTCACGCCAGTCACAGAGCCTCTTTCGAAGACATGGATAGGTGTACGGCCATCCAACATGATGCCTTCCGAAACCATTAAATCTCCTCCGCTATAATTGACGATTTTGTGGACATTGGAGGGTAGGTAGCGGGTTCGTGGTTTGCTCCATATGAACGTACGGTGAGAATCGGTGTTTAGGCTGAGACGGGACTCATCGGTGAACAGAAAGGTAGTCCATTGATCCATACTCCAATCTCTATGCTGTCTGCACCATGTTAAGCGGACTCTCTTATTCGCAGACGTGAGCAGGACGCAAACAGCATGTCTTCTGGCAAACAACCCTCTCTCGGAAAGTCTTTTGAAAAAGTCACCCTTGATACACGGGTTCCTGTGGCTGCACACAAATAACGAGAGAGCTGAGAAGCTGTACCCCCTTTGTTACGCCTCGCTAAAAATGACAAATGGCGATCTTCTCTGGCCGTCGCGGCTCTTGGACGACCTTGCCCAGGCTATCTCTCGATGGATCCAGTATCCTGGAACTGTTTCCATAAGTTACACACGACGCTGGGCGTTAAATTGAACTCTCTACAAATCTGGACTTGACATTGGTCTGCTTCTAGCTTCATCACAATTCATCACCTCATTTCATCATCTAAACGCTGGTGGTAACTCATTTTTACTGTTACAATTTGAATTGAACCGATTGTTTGGAAATAACACGTAGAAATTTGCCGAGGTTAGCTGGAAAACGAATTACGTCTTAACGTACACGCGCTTATAAAGCCTGTTTTTCTGCCGGCTAAGCCTAGACACACGTGTACGCTTACGTATTTGCTGTACAAGATTTGCATTTTTATCTAGAAGCAGTGGTTTTTCATTCAGTTCCTTTCTTTTTATGCCATTCGATAAAATATACAAATTCTCTTAATTTATTTCATTAGAATATAATACAATCTAGCAACAAATTTACTCAAGATTTAAATGTCCTTCTACTTTTTTATACAGAGTGTATGATTAAGTCAAATTGTACATAAGGATCTGAATGAAGAGAATTAAAAACTCATATGAACTCAATACGTATTAAATACTGTACCATACTTTTCTTCGCTCGGATACCAGTCAGTGGCGCACACAGGAGTTTTTCAAGGGGAGGGTCCAGGGTCGAAAGGCCACCATTCACATATCATGCTTACCAATACGCCGCCTAACATATTCTTTTAATTTCGTCGATTTTCGGGAACAAAAAACAGTAAAAAATTGCTTTTTGTATAAGTAATTATCATTAATTAATAAAATTAATTATTAATAAAAAATACTTAACTAAATTTTACGTACTATATACATAGGACTAAAATCAATCGAAAAAACAATCAAGGATTATGGGGGGAGGTCCGGATTTGAACCCCCCTCCCTTGTGTGCGCCACTGATACCAGTACACAATTTGATCTTTCCTATCTTGACAATTTGAAGTTTCCTATCATGAGACACGTATTTATTTTTAATTTAGCATCTATAGTTAGATCAGCTCTTATTTAAATGCATAAACACTCTGACAATAATAAGATTATACGATAATTCATTATTATTATTAATATAATATAATATAATAAGTATTAACAAAAAACTAATTATGGATTCTGAAAAAAAAATCATCTTTATAATTGTTAACATGAAGTGGTTAGGAATGCTTGATAAACAAATTCTTCATTCGTGAAGAGTGCATAAAATATTTTTATAGAAAATTTTTTTCAAATTATCTGATGTTCAGCAACTTAGTTCTCACTTACAATACCACCCCCAACACACACTTTTTACTTTAAAAAAAAGATAATAAAATTTTAAGCATCTTTAATAGAGTTTATGAATGTGTTTTCTATAATTGAGAATATGGGTGTGATTATTCTAAAGAACAACTAACTTAAAGGTTATTAATGCATGTTGTGCATTTTCAAAAGCTTTACATTTAAACGACTTGACAAATATTGTATCATCATCTTGACAAAGAGACCCAGAAATTCATGTACGAAAAAGAAAAAAGAGTTTTTAATTTTAAAAAGTTTAAAATATAAAATACAATTTTGAAAAATTCATTAAAACTTTCAGATTAAAACACCATTTTTTTCTTTCGTTTATAATATACCATACAAGCAAAAATTACCGGTTGCCCCAGGGTCATTGGGAAAAACTTTACGGGAGGTAAGGAACATCACTAGGATTCAGATTTGCATAGCAACTCATGATCGGAAACGTTGTTTACAAGAGCATTTAAGGAAACAAACATGCATTAGCGCAGTCATTTGAGCTGTTATCGACCAGAGAGGAGTATGAAACGTTTTACAAACACCGAGTTAATAGATATGCACGTAATTCTCGGATTAGCAGAAGGAAATGCGCGAGCAGCAGAAAGATTTATTGCGAAAGGTACCCCCAAAAAGACGCAAAAGACCACCGGATGTTTGCGATTTTCATCACATTTTGTATGAATTTGGGTCATTACGATGCAATAGTCTAGGTAGGGGAAGACCAAACATTCCAACAGGCCACGATACCCCACATAGTTTGTTCCATGCATGGGCAAAATGTGTTGGACATCGATCGAAGGAATCCAAGTACCATGTTGGGAGTTCGAGTCCCTCGTGGCCTGCCGTCAAAATAAAATTACTTACTTTGTCCTAAAACTTGTACATATTAATACATTTGGGTTTCATTATCAGTCATGTGAAAACATTTTTAAATATAAATAATTTAACTTTTATGGCTCCAGAGCTAATGAATGAATACATTGTAAAGTTAAAGGAAATATGCTAGCAGCAGAAAGATTGTATTTTGAAAGATACCCACAGAAGATTCACCGGACTACAAGATGTTTGTTAATTTTCATCACTATTTGTATGGCTATGGATCATTATGAGGTAATAGGTATAGTGAGGACCCCGAGTGACTTGAACTCCCAACATGGTACTCGGATTCCTTCGAACGGTATCCAGCACATTTTGTTTCATGCATGGAACAAAATGTGTTGGATACTGTGGCCCACCCTCACTATGTGAACTGTGAAGCCCTATATAAACTATACAATAATCTTTAACTCAGTTCAATTAAGTTACAGTAATTTAAGTTTTTATTCCTAATATCTCTTATGTTTTTAAAAATACTCCCGCTTTCCCTTGGTAATTTTTGGTTTAAAACCCGTTTTATAAAAGTTAACACTGTAAGCAGTGGCGTACACAAAAAGGGAGGGGTGGGGGTTCTCGGGGTTCGGACCCCTCCCCCCATAGCCCTTAATTTTTTTCCCGATTGATTATAATCCTATGTATAAGTACGTAAAATTTTATTAATTTTTAATTAATGTTAATTATTTATTCCATGATTGGTATTAATTATTAATTCCCCCCCCCCCTTCGAAAAATTCCTCTGCACGCTACTGACTGTAAGAGTTTGTTTTTATTAACGGATTCTGTGTAATATGCTATTCCCCTAAGGTAAATCAATGCTTTTACAAAAACGACATTCTCCTTTTTTTTTTTCCTTTTAAACTGAGAAAAGCTCTTAAAAAGATTTCATCCCAAAATTAACATGAATATTGATAATAAAATATTTGTAGAAAGCATATATTATTAACAAAAATATAAACATATATTTAAAAAACACATGGATAACATTATATCACACGTGCTATCTGTTACAATATTTTCAAGTGGTAACATTATATCACACATGCTATCTGTTACAATATTTTCAAGTGGTAACATTATTTCACACAGCCTGGAAAAGAATCAATAAATCTTTATTCTGTAAAATATATAGAAAGTATATTATATTTAATGAAGGCGTTAAAATTTGTAAATTATTTGACTATTTCTTTTCTATGTATGAATGCATATTTTAACTATAGCTGATATTTGGATGCTTTGGAGTATAGACTCATGAGCTGATCATTATCCGCTAAATTTTTTAAATTTTTGTTCGCAATAACTCCTGTAAAAATAAAATTTTTCAGCATAACAAAGTTTGATTAAAGAGATTTTGAGGATTATTAAGTAACGATCTCTAAAGATTGCTGTGAAAAATCAGTTCAAAAATCAAATGCATATTTTGCTATTTTATTGCATAAGCATCCTTTTCTAAAAGATTTTACATTAATACTTCATATATTTATGCTATATTTGAATAAAATACCTTAGTTTAACAACATACAAGACAGTAAAAACCGATGTTAGCTTTTTCTTTAAGGCATGACCGTACCCTAAGAATAACAAAAGTATTGATTTTTTTCCCGTTATGGGTCATATATTTAGAAAGCTCTCCCCAAAATTTCAGATCTGAAAACCAATTAGTTTTTAAGATATTTGAAGTTTTCTGAGTCTAGATTTAAGTTTCGGTTTTTTTACGGCATTTTCGCATTTCTAAATTGAATTAATTACAAATATTTTTGAACACATTTCGCTTTTTCAGTGTGAAATGGTATTAACTGCAAGTTTTATAACAAAAATAATTTATGTTTGCTGGTGTTTTGAGTTTTTGAGTTCTCTCATAGTTACTTAATTAAGATTGATTTCAAAATACCCCAATATTTATTTTTACACGTGTTTAATATAGCTTAGAAGCCTTTTACTTTGTTTTTATTATTAACTTTTGCCTGTTAAGAAATGCCACGGCAAAACGTACCCAGATTGCTATGAGAAATAATATTTGGAAGAGGTGGAATGCGACTGAAAATGATAATTTGAAATCCAGCCTTCTGCTTCAATGAGACTTCCAAAATACAAGCATTTTGAATACAAATATCTAACAAAGATTTGAATATATTTCCATGAAAGAGCCCCCCTTTAAAACTGAGAAAAAATTAATTTTTTTTGCACAAACCTGGACATTTTTATAGCATATGTTATTATCATTATTATTTTGTACATAAATGCTTTGTGTTTAAAAACTTTTGAGAAAATATTAGGTAAGATTAAACTGTGTAACCTGGTTGTTGTAACAAATGCTACAAATAATACGCAAAAATATTTTTTGAATTTAAAATATATTTTCAGTCATATATTTAATTGAAGTAGTGTTTTAATGTAGAACATAAGTTTAGTTCAACAACATATTAAAAATTAGAGCCTTACAGTCATTAATATATTTTCCTTTTTGACTTTACAAGCTTTAAATTTTTTTCTCAGATTTTTAATTTTGAAGATGAAGTGTATTTTAATTCCTAAGACTATTTTTTCTGTTCAAGATAGAGTCTTGAAATTTTTTTGTATATACTACCAATTACATTTTCTATAAAAGTTGGTATGTATTTAAGACTAAGATTTCTAGTTATTTTTTTAAGAAATGCGAAAGTTAATATTTTTAATTTTTCTTACTGCTTTATAGCTATAAAAATCATTATTAAAAATCCACAAGGAAACAGGTTTTTAAAAACGTACTAACTTTTATTCCCAAAAATCTAAGAAACATAAATCACTTTAAATGACTAAAAATTTTAAAAATTGTACATTTTATACAAATATTAAAAACACTTCAAAAATTCTTAATTTTTTTGAATTGTAAAATAATGGCTAGTCAAACTGACTCTTTTTTCTTTCAGAATCAACTTAATATAATATAAACTGAAAGTAAAACATGAATTACTTTTACTATTACTGTCTCCAAAAGAATTTTAAAAAAAAGGGTGCTGTGCAGTCTGTTTGCGGAAAAAATATTTAAATATTTATATTCCGCTGAACGCTGGTAATGTATGTAAGCTCATTTGTTTATTATCCATACATTGTATACCATTCAGATCTTTGCCATAGCTATATTTAGTTCTTTTTGTCTTATTCAAAATATATAAAATCTTTAAGTTTTTTTCCCTGTACAAAATAAATACAAAGAATTTTTGAAATTAATTTTATAACATTCAGTACTGAACTTGTAATTTCTCATGTAAATCAATGAAACATTTAAATTAGAAACCACTTCTTATGTAAAACACATAACTCAATCGAATGAAACAAGAAAGATTAAAAAATAACTGAATAGATTTTCACAGTATCGCATGTTTTTGTCTATAACCTCTTTTTCTTACATTAACTAAAAAAACGAATTTTTGAAATTTATTCTCTCTTTATTCTCACATGTGTTTCTTATCTAGTGAAATAGGCAAGGTCATGACAAACTTTCGAATCTCCTTAAAATGTATAATATCTGCAAGAATTAAGTCTTTATTTACATTGAAAAAGAAGTCTATTGTAAAATCAAAACTATAAAAAGCTCATTGAAATCAATCAATAAATACATAATATTTAAAACGGTAAAATAATGATAATGAGAGTTTTAATGTAATAGATGTTATTTTTTTTTCTATATGAAAGTTTATATTTCAGGATTAAATTGATTGTAGATGCTTTATAAGCTCTCTAAAAAAAGGGAACCTTTATAAAAAAAAGCAGAGCTAAGGAAATTTCACAGTTACATAGAAAACTAAATGTAATTTTCTGAAAGGTTTTTAATTTTTCAGAACTTATCTTACGTAATTTTGTTAAAATTCTGTGATAAATTTTTAAATTCTTTACCAAATAACATTACCTAACCGCTAGCAACTATCGAATTGCTTAATAAGTTATAAAATTCTCTGTGTAGACTAATGCTCTTACATGAGTTTTATTCAAAAAAATTACGATATTTTTCTTGAATGGCTGCGCTGCTGAAGTTGATTAACGATCCAAGTAGAGGGCATATTTCATAATTTTAGTACTAACGCAAATGCAGTAAAATTTTCTTCAACGTATTTGATTTAAATTTCTTAAATCCAACAAAAAGTTTGAAATTTAGAAAATTTCCAATATTTTTTTTTATTTTATCACGTGGGGCACAGAGTCACCCCAGGCTCATGAAATCTTTAATTCTGGGAAAACTCTTTAGCTGTTACCAATGATCTTGTCAGTATCCTCCTATATGGCAGTCTTGATGGGAACTAAAGTGTATTGGTCACATTTCTCCCTCTTTTTTAGGAGTGCCAAATGTTTTTTTAAAAATCTTTAGGTACTACTTGGGGTGATTGAGTTCACCACACGGGGGGGGGGGAAATGACCAGCCACGATCTGTATTGGATGAAGTTAAAACTGGTCAAGCAAGGGAAGAACCTGATGAAATAATGGCTATTAATTATAATAGAGAAAATAAATTTGAGAAAAACGATGAAGAGTTGAAAGGAAAATTTTTAAATATAACCTAAAAATTCCAAGAAGAAAGATATGAAGCAACAAGTGTACCACAAGACACACTGTGCCCTGTCAAAAAGACACAAACAAGAAAAAGTTCAAAACTCTTTATCAAAGGACAATAAAACTATATATATATATATATATATATATAATATATATATATACAATAACTTGAGAAAAATATGACAGTTTTGCCTGCAAATATCATTCCTGTAATGTTAGCGAACAATGTTAGTGATTTTTGTCCTATTAAGTCACACACACTTGAAAATTTTTATTTCAGTTTGGATTTTTCAAATTATCAAAGAAAAATTTGAAAAGTCCTTAAAAGTAGGTAAGTATACTTTCTCTTACCAAAAACAAAAAGTATTTCCTAAAACCTTGTCAGTATTAAAATTCAAGCAATCAAGAATCTGACTGGGGAGGTCTGATCAGTTTCGCAACTCTGACACTCTGGAAAGACTTTCCGGCCCTGTTGAAAAGTAAGAGATTTGATGAGGCCACTAGAAAGCGTGATAGAGTCCTTTGATGAATCCTAGGAATATTAAGTGGGTGACACCAACCAACGAGGTTTTTCCCCTCAAATACCAAAGGTGAGCAGGGGGTATTCTTCAAAGTGCATTTAATTCTATCCTTTTAATGGAGGAGAGTTCGTCAAAAGTTGGAGAAGTGTTACCCCGCAAGGTGTCAGCAGTAGCAGAGTTTGGCAAACTATCGGCTATCTCGTTACCATTCAATCTAATATGGTAGGGGACCCATTGAAAGTATATTGAATGTATAGAAGAAAATCTAAAAAAAAAAAGTCTCAAGTTTGTTTCAAATGGGGTGCATTTTGGTAGTTGAGCTATTTGCAGACACGGAAGGTCCACAATCCACATTTCATTAGTGGTACCATCAAGTGTCGGCTTCCACTACCAAATTGTGAAGTTTGAATATTTTTTATTCAATTCAAACTCTCGTTGGATGCTTAATATGGCCGTGAGTACCAGAGCCAAATTTATGCTCAAGAGATCTTTTATATATCTCATAATCATGACATGTGTGCCAACGATTTTCGCTTCCAGAAAATCTATCGACTCCAACCGAGATTGAACCCGTAACTTTTGGCTTATGAGGCGGGCAAGCTACCTCCTAGCCACCGAGCTGACATAAAAGTTTAAAGTTCGGTGAAAAAATATGGACTTCGAAAACTATGCAGGTGACAATGCGTTTTGGCTGCGTTTCACCTCAGTTTTGAGGGAAAACACCTGAAGGTCTCTCGTCCCTACCACCAGCCTATCGAGAGGACTTCCGGCTCTCCAGTTATTTAAAATACAGTGCCGCATAGGCACTATACATTTACAAACATTCATACTTTCTCCGCGATTCGATCCAGGCCCTCGGTACAGCAGTCAGCGTCACTAACCACTACCCAGTCTGGGTGGGCATTTACTTTTTTTCTTAGGGTTATCACTCACATACAATACTAAAGATTCAGAAATGAATATTTCTTGAATGATTCTTTTCGAAATCAAATGACAAAGCTACCTTTCATCTAATCACAAGAGCGAATATATATGTAAATTTTAAGAGGTGAAAAAAAAATCTATGCAAAGGGACTATCCGCGTTTTTTTTATAACAATCCTCTTGGGGAATTTCTGTCTTTAAATATTTTTCATTTATAAACTTCCTCCCAAAGAAGAAGACGTAATATATGCTAATCATGTAGTGTATTTAAACATTAGTCTTCAGTTCGTAGAGAGAGAGAGGTTAGACCGCTGACGGACAGCAGGAATTTATCAGGGTGAAGCTCAAGAAAACTTCGTTGCTTATTTAATTAATATTAAAGTTGTAGATTTGGTCAATTATGCGTTAAATTTAGATTAGATCGAATTGAACTAGAAGGAGTATTACTTCGACGTAAGTGATCCAATTTACTGTTAATTCTCCTAATATCTCGTCAACACCACGATTGCTTCGCATATTTAGTAATTGGTGCATTTCTTAGCTGAGGTTGTTGAATTTGTGTCGTAATTGAGAATTGTTAATAAATAGAATTTGTATTGACTGTGGCTAATCTTCCTTCTGACCCTCTCAAGCTAAAAGCCTTATCACACGTACGAGTTTGGAGCAATTTTTCGTACAATTCGTGCAATTTTTACTCAGTTGCCATAGCAACGGCTTTCGAACAACTTTTTGCTAGTGAGCTCAAAAAGTTGTCCGAAATTATAATTGCTCTAAATTTCACCCAATAGGATTATTCGTCTCCTGTGTGAAAACAAAATGGCGGCCTCGACTTCATCAAGCGTTTGCTCGTCAGAAATGTTTTTTATAAAATTGAGTGAAACGGTGGAGAGCTTTTTAATTGATGTGTTTGAAAAGCTTCCATACTTGTGGAATTCGAAAAACCCACATTTCGCGAAAAGATTAAAGAAAAAAATTAGGATTTTAGCAAGTCACCAAGAGAAGGAAAAAGAAATAAACTTTTTTTGTTGTTGATTTTTTGAATATATCTGCACAAATGGCAGCAAATCCAAGCGCAAGAATTGCTTGATCATCAGACGCTATATCTGTTTTAGACTGTCAATAAAAGCTCGAGCGGTATGAAAGAATTAATATTGGATGGTCGTTTTCGAAGCAGAAAAATAGGCGATTAATTTTTAAATGCGGAGAAAGAGCGTGGCTGACATCAGAGCATGTCGTTTTGCTTACGGCAACCCTTTACCCTCAGCTGGGGTGAAAATTGAGTGAAAAAGTTGCAATACGTGTGATAATGCCTTAAGGGATGACTCGGGCCATCTCTTACAACTATTTATGAAGGGATTATTTTTAGTACATAATTTAGGAAAAATTTACCGAATACGATGCAACTTAAGTAAATTTACATTGGAAGATTTTTAAATAGTAATTTTATTATTCTGAACTAATCAGGATTTTTCCTAAAATATTTTTCTACATCATAGGTTCTCAAAGTGGGCGATAACGCCCCCTTGTGGGTGTTTGAGGATTTCAGGGGGGTGGTAAAAGACCCAGGGAAAATTAGGGGGTGTTGAGAATGCACGGAGGTACTTGGGCAGATTAACCAAATGTAGTCTAAAAAAGATTAAAAAACACACTGATTATGTACTAACAAAAGTAAACTTTAATACTGTTTATATGTTGATTGGGTGTATTTAAATCATTTCTATATCACATGTACGAAAATTCAGATATTTCGATAGCTTGGGAAACGGATGAAAAACTTAAAGATTGCATTACATTCAAACCTACATCAAAGTGAATAATATAGAAATTTTTTAATTTCTGTAGTGTATGTGTTATCTTTGTCTGTGAGCGGTAGGAAACATGTTTCGTCCACTGCATTTGATTACATAGATATTATCCAAGAAACATAAATATTTTGACCAGGAATTCACGTGTGATCTTTAAAGACTGAAACTGTCTGTTTATATTTATTTTGAAAGCAATAGTTTATTAGGAATTACTTCGTATCACCAAAACCCCTGCCTGTCTTTATAACAGGTAAGCTAAAACTTTTATTCCATTCTTTTAAATGAAGAAGAAATTCAGGAGCATTTCAATTCCAACACTACTTTCTATGACTAAAATATGTAATATTACACATTTCAATATATTTGTGGCAATAGCTATTTCATATTCGCAAGTAAAAAAAATGGGGCTTTGGAAAAAAATTAAATTAAAAAATGTATTCTATTAGCAATAAGATATTTTTTTAAACTTAACTCTTGTGTTTTCACCATGCATTATGTACACACTCTTATTTCTCTAGATTTTGAAGGGGTGGTATTGAAATATTCGCTAGAAAAGGCGGCGGTATCGAAATATTTACTTGAAAAGGGGGCGCCAGTTCAAAAAAGGTTGAGAACCTATGTTCTACATATTCACTGAAAGTTTGTAAAATGTAATGAGGACAAGGAAAGTATTTGTAAAATGTTCGGACCTAAAAATTTTAACTTTAAAAAAAAATTGCGATGCAGGAAACGAGAGTTTGATCCGCCTTTTTGATAGTAATCTTTTTAACTGAAAATTATAAACTGGAAATAACTTGGAAAGTAATTTAGGAGCATTACTATAGTCCAAATATTCAAAGCTCTGGATTGTAAGTTTCTAAAAATTACACTGTAAACTTCTGAGAAAAGTCGAAATTTTTTTCAGTATTATGGAACTGCAAAAATAATGCTCTTTCTCACTCTCTTCTCACTTTTTTTTTTAACAACAGATATTTTGAAGGAAAAAAAATAAAAGATTTCTTGATGTTGCATTTTTATTCGTAGATGAAATATAGCCTAAATTTTTTTCTTTAAAATATCCAGATGTTGTACGGTGATATTTCCTTACGGATGAGGAAGTTCCATAAATTTTCTTTTTAGGTTTCAGCTGTCGTTGCCTCGAAACCCTGTTAAACAGTTGTCTTGCACTAAAATCTTGCATTAAAATCATTAACAGGTGATGGGAAATATAATTTTGTTTTATTTTTTTCGCACTTATTTTTATGTACATTTATTTTTGAAAAAATTAATTATGTATCCGAGATGTAACTCCAGTGTAGTAGTTTCACAACATGAAATATTTGAAATTTAGAATTTAGTCAAAAATTAACTTTATTCTAATGTGAACCATTACTGTATGTGGAAGAATGTCAGCAACAAATTTTAATTAATCATACCCAATGCATGGAATCCAGAATTTATCAAGTTATAGAATAAGCGAATAATTCTCAGGAATATTGATAATTTTATAAAGAATATTGAAGTGGCTTTTATGTATCCCCCCCCCCAATTTTGCGCTATGTGTTATTTGGAACAAATATATAGCGTATTCTAATTTTTATTCTCCTTTTGGATTCTTTTCAACTAAGTCAACAAGTTTTAACCAGAGAAATTGATGTTCTGTAGAAATTTTTCCACTCCTGTCTTCAACTTCTTATTTTAGATTTCAAAATTCGAATACAAAGATTATATTATATTTGGCCACACAAAATGTGCAATAGATCTATAATTTAAATCTTGAATATAGAAAATAGAGCCTTATTTCAGTTGCTATGTTTCTATCGAAAAAAAAAATCCTTGTGAACTCACATTGTGTAGCAACGTAACAAAA
This sequence comes from Trichonephila clavata, assembly GCA_019973975.1. Lineage (NCBI taxonomy): Eukaryota > Metazoa > Arthropoda > Arachnida > Araneae > Nephilidae > Trichonephila > Trichonephila clavata. The sequence goes on from BMAO01006872.1 coordinate 130,429, forward strand.
ACAATATTCTGTTGATTTCTAATTGAAGCAGGGTAATTTATTTAGGAACTAAATCCTAATTTTGAAAGAAAAGTCATACCAATCATCTTATTTTATGCTTTACTTTTTTAACTTGTTCTTATTTACATTCATGTCCAAAATTAAAAAAGGTCCCAAATATGGTATTCGACATAATTCTAAATTGCTACCACTAACACTGATATAATTAGTATTTTATGTATTTTAAAGACCGAGTAGTATACAATATCAGCTTTCGGGTTAGGAAAAGAAGTTGTGTAGCTTTAATTTTTGACGAACTTCTGGATTGCGAATGTTTTGCCAGTGTAGTTTTGTGAAAATTGCATTAAAACAAACAAGTTACCCTTTTTGCAGTTAGAATGAGTTATCATAATCATTTAGATTATTTCTTAAGATTAAGAGCCATTGGCAGGCTTGAAGCTAGCCCACCTGAAACAGAGGTGTCTTGAAGGAAACAAGTGTTATTAAAAGTGGTCTCCTGGATGAGGAATAAGTGATTCTGTCAACAGGAAGGTCGGAATAGGAAGCTACAGAGCAACGGCACCTGCCCATGATCGCTGCATGGCATTTAGCGCCCGACAAAGGAGGACAACGCTCCTCAGCTTTCATGTGACCTTGTTGCTGTGTCTAGAAGAATTGTTTTCTAATGTGTTGCAACAATTCCTTGTTGCTGTGTCTAGAAGAATTCCATGTAAACAGTCTTCAGACATCTAGCAGAGACTGACCTTTACACCCGGCGTCTAGTTGTGTGTCCCTTTGATTGCACCCTACAAAACAGACTGGTTATTGTGGAGCCAAAAACATCAGTCGTGGACACCACAAGAATAAGGGTGTGTTCTTTTCAGCGATGACTCGAGGTTCACCACAGAGTGGTTCTTTTCAAGTCTTTATCTGGAGAGAAAGTGGGGATCGATTTCATCCCGCCTGCGTAACAGAAATCGACAGATTTGGTTGTAAAGGAGCTCTTGTCTGGGGCAGTATAATGTTGAGCATTCGTACACCAATGCATGTCATCGATGCGGTACTGTTAACGCTCAGTGCCATAAGGATGAGGTTTTTGAAGCCTACTGGAGGCTGTTCCGAGGTGCTATGGGGCCAGAATGAATATTTATATACGAAAATTCCGTGACCATACATAATTCACATTGTTGATGAATCTCTTGAAGAAGAGGATATTCGCTGTATGGATTGGCCCTCGAGGTCTCTGGATTTTCAAACCTATTGAACATATTTGGGAAGGTTTGGGAAGAGCCATTTCTCTGAGTAACCTTCCTTCCAGGACCTTAAAGGAATTATAAGCGCCGGTTTTGAAAGAATGGATTTTGTTGCCACAAACGTTTATTAGAATCTTCATAAACATTTTGAAAGCTCGTTCTGAGGTTTGCATAACAGTGTATGGTGGTCACATTCCGTATTAGACAGTTTTTTCACGGTGCTTTATCTCTGATTCATGATTAAACATTTTTTGATTTTCCAGTAACTTAATTCACTTTTAAAATCTTTTCTATATTGTTATGTTGCTGTGTTTCTTCTCACATTGCAATATGTCTGTATGTCACATTTCGTGGCAATTCAGCGAATAGTTTATCCGTTTTCCCAGATTTTAATTTTGAGACTTTATTGGACATGAATGTAGTATGATACACAATAATATATTTTTATTATTTTATTTTATTAGGCATTTTACTTCTCAAAGGGTAATTTTAAGTATGTCGTAAGCAATTTCTATATTTTAGCTTTATTTTAAGATCAAAATTAAAATTAAAGAAAATTCAGTTTTTAAAATGCGTGATGAGCTTAACTAATAAAATACTTAATATTACGTTTCATTCGGAATAGACATTGAAAATAGGAAGTGGTAGGCCTAAATGAGGCGAGATAACGCAAATAAAGTTATTGTCGATAGAACTCAAATGAGAGAAAGGAAACTTTAATCCAAAACAAAGATTTATTATGATCAACATAGGTAATTAGTATCAACAATTTATCAATAAATTTTAGAATTAAAGTATAATAAGACAAAGAGGAACTTAATGTAATAAGAGATACTTTCGTACAACTGGACTACTGATATTTACGTCCATTCGGTATGAGTGGAGTCGTAGAAGTGATAAGTTGTAGGGGGTGCGAAAAGCGACAATAGCGGATGTGTACAAGGTACCAACAGATGTATACTAATATCAGATATCAAATAATTCTTTCTTTTTTAAAATGTGTTTAAAATATATTGAATATTAAAGAAAATCATTTTTTAGTTTGTTTCAAGTATTAAGACTTGCTATCCTAAAAAATCAACAAAAGTTGGAAAATTTTCAATTCTATTGTACCTATCAAAAACCATTGCTTATAAGATAATCCCCTGTTTAGGAATTTTAAAGTGAAATTTAAAATTTACTGCAAAAACTGAAAGGAAGAGTATTGTTTCTCTTGGAACATAAATTTCTTGGAAGATCTTTCTTCATTTTAAAAATTTGAAAAGGGAAATAACCTGACCATTTTGGGATAGCTTTTTAATTTACTGAGAAACATTTATCGTACAAAAATTTCAATAAATATAAAGGAGACTCTTAAAGGCAGATTTCCTGAAACAGCTCCATAACTCAGCCGCTATAATCATGAAAGAGAATTTTAGTTAACAACAAGAGATATATCATTTGTTAAAAAAAGTTATATTTCTGTAATACCAAATTTTTTAAAATCATTAATAAGAAGACTCAAAAATTGAATTTAGAGGAAGAATTTTCAATTCCATATACACTGAAAAAACAGGTCTTTGTTTTTATAGAAAACTTGAAATACTAGGCTATACAGTCCCCGTCGATGCTGCTTGATTATTTGTCCAATTTTGTACTAGAGATTCATAGAAAAACAGACTGTTAGCTCAATCGTTCTTTTAACTCACTGAATGCATTTGCAAACCTCAATTGGAAAGTAATAACAAAGTAAACTTGAAAAGCAAAAGGTGGTTAAATACAGCAAAGGGGGAAAAGTTATAAGGGTCGCCCAAATGAAAGGGGCACTTGAGTCGGTTCGATAAATGGTTCAATACAATTAATATAAATTAATATACAAAAGAAGGAAGTAATACAAAAGTAACAGATATAGGATAGACAAAATCACCTTATAGATCAAAACAAGTATCCCAGAAGTCCACGAGATGATGGATACCTTGGTGAAGAAGCTCCAGGGTTCTCTGTGGAACTAACTTTCAACAGCAACTTGAACCTCATTATCATCGGCAAATCTTCAGAACTTTCTTGAGTGGAGCGAAGATGTGGTAGTCTTACGGCGAGAGGTCTGGGATGTAAGGGGAGATGTTTGTGAACCTTCCAGAGGAATTGCTGTAACAATGTTTGCATGCCACAGCCACATGAGATCATGATCCATTTCTCGAGTGGGGGATTCGTCAATTAATTCTCATGAGACTTTCCATATCTGCAACTACTTCCACTGTGATAACATGATTTCCACTGATTCTTCCACTACGAAAATCTTTACACCATCGGAATACCAATCTACAACTTATACACTCTGTGACATACGCATTTTTGCATTTGATGATAGATTTCACTAGCATTCACATTTTCCGCTGTTAGAAATTGTATGACCGCGCGTTGACACCTGTTGTAGGTATCTATGATGCTAAGGATACCTTTTAACGTAGCGCACGTTATCTTACCTGGATCTAGCTTGATCTGAAAATATCGTATGCATTCCCAGCACTGTGCACCCTATAAAGCATAGGTTCTCAACGTGGGCGTTTGAGGCTTTCAGGGAGGGCAGTAAGAGACCCAGAGAAAATTAGGGGGCGTTGAGATGGCATGGAGAGACTTGGACCAAATATAAACTAAAAAAAACTAAAAAAACACGCTGATTATGTACTAACAAAAGTAAACTTTAATACTGTTTGCATGTTCATTGTATGTATTTAAATCATTTCTATATTACATGTACGAAAATTCACATAATTCGGTAGTTCGGGGAGTGGATCAAATATTTAAAGATTGCATTACATTCAGACCTACATTAAATTGAATGATATAGTCCGTTTTAATTTCTGTAGTGCACATGTTGTCTTTATCTGTGAGCAGTAGGAAAAATGTTTCGTCCACTGCATTTCATTACTTATATTATCTAAGAAACATAATTAAATATGTTAACCAGGAATTAACATGCGATTCTTTAAAGGCTGAAACTGTCAATTTAAATTTATTTTGAAAGCAATAGTTTATTATGAATTACTTCGTATCATCAAAACCTCTGCCTGTCTTTATAACAGATCAGCTAAAACTTTTATTACACTCCTTTAAATGAAGAAAAAATTCAGTCGCGTTGCAATTCCAACGATATCCTATACTATTATATAATATTACATATTTAAATATATTTGTGACAATAGCTATTTCAAATTCGCAAATAAAAAAATTGGGGCTTTAGAAAAAAATTAAATTCAAAAATATATTCTATTAGTAATAGGATATTTCTTAAAACTTAACTCTTGTTTCTAACATGTGTTATGTGCAGTCTTATTTCTCTAGAGGGGGAGGGGGCGGTAATGAAATATTTATTAGAAAAGGGGGCGCCAGTTCACAAAAGATTTTGAACTTATGCTTTAAAGTTTAAAGCATAGGTTCCCAACCTATTTTTAACTATCGCCCCCTTTTCTAGTGAATATTTTGATACCGCCCCTTCCCACTCTAGGGAAATAAGAGTGTACATATTACATGGTGAAAAGGAGAGTAAAATTTTAAAAAATATTCTATTACTAATAGAATATATTTTTTATCTTAATTTTTTTCTAAACCCCCAATTTTAATCCTTGCGAATCTGAAATTGCTATTGCTACAAATATATTTAAATGTGTAATATTATATATTTTAGTCATACATAGGATATTGTTGGAATTGGAACACTACTGAATTTCTTCATTTAAAAAAGTGGATAAAAGTTTTAGCTTACTTGTTATAAAGACAGGCAGGGGTTTTGATGATACGAAGTAATACATAATAAAAAACTACTGATTTCAAACTAAATATAAATTGACAGTTTCAGCCTTTAAAGAATCCCACGTTAATTCCTGGTTAACATATTTAATTATGTTTCTTAGATAATATACGTAATGAAATGCAGTGGACGAAACATTTTTCCTGCTGCTCACAAAGACAACACGTGCACTACAGAAATTAAAATGCACTATATCATTCAATTTAATATAGGTCTACCGAAATATGTGAATTTCCGTAAATGTGATTTTGAAATGATTTAAATACATACAATCAACCATAAGATAAACCGTATTAAAGTTTCCTTTTGTTAGTACATAATCAGTGTGTTTTTTAGTCTTTTTAGACTATATTTGGTTAATCTGCCCAAGCCCTCCCTGCCATCTCAACGTCCCCTAATTTTATCTGGGTCTTTTACTGCCCCCTGAAAATCTCAAGTTCCCACAAGGGGGCGTTATCGCCTACGTTGAAAACCTATGCTTTAAAGGGACATGCACAGTCATTGTTCTCTTCAAATGGTGGAGTTATTACAGCAATGCCCCTTTCATTTAGCGACCCTTATACAAATTAATGCAAAATTCAGATTCAGTATATCGCCATCAGCGATTATAAAACAGAATAGTCACATCTATTACAAATGAATCGATTTAGTTAATCCCTTCTGCAGTATTTCCGGCTAGTTTATTCACAGGTGATCAGGTTAAATGTTTCAAACATTCCAGTTCTTGTTATATGAATTCGGTTTCCAAGAGTAAAGCAGCTAGTTTAATCTCTGTCCTGTATTCTCTTAACTGCTTAGAGAAGAAACTTAAAAAATAAATTTAGACAAAATGCAGTTTCTTTTAGTACTTGTACGTCTATTTAATTTTGAAAAATGAACATATGCTAGCTAGAACAAATAGAAGAGACAGACAGAAGAACAATATCATACAAAATGATATAATAAAACTAAGGGTATCAAATTTCCAGTCTGTAACTCAAATTTTGATTTAATTTCAACGTAGGCAAGCCTCTTAAAGGCCTAAACACAAATACGCCATGTAGTTAGCAGCAAAATATTTTCTTAGTGTACTTGAGAGACTAAATATTTCAAAATGAAATATTTTCCTATTAGTTATGAGTAAAGGGATAATGTTACTTAAACAAAGAATTTTCTGGAACATATTTTTGAAAATATATTTAAGATCCATAGTTTTCTCTTAAAATTAATTTATAGTGAATTTAGTCAATTAGTTATGTTAATTGTTAAAACAGAGTTCTCGTAAATAATAAGACAATAAAAACGTAATATTTTCAGATGAATTTGTAATCCCGTAATTTCGTTCCTTTGCGTAAATGATTTTCAAAAATATGTCCACATAACACTAGTACTGAAATAAACATACTTACAAGTTAGTATTGAAATGTTAAAGAGAGAGAGAACCTACATCATATATTTAACACTGTGTATTGTTTCACATGCTGCAATGATTCAATTTATAAATTAAAGTATCCGACTACCCTAAAATTGTGAATTTTACCAAAAATTGAAAAGTCTTTTTTTATGACTTTATATTATAGGTCCCCTTATTAGCTCTATAAAAATACCAAGTTTATTAGTTTCCATTCATTAGAACAAAAACTACAGTGTTTTGGCTTTGCAGATGGTATTACTTTAAGCAATACGTCATACTTTCAAACGCATTTTACTCGAAATGTGTATTTTTTTTAAATACTCAAACGGGGCCAGCGATTGCTTAAAAAGTTTTGAAAATAATTAACAGAAATTTTTTGTGCATGTTCTGTATAATAGTAAACGTGTTTTAACCTTCATATTTATCAATCACTGTTTTATTACCAAATTTACAGCCCCTTATGTTAATATAATCACTGTTTTATTAACCAATTTCATATAACAACAAAGATAAAAGGCTATAGTTTTTGTAAAAATTAAATCATCTTTTATCCTGAAAGTCATTTCAAAAATGAATTACATAGCAACACATCAGAATTGAAAAATTGAAAATCTGTTTATAAACTTTTAGTACAGAAAGGGCCACGTTTATGTTACTTGTTGTCAATTTTTACCCATTTTTTCCCATTTTAGTAAACAAATTTATTTTTCTATTTTTAATTTTACCGTATTTTTCTTAAAATGTACTAAACAAATCTAAAAACACCCCCCCCCCTCCATATCTCCATTTTTTAAAAAAAAAGTTGTCGCAAGTAGTCGGATACCTCAAGTTATTTTAATTCATATGAGGATATCTTGAAGAAAGTGTTTATATTCAGCTGATGAGAATTGAAATCTTTACTTAAATTAATTTTTATCGTGCTTTTTTTTAGATTAAATGTACTATTTGCCCTTCATACATTAAATGATGTATTGATAATAAAACATATCATCTTTTGTTTTGATACGAAGTTAAACTGATCAATGTATTTTCATCAAATAATTTTCAAGCCAAATTTTTTTTCCTTCAACTTTTATGAGTAGTACCAAAACAGTTTTTTGATTTGCCTAAGACACACGAGTAAATTTAATAGTATACTCCTTAACAAAATTATTAATCTATTTATAGGAAGAACACGTACGTACATATTTTTTTAATCTTCATAATACAGCAAGGACAACTGAAATATGTCTGTAAAATATTATTTACATTCTTGGTAAATAATCTATAGAACAAATGTATCGAAAACACTTCTTATCGTGACATTTTAGAATTGAGGTTTCACGAAGTAAATCATTAAAAAAAAAAACTTTTATTTCTGTGCAGTTTAAGTTCGAGGTTTTTCTTCGCAACATTTACTATCGGAAGATTTTATTAATCGAAAGAAAATTCCTGGTATTAAGAAAATAAATTTTTCAAACTTTTTATATACTTCGTAACTTAAAAAACTCTTCTAAGAGATTATACTACTTTTTGTCTTCTGAGATAATTAATAAATTGATCTAAAATTAGCTTAAGAACAGCATTTTGAAATAAAAGTTTTATACAGAAATATAAGGTTATACACAGAAAAAAAACATTATTGTTATATATTCCAACACTACAAGATAAATCGTGCATTTTTCAACCAATATCAGAATATTTTTTCCTTCTGCTCGGTAAAGAAGTACGTACTCAGTAAGTCTAGCGTGGTGTTCTTACACAGCAACAACAAAAAAAACCATAAAAAACAATATATTTAAAAAAAGAGAAGTAGTGTTAATGAAATGATTTTCTCCACAAAAACATCTGTCACAATGTTAAGTGGAAAATGATATAAACAAAGCTCTTCCATATTTAGATTCCCTTTTCTTGGATTTGGCGATATTTGAATCGTTCAGGTTGCAACCCCTCTGCAAGGTTCTACGTCAGAGAATTTTGTTGAATTAGCTGTTTCTGTGCTGTGACGATTTTATACACTGATTGTCGCAATGTTCCATCCCTTGGCCATTACATTTACCAAAGTACTCGCTAAGAATGAAAATACAATAAATCTGCACGCAAAAATCACAATGCACTGGCAGAGAGATCCAGAAGTTCATGGGCATCGTAATCTAGCTCACGTAACCGGAATCGTCTTATTTTTCTTTATTAGTTTCTGTCTATTTCTGATTCGTTGTTTTTAGACGTGTTTGGGTAACTTATAACTCTGATTTTTGAAAAAGCGATGTACAGATAAAACACAAATATCTTCATATGGTTTTGCTGTGTCTAAGAAGAAATTATTTATTTCAACCAGGATTAATTTTGAATTAGTTGTAAAGAAGATATTTTGTTGAATTTAATGTATTTTTTCTATGTATAAAAATTCCTCTTATAATATTAAATAGGTTTCATAGTTTCTGTGAGCCAAAAGCCGTTTCACAATTTCACCGTTATTAGTTATGTTACAGACGCTTTTGAAATTGCTTTTGATTGTTGATATTAAAAGCGGCAAAAAGAATTAAACTTTCTTTATAATCCTTATTTGAATCTTTAACTCAATACTTAGACATTAGGATTTCAGATTATCAACGACGAACTGTAAGGACCAAACTGTGTTTCAAATGTAACCACTAGATTTAAAGGTGAGGCAAGGCCAAGAAAAATTTTTTTTTTTTGAAAGTCTGGTAAGTAAGAGAACTAACTATATATTCAGTTTTCAAAACAATCTTAATATAAATTCTTTTCTTCATTGAATTCTATTGACAATTTCGAAATTTACCTACAGTTTCTAGTTGCTATAGAAAATTACATTGTTGTTGTTATCTAAGTTTTCAAAAAAAGGGAGGGGAGGAGGAATGTTTACGACCTACTATAAGTAAGAGTATTAATATCTGAAGTATAAGTTATGAATTAAGATTATCAGTGTGTAGAGGTGAAACTCAAAGACTGCAAAAAATGGAAAAGAAACGGGCGAAAGTTTGGATATATTTACAGATTTAAGGTCATATTTATAATCAATTAAATTATACATTGAAATAGATGAAACTATGTATGCAAAGTTACTTTTTGTTGTTCCATGGTAAAGAAACATTGAAAAGCTGAATTCACTAGATGTATATAAGAACATACAATTAAACATTTGCTACTGAACACACACACAAATTAATCAAAAAAAAACTAAATTAAGCAAAATATAGAACTTGTAAAAAGGAACACAAGGTATGAAAGACATCACGTGTGTTCCTTTTTATTTATTGGTAACTGTTTCCTGAAACTATTCTTGCCAACGTTGCTCTTATTTATGTAAATATTAAACAAAAACTTTTCTTTCTTCTCCTTTTCTGGCATGAAAAATACAAACAGAAAAAAAACAATTCAACTTTGCTAATTTACTTTAATTGGAAGATACATTTGCTGAATATATATATATGCACCTTTTTTGCATCATTAAAATACAATTTCTTTCTTTTTTAGCCTTGTAGGAAGGGAAGTACAATTTTGTCTCTTGCTATTTTATTTTATTATGCTATACACACACACACACACACACACACATATATATATATATATATTCAAATATTTATGGGGAGAATGTGCTTATTATTCATGATACCAAGTATTTTGATGATATAAAGAAATTCTTCCTAATAAAATTCCTAAAGTTGCGCTTCATGTTAAATAGATGCATTTTATTTAGCTGATTTAGTTTATATACATTAACTTAATTATTACAACAAATCTTAGATAAGTAAAGGAAACTAAATTTGTTTATCCTTACGTTTAAAAATTCCTATGGAAAAAAATTCTTTACATAATGCTGTTGGTAATATTTTAATTATTTTATTGAATTCCTCTTTTTTTTTTAGCATTTGTACTTTGATGGGGAAAAAATGTTTCTCCAGTAGGGTTTTATTAGACTAAGTTTAGCTTATATTAATTCTATATTATATATATATATTACAAAAATATACAAAAAATACTTATGCCTAAGATAGCTATAGTCATGATAGAATAGATTTAACCACAGAAATACTATAGCAAACTCCTAGCCTTAGGAACCAGGAATGCCGTTTTAATCAATGTTTTTCGGCCAGCCAACCTTCACCTGAATTTGTCAATACTCTGGGCCATAGGGAAAGCAAGAACTTTTCTAGAGAAGTTTAAATATCATTATAGATAAAACCATAATCTATTAATGTAAAACGATAATGTTATAGCCTATAATAATTACTAAAATATTTAAAATCAAAGTTAAACTATTAGATTAAGACTTACCACGTGACTCATATTCCCCGGCTATGGACAATAACAGTATAGCATAAAATTATTAAGTTTTGATAAAATAGCATTAATCTATATATATAAAGGAGAAAAGCGACTCACTCACTGACTGACTGACTGACTGACTAATCACGATATCTCCGGAACTATACAACCTACAGACTTGAAATTTGGTAGACATGTTCCTTTCATAGAGTAGACGTCAGCTAAGAACGGATTTTCCGAAATTCGAAACACAAGGGGCGTTAAGGGGGTTAAGGGGCGATATAAATAATTGCTTCCATGTTTAAACTACTTGATGTACAGCCTTGAAATTGGGTAAGCAGATTCCTTTCAGAGAGTAGAGATCCGATACAAAATGAGTTTGGTGAAAATCGACCCCCAAGTGGCGTTGCAGGGACTTAGGGGGCGTTATAGATAATTATTTCAATTTTTAAAACTATTTGACGCACTGTCTTTAAATTAGATAAATAGATTCTTTTCGTAGAATAATGATCAGTTACAAAACAGGTTTTGGGAAAACAGACTTCTAAGTGGCGTTGTGGGGGGTTAAGGGGCGTAATAGATAAATATATCCGTTTTTAAACTACTTCACCTACCTGCTTGAAAATTGGTAGGAATGTTTCTTTCATAGAATAAATATCCGCTACAAAACAGGTTTGGGGGAAATTGACCCCCAAGGGGTGTTATGGGGGTGGGGGCTTAAGGGGCGTTATAAATTCCGATTTTTAAGTTATTAGACGTACAGTCTTGAAACTTAGTAAGCAGATTCCTCTCATAGGGTAGAGATACGCTACAAAATGGGTTTCGTGAAAATTGCCCCCAAGTGGCGTTGCGGGACTTAAGGGGCGTTACAGATAATTATTTCCATTTTTAAACTATTAGACGCACAATCTTTATATTTGATAAATAGATTTATTTATTAGAGTCAGCTATAAGAAGGTTTTGTGAAAACAGACTTCTAAGTGGCGTTGCGGGGTATAAGTGGCGTAATAGATAAATATTTTAGTTTTTAAACTACTTTACCTAGCTGCTTGAAAATTGGTAGAAATGTTTCTTTCATGGAGTAAATATCCGCTACAAAACGGGTTTGGAGAAAATTGACCCCCAAGGGGTGTTGCAGGGGGTTAAGCGCAGATATAAATAATTATTTCTATTTTTAAACCATTAGACTCACAGTCTTGAAATTTGGTAAGCAGATTCCTCTCATAGGATAGAAATACACTACAAAATATGTTTTGTGAAAATCGATCCCTAGATGGAATTGCGGGGGTTCAAGGGGCGTTATTGATAATTTTTTTGCATTTTTAATTAATTGGACGCGCATTCTTCAAATTTTGCTAAGCAGATTCCTTTCATAGAGTGCAATTCCCCTACAAAATGGGTTTTGTGAAAACAGACCCAGAAGTGGCGTTGCGGGGGCTCAAGTGGCGTTATAGACAATTATCCCAATTTTGAAACTGTTAGAAGTACAGTCTTGAAATTTGATAAGCAAATTCCTTTCGTAAAGTAGAGAATCGCTACAAAATGGGTTTTGCGAATATCAACTACCAAGTTTAATTTCGGGAGTTTAAGACGCGTAATCGATAAATATTTCCATTTTTAAACTATTTGATCATCCTGCTTGAAAATTGTTAGGCATGTTCCTTTCATGGAATAGAGTTCCTCTAACAAAGAGTGAAACGAAAATTGACCCCTAAGGATGTTTGCGAGGGGTCAAGAGGAGTTACAGAAAAAAATTAAGGTTTTTATTGTTAGACCCATATACTTGAAATTTGTTAAGCATGTTTCTTTTGTTGAATAGAGATCCACTAAGACTGTATTTTAAGCAAATCTAATTCTTCGGGGGGTGCAGGGGGTTACTGGGACGTATTGACAAAAAAATTACTTTTTTCGAGCTACAAGGACTATAATAATGAAATTTGGTTTGCATTTTTCTTTTGTTGAATTGAAATCCTCTAAGAGCGGTTATTTTGGAAAACGGCTCTCAACGAGATTAAGGGGATATTGATAGTAAAACTTCTTTTTTTCTGTTAGATTTAGACTTTAAATTTGGCTTGCATGTTCAATTTACGGAGTAGAGATCCACCGAAAATTGGTTTTGCGGGAATCCACTTGGTTTTTGGGTTACGAAAGAGCAAATATCATTCTATACTTCAATTTTAGAGATTTTTAGAAAATACAAATTAGATGAGTTCTGCCCTTTTTTGCGACAGTTAAAGGTATAAGTATATTTTTCAATACAATCGAATTCTTAATGCTAGGACTTAGATAACAATAATTTATACATATATATAAGCAGTAAAAATTTATAAAACATCATGAAATACCCAGCGAAGCGGGCGGGTAACAGCTAGTACTATATATACACTTTTAAAAACTCTATATTTTATTTTAAATTTATAGAAAATAAAAGTACCACGCAGACATATACAATTAATTTTTATGAAAATATAATATTGTTAATTAAGTAGCTATATATATATATATACAGGGTGTCCAGCCTTAATGTGACTCAATAACTAATTCCCGAACCATTCGGTTTAGACATGCACTTCCAATTTGAAAAATGTTTTTAAAAAGGTAAGGAATGTTTTTACGTGCTTTTCGAACCAAAACGCCTATTTAGTAAAAAATTACAAAAATTAAATTTTTATATGGTCCCCAGGTCCTATCACTTATATTTAGGAAAAGATGCAGTTCACAAAAACAAAGTAAACACAAAGAGTTTCATTTTATTACGATAAAAACTGACCGAGTTATGCCTACATAAAATTGGAGCATCTGAATTGCTCAGAAAAAGGGGTCGTATATACATTGAGTTTAGAGATTAGTAATTCACTATCTACAGAAAGAGCAAAAGAAAAACATCATAGTAATATTGAAACATCGTTTTAAACTTCATAGATTGACAATTTATATTGCTGTATGGCAAACAATAAAAGTTAAATTAAAGAAATACAACTTGTACCGAAAAGATTAAAACAGCTTGTTTTAACAAATAGCAGCAAAATAATACAGGATTTGCCGTTCAAATTATAGCATAATGTGGAATGATGCACCAATCATGAATCAGGGGCTTTATTATATCAGAATGATCAAATTAAATAATGTTCAAAAAATGACAGCCTTCCGCAGAAATGCAGTATCGAACCCGAATCAGAAACTCCGCCTGTAGATTCTGCAACATAGTTGGTGTCACAGACTTGCATGCCAGGCTGATTCGATTGAGTAAATCGGATTTACTCGTGGATTCACGTTCGTACACTTTGCTTTTTAGGAAGCCCCAGAGAAAGAAATCCAGAGGACTTAGGAAACTTCATCTTCTAAAAAATCGGTTAATGGTCCAGATAAATTTCCGTGTATGATTCTGATGTTAAAGGTCCATCGAAATACATTGGGCCAATTAAGGTGCTCTTCCATATTCCGCACCACACATTCACCGCACTTAGTGGCGATTCGGTCGTATTAGATGTGGGTTTTCGAGGGACCAATAATGCGTATTCTGCGTATTAATAGTGCTTTGCCTCGAGAACTGGCATTTATCCGACCACAAAACTTCATTAAAAAAAATCTGGATTTTCATCCAGTGTATTTAACACGAAATTGCAAAAATCAGAACGACGATCCTGGTCTCCGGGCATTAGTTCCTGCGCCAGGACTGAGGGATAAGGATATGCACCTTACGTATATAATATGTTCCACACCGTCGATTGTGAGTACGAACAAGCCTTGCTAATATCCCGGACACTACTTTCAGGATGAGCCAGGACATATCCTAGAACATCCTCAGCGGGTATCCGCAAGCTTGAAGGTGTGCCACGAGACAAAAGAATACGCCTATGACAACTCCCGGTTTTATACAAGCGTTGAACAGCACGGGCAATTGTACAATAAGATAGTTGTCTTTGAGTGGGAAATTTAAAGGCATAAAGTCTTGCCGCCTCTCTCTTATTTCGATTACACTGCACATACAACAGTACCATTTCGTAGTATTCTTCATTTATATACATCTCGTTCTCCCGTACTATATTTCGTAATATAGCAATTGCTAGCGACTACACAACAGATTTTTAATAATCACCATGATCAGTACCGCAGCAAATAAGCCTATCTTTTTGGAACTGCTTTTGAAATGTTTCTTCGTCCAAAATATTTTTTTTTTGTCTATATTTTACACGTACAGAATAAATTATATTTCTTAAGTACTCAATTATTGTATTATTAACGTAATTTATGTACTTTTAAATTTAAAAACTATTTACGTTAGAGTGACGTGCAAGAGCGAAAGTTTCCTGGAAGAGTTCCAATTAATTTCACTTTGGAGACGGCCCCTAACAAGCTTCTTGAAAACGGCCGTTAAAATTGAGGTAATATACGATTTTCAAAGTTCCATAACTCGGCCAGTTTTTATCGTAATAAAATGAAACTTTTTGTGCTTACTTTCTTTTTCTGTGCACTGCCTCTTTTCCTAAACATAAGTAATATTACCTAGGGACCGTATAAAAATTTAATTTTTAAAATTTTTTTCTAAATACTCTTTTTGGTTCGAAAAGCATGTAAAAACATTCCTTACCTTTTTAAAAACATTTTTAAAATTGGAAGTACATGTCTAAACCGAACGGTTCGGGAATTAGCTATTGGGTCACATTAAGGCTGGACACCCTGTATATATATATATATATATATATATAGCTTTTTTTCTCTTGCTGTTTTGTTAATTTAAGAGTCAAAGAAGAAATTGTATCGCTTATAGCTCCCTCCTTTCTCCCTTTCTCTCCCTACCCGACCTTTTTCTTGCTTCCTTATCCCTCTCTGCGTTTAATATCTTGTTTGTATAAACTTTGTTAAGAATTTGAAAACTTCGAAAGAAATATAAATGTTTTAAGTAACAAAATTATTATACTTTACTTCCATTATTCAAGATACATTTTTATAGCAAGCAATATTTGGCGTACACATGAACAGAGACGTCATGGGCCCGGGCCCAGGGCTTCGGTCACAATGAGGGCCTCGTCTCGTTCTCGACTCAGTCTTAATAAGGTTATGATTCGGATAATTTCAACGGCCAAATGTAATTTCCGGTTGTAATCTTCAAAGAATCGGGAATTTCAGACGATGTGTCAATTGGCTACATGTCATGACCGTCGTCCTTGTATAGACCTAGGCTACCACGATACACCATCATCAATCATTTAATCAAAAGGCGGCAATCGGTCCAGCCGGTTCATGCAGTTTGGTTCGTGTACATTTATTTGTTTTGGATTATTGTTTGTACGAGTATTTGACAACGTATACTATGTACTGTCCACTTTTAAGGATCATAGGTGGGTCCTACATTTGTGCAGGAGCCCCGGGCCTACTTTTATGTAGGGGCCTAGGGCCTACTTTTACGTAGGGGCCTAGGGCCTCTAGAAGTCTTAAGACGTCCCTGCACATGAAATACATTTTTCTATCGCATTTGATATTTTACTGGGGCGTATTTCTTACATCTTGTTTTAGATGTTCTGATATTTTCGCTGCTGTAAATGCAATTTTTTACTTATTGTTGCTGGAATATTTTTTCTATACTATTATTTCTATGAAATTTATCGGTTAACTGTTTTCCAAGTTCCTATAAAAAAGTCGCCTTTTATATATTTTTTTAAACTTCGAGAAGGATTTACACACTTAAAACAACCAATGCATTTATTGCAATCAGTTCAATTATATTGCAGTATTAGCACATATATCAATTTCTAGTTCCCTTTTTGCATGTTGTGGTAACGTTCGGTTACCTATTACATCCAAACCTTCTTGTCTACCTGTAAACCCGGCTAGATGTGTAGGAGGAACTGAATAATCCACAGACATTATTTCCAATCAAATTAATTCATTATTTCTTATTAACAATTATCAAACAGACACAATGTAATTCTAATTAAGGTATATGAATTATAGTAGAGTATGGAGGTGAGATTCTATAACACGGGGATACTACTACAGACCCTCAACTGAATCTAAGATAGCTTAAATACGCTAAAATATAACTACGTCGCACACTAATAACCAGCTTCTACTTAATCAAGTGCACAGTACCTAAACCTTTAATACATCTGATCCTACACTGGAACTTGCAGGCACTCTTTTCGGCTTGATAAAATGACGATGGCTCCACGCTCTGTAATCTTTAATTAATTCCGCTGCTTTTCAATCTTCAACTAACAACTAGTTCTCCAACTTCTGTTAAACTCCTATTTGCACACATCTAACGTATCAATTTCAGCGTGTCAACAACAGTGAGTCAACAAATCTTTTCCTCCCTTCCTTCCTTACTTTCTTTCTTTCTGCCAACTCGCGAAAACCGAATTTATATAATATACCTCATTTACATAAATCCAGTTTGCTTACTCGATGAAAGTTGGTTGAAAAAAATATTTATTTAAAGAGATAAGAAGATATATTAGTGGAACCGCTTATAGATCCGTCACAATGTGTAAGAGGCAATTAATTTATCAATAGTATTTGCTCCACATTAGTTTCAATTATAATAAGAAAAATTTTATCTGGTTTCTCTACTTTACCATCTGAAACTGATTTCATAGCCCGTAGTTGAAAAAAGAATAATTGATTTATACTTTCTAGGTGCTTATGAAACAACTATTATTATCCGGTTGGTAAACAAATAATGAGTAAAATATTTCTTTTTCATGTGATGATTGAAATTCAGAAGGAATATAAATGAAGTTGTTTTTCCTACGAGTTTCAATGATAATTAATTTTGTCTTTTATAATTGTATAGCAAAAACATAATATGTGAAGAAATTACAACCAATGTATTTCGAGCCAACCCTCAATCAAAGTTATTGGGCACAATGCAACTTTATTTCTAGATATTTGTCTAGCAACATGTTTACTATGAGTCATATTGCATAATATGAAGGCAAAACACAGCAAACAAACAGAGGACTAATGTGTATATCAGCATGTAGATACCATCTATCAAACTGCAAATTATCAAAAAATATACTAAGTTTATTTTTATATATTTATATGCATATTAGTAATACTAGTTGATTAGACCCAGTCGGGTAAGATGTAATTTTGTTTTGTTCAAAAAAAAAAAAACAATTCTATAGATCTGAAAATTTACAGCAAAAAATTAAGGATTAATAACTAAAACCAATGGAAGTAATTGTTAAACAAATTATTGAAACGGAGCAAAGCGACTTATGTATCCAGGTTAGGAAGTTAAACAGCAATATTTCTGTATAATAAAGCTATTTATAAATAGCATAGGTTCCCAACCTTTTTTGAACTGGCGCCCCCTTTTCTAGTGAATATTTCGATACCACCCCCTCCCACCCTAGGGAAATAAGAGTGTACATGTTGAAAACAAGAGTTAATTTTTCAAAAATATTCTATTACTAATAGAAATATATTTTTAATTTAATTTTTTTATAAAGCCCCAAATTTTTAGCGTATATTTCACGTAGTCGAACAAAAGCGCTATTAGGACGCAAATTTCGTCTGTGTCTTCGTTCCATATTTTGTCGTACCTTCTTCTCAGCCAATAAGCAACCAATTGACCTTGGGTTTTTGGCATTTGGTCGCATTTGTGCCCTAGATGAGCCGAGTCATATTTAAATTTCCCCATAGTTTTCCCGAATTTTCCTACAAATTTTCCTGAATTTCGCTAGTTTATAACAAAATTTTCTCAAATTTTACCTAGTGCTTTTGTAGCTTCTGTAAAAAAAAATTTTTTTTGCTTTTTTATAGTGCTGATACAGATTTGTGTCATTATTTCTTTTCAGCTCAATAGTAGTACATTTAGAGGAGTGGTACAGTACACACACTACTTTCTGTTAGTAAAAAGTTCATTAGTTGCATTATTGTAAAATACAACATGTGAAAAACGCGCTAAAATTACTTGGCCATGCCAATGATTGATATCTTGTTTACGTGCGAATCTGAAATAGCTATTGCCACAAATATATTTAAATGTGTAATATTATGTATTTTAGTCACAGATAGGATATTGTTGGAATTGAAATGCTACTGAATTTCTTCTGCATTTAAAAGAGTGGAATAAAAAAGTTTTAGCTTACCTGTTATAAAGACAGGTAGGGGTTTTGATGATACGAAGTAATTCATAATAGAGACTTTTTCTTTCAAAATAAATATAAATTGACAGTTTCAACCTTTAAAGAATCGCACGTTAATTCCTGGTTAACATATTTAATTATGTTTCTTGGATTATATACGTAATGAAATGCAGTGGATGAAACATTTTTCCTACTTCACAGACAAAGACAACATGAGCACTACAAAAATTAAAATGTTCTATGTCATTCAATTTAATGTATGTCTGAATGTAACGTAATCTTTTTTTTTAAGTTTTTCATCCACTTCCCGAACCACCGAAATAAGTGAATTTTCATACATTGATATAGAAATAATTAAAATGCATACCATCAACATAAATAAACAGTATTAAAGTTTACTTTTGTTAGTACATAATCAGCGTGTTTTTGTAGTAATTTTTAGACTATATTTGGTTAAACTGCCCAAGCCTTTCCATGCCATTTCAACGCTCCCTAATTTTGTCTGGGCTTTTTACTGCCCCCCTGAAAGCCTCAAACTCCCGCGGGGGGTGGCGTTATCGCCCACGTTGAGAACCTATGATATATAGGATTGCTGTAAATAATTTAAGAATTTCCATCAGTAAATAGCAAGATGAAATAGTAATTTGTTTCCCATATGTTAATACCGAGAAAAGCGTAGTTTCATATAAAACAAAGTGACGGGAAAAAAAGTTTTTAAATATAAAACCGTATATAATTTTTTTCAGTTTCAAAAACAATTTTTTTTATGAATCATTTTTCTTAGTCAAAAAGAACTTATATTGATTTTAACATTCCGCATTTTCTGTATAAATACCGATGCAAATGTAAACAGAAATATTTTAATGAGTAAGCAAAGTTTTGCTTAAAGTACTGCTACTGAAATGAGTACGGAAATTTAAGCTATTGATTGAAGATATTCAAAATAGACTACTTAATAGAAATGAAAAATTGAACAATTTAAAAAAAAAGAAACATGTTTATTATGTTTAAACATTACTCTTAGGTAATAAACTTGTAAGTCCATATTTATGTAGAAAAACAAAATAGAAATGTTCGTTGTTGGGTTTTCATAATTTTGACCTAAAATTTCTGCTACAGGTACATGATATAAATAAAGTAATGCATTTATGGTTCTAATTATCAATACGAGGAGACCAATGAAATGTTCATTTTGCCAACTGTAAATTAAAAAAACAACTTCGGGACTATTCAGGTTGCCGAATATCTCAGAAATATAAGCATACTTCAATTGTTACTACATATTATACCTCTTAATATTAAAATAAGCATTGGAACTAAAATTGGCATTGAAAAGCATGTGTTAATTCGGTGTTCATTGCAAACTTTTTAAATAATGAATCTGTTGAATGAGGAATTTCCCCACATACATAATGAATAATTCATGCTTAACCCCTTAAGCGGTCAATTTTTTTGCCTAGAATGTTACAAAAAAAGGCACATTTTTTATTGCATATAACTAAGAATAATACTTACCAAATGCAAAAATGGAAGTTTTAAATTTTAAAGTGTTTACACTATTTTTTGTTTTATAATTGTGGAACACAAAAACTCTTAAATGTTTGTTTTTTATAAGTACAATCTGCACGCTATGAAGTATGCTTCATACATCTTAAAATAATTCCTCTCATGTTTACAAAAGAATTGCATGTTCGTGCCTCTTTTTTAAACGGTTGAGGATTTTGTGTGTATGCGTCCACATATATATGCTCACACAATTTAAAGCAAGGTGTAATACTAAATCTTACATTGTAATTGGAACAGAGATAATATTGGCTTATTTGGATTATCTTTCGATTTTCATTTCTTTTCATGCAAAAAAATTGCACATTGCATTATCAATTCCTGTTTCTTATCGAATATTCCCAAGGATCTAACTTCCTGCCTTCAATGAAAAATTCCCGCCTTCACTACAAAGAAAATCCTGCGGATGAGAAGTATTTCAGTACCATGGACAAACTGCATCTCTTAAAAAGCACTAATAATCTCACTCTAGCACTATAAGAATCAAAAACATGTGCAAATCAAAGATAGATGGAAGAAAATATCAGTACCCGTACAGAGTACAGCGAAACCAATTGTGGCTAGGTTTCGATAGTCCAAACTGTGTACGGACAAACAGTTAAGGGGGATCACCCCTGTAATGTGTTCAAAAAAATCACAAAAAATTATATATATATAAATTGCTTTCTTAACATGTCTAGAATATAGTGGTAAAATGACTTTTTAAAATTCGAAGTCGTTATAAAGAAGCAAGTGTTTGAAGAGCAGCTGTTTAGAGCGCTGAGTTGGAGCATCTATTGTATACAGTAGGCTTGATACCATTGACCCTTCTTTGCAAATATACGTTCATACAAGTATAGACAAGTTTGTAGAGGTTTAAAAGGAAATATCTGTAGTTATTGAATATTTCGTCGAACTTGTTTCAGTCTTCGTGCCACCAGTCATCGTCGATTGAGGGTAAGTTAAGATTTTCATTGTTTTAATCGGACTTTTGAAACTTTAAACGCGTTTTTCTCAAAACTGTGTTTTTCAAACTTTCCTCCGTCATATCTCAAGAACGGTTTGACCAATGACTTCAAATTTATAGGGTAGTCTCAGAACATATATTCGCACCAAATGGACTACGATCATTCCGAAATTTAAAATATTTCTATTTTTTCTAACAAAACATAACAAAAAAAAGCCAGGAAATTCGAAACTTTTTCTTCAGAGGCCTACCAACAATCCAATTTTTGATATTTTCAATTGAGTATAGTCCATTCTGTGCATTTAAGCTTATAGATTAAAACGCCCTCAACTTTTTTATTTCAGATAAGCCAATCAGCTGGAATTAAGAAGGAAGTGAGCACCAATTTTTTTCGAGGCGGGTGTGTTCAGAGCGCTGTAACTCACGTTCTATTGGATATTTTTTACTAAACATTTATATACATACTCTTAAAATACACATAAATAAATGATAAAGTTCTATCTTTTTACCGGCCATCAAAGAAAAATTATCTAAAAAGGCTTAAAAAACAGCCCGTCACATGGGTGGACCCCCTTAAGGGGTTAAAGACCATTCGAAACATATCTGCATTTAAAAACAATTTTGTTTATAAAACTTTTTGATCAACGAAATAAATCTTTCGTTTGAAAGATTTGAACTGTTTAATTGTTCATCATTTTAAGAAAACGATGAAATATTTTTTGGATATGATTTATTTCCCCCCCGTTTTGTAGACTTCGAGTTCTGTTGCCATTAAAGGCACTCTGTATAGGAGGAAGCGTACGTTAAATCTGTCGAAGCTCGAAGTTCTCAGTTGGCGTGTTGTGTTGGCGAGGGAGTTCCATCTTTAGTATCAGGCTAGTCATTTTTGTTTAATATTACATGGTCCTTTGCTAGTCCTTCCCCACATTCGTTAATCCACTCTCCTCGTCAAGCTTATCGTCTTCCAGACGGCTAATATTATAGCGATACTAAACGCGTGTTTTGCGACCCCATGTTCTATGAGGATTTGTCGTCTCCATGCTGCCTACTATCACCCCCCTGAATTTGTAGGTCGAATTCAGCAACACCCTGAAAATCCTTATACCTAGATTTGAAATGATCTCTCAATTGCATTATTATATTTTGATAACCTCTTTCCTAGTAGTCATATAGGCCTCGTGTAGCTTTACAGTGCGATGTTAATATAACTCTCAATCACTCACTCATTCCTAGAGGTCATTGTCACGAACCCATGGCAGGCATTCTCAGTCACGGGTTCGAAACCTAGGGCTATAAAAGACCTACAGTTTAGAAGGGTTCAGAGAAGAAGGGTTCCCGTTGGCGGGGTATAAATTTTGAGAAAGGGGGTGCCGAGTCAGATCATTCCTTCAAGCGCAAAAACAACGTATAAAACAAATATTAAAATTATTATATCAACTACAATATGCACTGTTTCAATTAAGACAAAAAATGTTTGAAAATATTGGTTGTGGTATTGAATTCTTTTACTTATATACAGGGTGTCCAGACTTAATGTGACCCAAAAGCTAATTCCCGAACCGTTAGGGTTAGATATACACTTCCAACTTGAAAAATGTTTTAAAAAAGGTAAAGAATGTTTTTACGTGCTTTTCAAACCAAAAACCCCATTTAGAAAAAAATTACGAAAACTAAATTTTTATACGGTCCCCAGGTCTTATCACTTATATTTAGGAAATGATGCAGTACACACACAAAAACAAAGTAAACACAAAAAGTTTCGTTTTATTACAATAAAAACTGGCCGAGTTATGCCTACATAAAATTGAAGCATCTGAATTGCTCAGAAAATGGGGTCGTATATAAATTGAGTGTAGAGAACTGTAATTCACTATCTACAGAAAGAGCAAAATAAAAACATCATAGTAATATTGAAACATCGTAGTAAACATCATAGATTGACAATTTGTATTGCTGTATTGCAAACAATAAAAATTAAATTAAAGAAATACAACATGTACCGAAAAGATTAAAGCAGTTTATTTTAACAAATAGCAGCAAAATAATACAGGATTTGTCGTTCAAATTATAGCATAATGTGGAATGATGCGCCAATCATGAATCAGGGGCTTTTTATTATATCAGAATGACCAAATTAACTTAAATAATGGTGAAGGCCCGAGGTGTGGCACGAGACAAGGGAATACGTCTATGACAACTCCCAGTTTTATACAAGCGTTGAACAGCACGGGCAATTGTACAATAAGATAGTTGTCTTTGAGTGGGAAATTTAATGGCATAAAGTCTTGCCGCCTCTCTCTTATTTCGATTACACTGCCCATAAAACAGTACCATTTAGCAGTATTTTTCATTTGTATACATCTCGTTCTCCCGTACTAGAATTCGTAATATTAGAATACAACTGTATGGAATTGCAAGCGACTACACAACAGATTTTTAACCTTAGTCATGATCAGCAAAAACACAGAAAATCATACTGAAGCCGCAGCATATAAGTCTATTTTTTTGGAACTGCTTTTGAAATGTTTTCTTCGCCTAAAATATTTTATTTTTTCTATGTTTTACACGTGCACAGAATAAATTTTATTTCTTATGTACTCAATTGTTGTATTATAAACGTATGCTTTTAAATTTAAAAACGATTTACATAAAAGTGACGTGCAAGAGCGAAAGTTTCCAGGCAGAGTTCCAACTAATTTCACTTTGGAGACGGCCCCTTACTAGCTTCTTGGAAAATAGCCGAGAAAATGGATAAAATATATGTTTTTTAAGTTCCATAACTCGGCTAGTTTTTATCGTAATAAAATGAAACTTTTGTGTTTACTTTGTTTTTGTGACTGCATCTTTTCCTAAATATAAGTGATAGGACCTGAAGACCGTATAAAAAATAAATTTTTGTAATTTTTTTCTAAATGGGTTTTTTGGCTCGAAAAGCACTTAAAAACATTCTTTACCTGTTTAAAAAAAAATTTTCAAATTCGAAGTGCATATCTAAACCAATCGTTTTGGGAATTAGCTATTGGGTCACATTAAGGCTGGACACCCTGTATAATATTCAATCGCTAATATATCCTGTCGTTAATTTTGGTATGAAATTTCCTGAAAGAGATCATTATTACCTCATTTTAACTTACAAGGGGAGGGCATGACTAAGGAAATCCATTTGGGGACGAGACTTGGTATAATAGTAGTACTCCATTAGGGTGTTCCACCCTCAATTTATTAGCGCCGAATGGCCAGTCAATTCGGAGAAAATAGCCTTCGAAATTCATGCTTAGCTTTTATACAATTAAATTTTAAATATTGCCAGCGACCCAATGGCACATTTGCCAAAGCATCTGCTTTCTCCTCGGACGGACAGAGTTCTAATCGCGTGATCAATTCATTTAATTATTTTTTAAATTAATTAAATTTATTTATTAAATATTAAATGATATTTCATGTAATTATTTTGTATATTATATAATAAAATAATTACTGTAGTTGTATAAATATATATATTATATTTTATAAATATATTTTTATATTAATAAATAATTTTTAAAATAAAATCTATAATAAATATTAAACTATATTTTATATAAAAATTAGTTACAAATACTTTTTAATGTGAAATACAATATATTTAAATAAAATATTATATGTAATGTAACATAATCTATAATGTATATTATTATTAATTTAATCATCTTATAATTATAAATATATTTAGTAAATCCTTTCTAAATAAATGTATTCAATTTGAGGATAGGGTTCGAGTCGCGCGATCAACTTTGTATCTCAATTCATTTAATTATTTTTATAAATTAAATAAATTTATTTAAAAGGGACTTATTAAATATTTTATATATTAATAAAATAATTAAATTGATACATAAAAAAGACACATTATTTTTATTATATTAATTATAAAATAAGTAGTTTAGTAATAATATATATTATAGAGTATGTTATATTGTATATGTAATATTTATTTATGATATATTGTATTTTTTACATTATAAAACTATTTGAAACTAATTTTTATATATAATATTTAATATTTGTTACATATTTTATTATAAATATTATTTATTAAAATAAAATGTATAATAAAATATAAGTATTTATATAATTACAGTAATTATTTTACTTTATAAAATACAAAATAATTACATAAAATGGCATTCAATTAATAAATAAATTTATTTAATTAAAAAAAGTAATTAAATGAATTGGAAAAAAAAAAATTGATCGCGCGATGAGAGTTCTGTCCGTCCGCGCAGAAAGCAGATGCTTTGACAACTGTGCCATTGGGTCGCTGGCAATATTTAAAATTTAATTGTATTAAAGCTAAGCATGAATTTCGAAGGCTATTTTCTCCGAATTGACTGGCCATTCGACGCTAATACATTGAGGGTTGAACATCCTAATGGAGTACTACTATTATTCCAAGTCTCGTTCCAAAATGAATTTCCTTAGTCGTGCCCTCCCCTTGTTAGTTAGATATCCTTAAAATATTACAATGAAGACAAAACTAAGTTTTGTCCGTTTAAGAATCAAAGTAGAAGTATGAAAAGGTTTGGAAACTACAAGATCACTACAATGCAGTAAAATTTTTTAGTGTTATTCGTTAGAATACGCATGTTTAATACTGTATGTATGTGATCATGACTTCCCAAAATATTTAGTCAAATATATGTTATTCAAAGTAAGGAAATGTGTGTGAATGTAACCCACAAATATTCTGGTGGGGTAGTATTGAAGCAGTGCGACGTTAGTATTCACTAGCTAAGTAGTGCGACGTTAATATTCACTCACTCACTCACGCTGTACGTTAAATCTGTCGAAACAAAGTCCTCCTGTTGGCGTGGTGTGGAAGTTAGGAGAAGGGGTGGCAGTTTAGGTGTCATCCTTATCAGTCATTTGGCTATGGTTCAGAATTATAAGGTTTATTTGCATCTGTACAATCCGGGTCCAAACTTCTTAGCTGGGATTGGATCGCGCGCCACTCCAATGTGGCCACAAAGTGTTTTTTTTTCAATGTTTCCTGCCTCTCTGTCTTTTTTATTTTTTATTCTTATTTATTTATTTTTGTACGGTGCATTTGTATTGAATATTTTTACTATTTTTGATGTATTTTCAAGAATGCTCGAATAATTTTTTTAAAAAATTTTTTTCTGTTACCCTTTATGTTTCTTCTTATTATTTTTAGTTTTGTAGGTTTGTATTTTGCAATATTTTACTACATCTGTATTTCGTTTATTTACCTTTAATTTGTAACACGTAAATTTAATGTGCGCTACTGTAAAAACTGTAAAATAATGTTTTGTTAAAGAAAGACTGAACGCGGGGGTGGTTGTTTGCCGGAGGATCGTTTTGTAGCTCTAAGCCCCTTTCGTGGAGCTCGGTTCCCTTGGGTAGGCCCTTTTTTGAACAACGTAAAGAAAAACTTGTCCACTCTGTTCAAAGTTAAGACACCTTTTTTTCCAACTAATATTTTACAAACGGTTTATTATTTTCAATATCTGGGCTGCTTATTTTGAAGAAAGTCCTGAATCGGAGTTAGATATTAAGGTTTATAATTCAAAAATAAATAACTAATTTTTTTTAAAAAAAGTATGAATAAATTAAACTGATACATCTGAAAAATATCATGTTTTTATTAATTTGCTATTTCAGTTTAACTTGGAATCATAAATATCATAAATCTTCTATTTTATTTAAGATAATGTCCCCACCCCCTAAATTGCTTTCCTTACTCAAAAATACCAGATTATATGAAAAGCGTAACATACTTTTCATCATGCAAATGAAATTTCATCATAAAATTATTTTTCAAACTGTTAATGAATTTAAAAGTATTTTGAATCCTTCATTTTTAATTATACTTGGGCTGGAGTGATAGGGAAGTTTGGAGAGAGGGAGGGGTTACCCCAGCTGAGTTGTCATCCTTGTTATTTGACCGAGCTCAAAATTACTAGAGTCTGTCGTCAATAACTCTAATGTAGCTTCAAAGTGTGACTTTTTTTATTTTTAAATTAATCTTATTATACTAACAAAGGGGGGGGGGCATAACTAAGGAAAGTCATTTTGGGACGAGACTTGGTATAATAGTAGTACTCTATTAGGGTGTTCAATCATCAATGTATTAGCACCGAATGGCCAGTCAATTCGGAGAAAATAGCCTTCGAAATTTCTGCTTTATGTAATTATTTTGTCTTTTATAAAGTAAAATAATTACTGTAATTATATAAATATTTATATCATATTTTATAAATATATTTTTATATTAATAAATAATAGTTGTAATAAAATGCATTATAATAAATATTAAATGATATTTCATATAAAAATTAGCTACAAATATTTTTATAATGTGAAATACATTATGTTATAAATAAAATATTACATGTAATATAAAATAATCTATAGAATATATTATTATTTTAATTATTTTATAATTAATATAATAAAATAATATATGTCTCTTTTTTTATATATTATTAATTTAATTATTTTATAATTAAATAAAATTTTTATAAGTCCTTTTTAAATAAATTTATTTAATTTTAAAAAAATATTAAATGAATTGAAAAAAAAGTTAATCACGCAACTTGAACCCTATCCAACCGCATCGAAAGCAGGTGCTCTACTAACTAAGCCACTGCGTCATTGACGATAACTAAAACTTAATTTATTAAAAATTAATTTCGAAGGCTACTTTCTCTTAATTGACTGGCCATTCGGTGTTAATTCATTGAGAATTGAACACCCTAATGGAGTACTACTATGACACCAAGTCTTGTCCCAAAATGAATTTTCTTAGTCGTGCCCTTCCCTTGTAAGCGAAATAACTTCCATAGACTTTTAGAATTTCTCTAACACTATATAGAAGAAAAACAAGGTAATGGGGAATTTTTTTTAAGAATGGTCTGCTTTGTCTATATAATTTTTAACATATTTAGCATTAATAATTTAACAAAACTATTATTATAATTATTAACTTACAGAATTTTTTTATGTTAAACATTCATATAATAATTTTATAAACTCGTTATATTAAACGAAACGATTTCTTTTTCCTTTTTTTTGACACACATACACAGGTCAATTTTTTTTTTTTTTTTTTTTTACATCCTGAAATTACTTCTTACGGAGGTCACGGAAAGAATGTTATTTTCAGATCCGACAGCTCGAAGTGATTTAAAAACGAATAATATGAATAAAACAGTAGAAGCTGAGTTTTACAACTTGATTTAAAAATGTAATAAACAAGCAATTTAAGAAAGCAAATTGTTTGACGATAACCTAATGCAGAGATGGCCCAACTATGACCCACCTAGAAGTCTCATCTAGCCCACAACAGATTTTTAAACATTAATACATAAATTGTCAAATTTAGTGTTAAAAAATTTTGCTTAAGGGAATGTTCCATTCTTTGTATCTGCAAAAATTTGTATAATTATTATTTTTTTCTCTCTCTCTTTATATATATATATATATTTTTGCATATGCAAAATATTGTCTTATGATTTTTTTTTATAGAAATCGATTTTAAATCTTCACGTGCAAAAACGTTGAAATATGCTAAATGAATATGTCTAAAACTGTGAAAAAAATATATACGTACTAGCTGGTATACCCGTTCTTCGCACGGGGAATTTGAAAAATCAAACAATAGAGATTGAAAGACTAAAGAAATTTTTTACGTGTTAAATTTAAGCGAATTGCAAATTAAATTTAAAAAAAGACTTTTTCAGCATATCTCTGCTCAACAAAATCATATTTTCTAAATTTGAAATGTGTAGACCTAATAGTTGAAAGAACGTTTTTTTTTATATCTATAACACCCCGGTATCACCCATGTGGGTCGATGATTGAAAACCCCCTTCTGATCTCTGCTCAGCAAAAGGTATATAATTTCTAAATTTCAAGTGTATAGGGTTAGTTATTCATAAAAGGGAGTTTTTTTTATGTAAAACGCCCTCGCAACATCCCCCCCCCTGGATGTCAATTGTCCCAAAATCCTTTCTTAGGGGATCTCTACCTCATGAAAGAAACATGCCAACTAAATTTGAAGTTTAGGCTTAGTAGTTCAAAAACGCGGGATTCTCTTTAATATAAAACTCCCCTTTAAACTCTCGCAACCCCCTTGGAGGTCAGTTTTCATAAAAGTTTCTTTTGTAGCTGTTCTCTCCTTGAAAGAAATATACCCCCAAGTTTCAAATCTGTTCGTCTAACAGTTAAGAAACGTGAATATTTATCTATAGCGGCACTTAACCCTTTGCAAATCCCTTGGGAGACAATTTTGTCAAAACCCTTCCTTAGAGGATCTCTACTCCATGAAAGGAACATGCCTACCAAATTTCAAGTCTGTAGGTCTGATTGTTCGAAGTCGGGAATATTTATCCCTAACGCCCCATTAACCCTTCGCAACCCCCCTTGTGGGTCTATGCTTCCAAAACCTTTTTAATTACAGATTACTACTCAACGAAAGGAACATGCATGTCAAATTTCAAGTCTGTAGGTCTAATAGTTCAAAAACGAGAATATTGTTCTATAATGGAACTTAAGCCCTCGCAACCACCCTTAGTGGTCGATTTTCACAAAAGCATTTAGAAGTGAATCTCTACTCCATTAAAGGAATATGTTTTCAAAATTTCACGTCCGTAGGTCTAATAGTCCAAATACGGGAATATTTGTCCTTAACGCCCATCCTTAAGACCTCGCACCACCCATTGGGGGTCGATTTGCGCAATACCCGTTCTTAGAGAAATTCTTCTCCATAAAAGGAAATGGCCAATCAAGTTTCAAATTTGTAGGCCTAATAGTTTAAAAATGGAAATAATTATCAATAACGCCCCCTCCCCCTGTCCCCGCAACGCCTCTTGGGGATCGATTTCCTCAAAATCCTTTCTTAGCGGATCTCTACTTCCTGAACGGAACATGCCTACCAAATTTCAACTCTATAGGTTTAATAGCTCCGGAGATATCGTGATGAGTAAGTGATTCGCTTTTCTCCTTTATATATAGAGATTTGTTAAATATTTTAGATTTCATGCAGTCGTGTCTTCATTTATCCATTAATATTAAAGACTTTTCAAATGTACTATTTTTTAGCATTTGTATTATATGTTACGGTAGATTTTATCAGTCTTCTAGAAGTTATTTTGTCCCGCACAAGAAAGTTTGTCCATTAATGATCCGAAGCGCACTAAGCAATGACTTTTTGGTTAAATAATATTTCCCCAAACATAAATTAAATTTTGAAATTATAAAATGTTAATAAATATTTACTACATCCACATAATACTGTTATAAATATTACCTTCTTCTCCATTCACATTTCCTGTAATAAAATAATTTAAAAAAACTAAGGAAACTTTTTAAAGCATTGCTTTGCACATAAAAAATCATGATTGCTTATGACGAAGATCATAAACAGTCAAGTTTACAAAAGTAAGTGTAAAAGACTTAATTAACTCAAATAAATACTTAGTTATTTGCCAAAATGCACAAATACTTAGTAAAAAAAGGATTTCTGCAGAGTTCTTAGAATTCTCTCTCTCTCTTTCAGCTAAAACCAAAATTCCAACAGTTTAGTAACTGGGTTGCTGGATCACAAGTATTTGCAGCTGTCGTTAATGCTCTGTGTAGACACGGAGAAGTCGCATTTGTTTTATGAGGCTTGAGAATTTATTCTTTTTCGTCTCTGGGGATTTCCTCAACCGTGGTTATTTAACGAACGTTTGTTAAAGAGAATAAAGGGAAAAAAGAGCTGTCGTATCTTGGAATCGTTTATTATACAGAATAAAAAATGTTAAGAAAATAGTTTCTTTGGCACATTGCACATCCATCAACCCTACAGACAAATATAGCATGGCATCATTTGGGGAAATATAATCACAATATAAACACAAATACTTGAAGAAGCTATAATTGTATATTAAGGTATCCAATTACCATAAAATTGTGAACTTTGCCAAAAAGTGACATTTTTTTTATGATTTTATTTTATAGGTCATCTAATTTTAGCCATAAAAAATACCAAGTTATTATTTTCCGTTCATCAGAGAAAAAAAACTACAAGTGTATTAGTAAAAGCAGATGCCATTACTCTTTAAACAAGATGTCATACTTAAAAATGCGTTTTACTCGAAATGTGTGTGTTTTTTTTAAATACTCAAACGGAGACAGCGATTGCTCAAAAAGTATTGCAAATAATTAACTGAAATTTTTTTTTGTAAGTTCTGTATAATAGTAGAAGTGTTTTAACCTTCAGATTTATCAATCACTGTTTTATTACAAAATGTACAGTCCCTTATGTTAATATAATCACAATTATTTTAAGCAATTTCAAATAACTAAAATAAAGTGCTCTAGTTTTTGTAAAAAGGAAAATATCTCTTATCCTGAAGGTTATTTAAAAAATGAATAACATATCAACACTTAAGAATTGAAAAATTGAAAATTTGTTCATAAACTTGTGGTACAAAATGGGCCGCGTTTGTTATTTTTGTTAATTTTTACCCATTTTTTCCAATTTTAGTAGCAATAATTTCCTTTTACCTTCTTACTTCTAGCATATTTTTCTTAAAATGTACTAAACAAACCTAAAAACCACAAAAAATTCCCATATCTTTATTTTTTATAAAAAAAAGAAAGTTTTCGCAAGTATCGGATACCCTAAAACAGAAAACTTGCAAATCTTTTCATCCGAACAAGCAACATTTTTTAAATAGTTTTGAAGTATCTATAACTTATAAAAATAAATGACTTCCTCTCATTTACCATAAAACATACTTATTTTTGAAATGACGATGTGTAACACAGTATAATAGATGTCGGAAAAGTATGACTACCCTTTCAAGTACTTATTATAAAAAGAAAAAAAAAAAGAAAGATATTCACTTACGGTTTTTTTTTATTCCGTGCATATAATTAAATTTGTATTTTTGACCTCTATTTTTCCTAATTCCGCATTATTGTCGTGGGAATCAAATTGGTTCAAATATTTGTTATTGCTTGGCACGCTGAATCCTGTTGTTAGGTTGGATTGGCACGCCACAGCTGAAAAAGGTTGCCAACCCCTGCTATAGAGTGACCAAAGCTACTCAGGCAAAATATGAAATAAGGTCATGATAAGGCTATTTATCAATGACGTACATTCCTAAAAATAAAAATGTTATTCGGACAAAATAATGAGAGTGTCATTAACAAAAATTACTCAAAATACGTAAAGGAAAATTGAAACCGTACCCAACAAAATTTTTGTCTTTCTTATTGAGGAAAACAAAATTTTAATATAAAAAACAAGAAATTAAAATTAACTTACTTGTTATAACATGATAGGCTTGAAAGACTATTTTGAATTACATTTCATTACATTTTTCATGGAATGATAATTCTTATGTTGGTACTTTGTTGTAGACATACTTTTAACAAATCCTCGGCAGCTTCTATTGGTGAGAGTGATTGCAGTTGACAGGAGAGGAATTTTACCAGTCAGGAATATCTTTAATTCTAAGCAAGTTCTTAGGGCACAAAGTATATATACAGGGTGGCCATAATTAAACTGAAAGTGTTCAAGGGGTGCTAGACAGAAAACCACTGGGAATATCCCAGTGAAATTTGGTATCTACACGTTTCAGAACATGCGCAAGTCAAGCGCTTCCTTTTTAGTGGTCATTTTGGCATTTTGTGTATCAGTTATTAACTTTTAGTAAATAATTTCAGTTAAGAAAAAACTTTTTTTGCAGTATTAACCCGAATTTTGGGCAGCTCATCGTCGAATAATTGTTTCATGTCTATAGACCAGGGATTGGCAACCCTTTAGCTGTGGCACGTCCAACCAATCAACTAATATGATTCAGAGCACCACACAGTAGGGCATTTTTGAAACAATTCAAAAATTGACAAATTTGATGAGTAGTGCAAAGTGCCATTGAGAATTGTATAGCGTGCCACATGTACCATAGGTTGCCAACCCCTGCTATAGACCATGTGTGACTCCTTCTCCAACTCTACAGCTTGCTCCTACATTTTCATGCAGCACAGGAAAAAACCAATTTTTTGTTGAACAAGTTTAAGTAAAATTGAGTGTATTGACACTTCCGAACAAACCGCAATGTGCAATTGACAAATTCTGAGCCTGAAGCATGCGTAAAAAAGTCTCGTGTCTATCTAGGTAAGATTCGAAACGAATCGAAAATGTATTTCATATTTTGCCAGTTTCTCATTAAGCATTCTATAGAATGCCGGATTTTCTACTTTACCGATAACATATGTGGAGTATGCTGGGTTGGTTTTCTCAAACACACCACTTGAATAAGAGAATATCCGTTTATTTGGTGATAGGTGAAGTATGACAGGTTTATGAAATATTTACAAAAAAGTACAGTTCAGTTTTCCAGAGTTGGAGAGAGTCAATCAACATACAAACAGCTTACGTGTGATTAAGGAATATCTGGTCGCCTACTCGCGATCAGGCAATTAGCAGTTTTTTGTCTCTCCTCAAGAGCCTTGGTCAGACGTTCCTCCTACGCAAGAGTTTCCGGTCTAATTGTCCGTCTATGCAATCTGCTGCTGCAGGGGGTATGAGGAACGAAGGTTCTGCTTTCTGGTGAAGAACTGAGGAATCGATTACCCCACATATACATGAATGTAAAAATGTTCAATAAATCCTGATGGATTACAAATTCAATCTTTCTGGCACTTTAATTTTTCTAGATCTAATTAATTTCACCTCGCTGCCAGAAGTACAATCCAGAGTTTTGGAGATGTCATTTGACTTTTTCAAATCAATGGGTATCATTGGAGTTGACAAGTTATCAGAGGATGATATCTCTAACGGTTATATCCTTTGAATCCGGCGCAAGAATTCCTGCTGTGAAGTTTGTACTCTAACAAGTGTTACTTGTCCGTCTTTTCCAGATACGATTTCAGTGATCCGACTTAAAGGCCATATAATTCTCTTTTTATTATCTGCTCCCACTTTAACAATTTCACCTACAGAAACAGTTAAGTTTCTTGATTTTTTATTTCTTCGTTGAATGAGGGCACCTAGATACTCGGATCCGAAACGATTTCTTAAATCTTTAAGCACTGCTTGTCTGTACTTGAGTCTCTTGAAAAAATAATTTTCCTCAACAGCATCTAAATCAGTGAGATTGCATTCATGGACATCTTACAGAAACATCGATGTAAAAATTGGTTGTACAGCTTCATCTTCACAAATGTAAGCCAGAGGTCTTGAGTTGATTACCCGCTTACAATCTGTCAAAACTATTGTCAAAAAGTGCATGTCCTAACACTCTTTTCAAAAGACCTTTTAAAATTCTAATTGATCTCTCCCACCATCCACCCCACCAAGTAACAGTTGGGGGATTAAATTCCCATTCAATACAGTTTATAGCTCCATATTTTTGTATCTGACTACACTTAAGTTGTTTTAAATAATTGGCTGCTCCAACAAATTGGTACCATTATCACAGTATACAGTGGATTATCTTCCTCTGCGAGCAACAAATCTTCTAAATGCCATTAAAGAAAACATCCGTCAATGCAGCAGTAACAAGTTCGAAATGGACTGCTTACACTGCTCAAGTAAAAATTAAAACCCAGCTTTGTTGTTTTCTTTAAGAAATAGAGGTCCAGCCATATCATCTCCAGTTATTTCAAACATCACAGTATCTTTTACTCTATTTTCTGGCAGGGAAGAAATTGTTATTTCTAAGTTCTTTGAAGTATATCTTTTACTTAAATGCAGTTGGCTACTACATCTTTCACTGCTTTGCTTCCGCTTAGAATCCAATACTTTTCTCTAAGATCATTCATAATATCTGGACTCCAGCATGACAGTTCTAAACGCGAGCATTGCAGAGTAAACCTTTTACCACTTCATGCTTCAGTGGAAGAACAATAGGTCCAAGAAATTCATCACTGTCTTTGCGATGAATAATTTTAGTTTTCAAGCGAATGATGTCATGATCGTCTTAAAACGTTCGTAGCGATTTCAATCTTTTTCTTCTTCTGAGAGTAAAGATTCATTCTGAACCATAAGTAAAACCTTCGTTTACGCTTCCTGAAATTCTGTGACTGTTAATTAACCATGTTTCTTCCCAGTTACATCTTTGCAGTTGTGCTTGAAACGAAGAATCCATGCAACAAGACGAATAATTCTATCATAGTTGGAAAAATGTCTATAGTACCAGTTTTCACAACACCACCTGTTTCATTATTTGTTAGTACGTAACCTATCTTATATAGACCTTTCTTTTTCAATCACTTCTTCATTCGGATCATGCTGTGAGGAAGCTTTAATTTTTTTGAAATTCAAAAGCACTTTTCATTTACTGTGGGCCATCATCTTGAGTAAACTAAACGTTTCGCTTTGCAGCCTCTGGAAGTCAAGTCTGCCGGATTCCCATCACCAGGTATATGTCTCCAGGATATAGGATTGCACAACTTCTTGATCTCTTGAACTGTATTACTAACGAAGACAGATCAATTTTCTTCTCTCAATATCCATGCAAGCAATGTTGTTGAATCACTCCAGTAATACCGTTGTAACATTTCTCCAACCTAGAGCTTCGACAACCGAATTCGTTAATCTTCCTCCAATCACAACTGCTAGAAGTTCCATTCTCGGTATAGTTGCGCTTCTTAATGGAGCCACTCGAAATTTTGCTGCTAGAAGAAAAACCTCAATTCGATCATTCTTTTCTAGTCTGAGGAATGTAACGGCAGCATGCATCTTTACTTCCATCAACAAATGTATGGATAGCGCAGCTACTTGAAACTTCATGAGATATTTGAATACACCTATGAATCTGTATATAAGACAAATACTTCAGTTCTTGAAACCTCTGCAGAAACTTGTGGCACATCTATACGCGGTTCTACTAATCCCTTCATGACTCTTTTAGGAAAATATTTATTTCTACCAACTTTCCCCGAGTAAGGAAGTGTGATTATGTAAATGAAGTATATTATATAAATTCTGGTTTCGCGAGTTTGTGAGTTGACACGTTGGAGTTGGCAAGTAGGAGTTAACATAGAGTCTGGGCGTTAGATGTTATTTGAAGATTGGAAGAGAGTGGAATTAGTTAGAGGTCTTGGAAATGTCCAGAAAAAAGGTTACAGAGCGTGGATCCAACAACATTGATCAAGCCGAGAAAGATCACCTGCAAGTTTCCAGTGTAGGATCCGATGCATAAAAAGTACAGGTATTGTGAGCTTGATTAAGTAGAAGTTCGCTTATTACTGTGCGACGTAGTTATATTTGAGCATAATTAAGCTATCGTAGATTCAGTTGTGGTTCTGTATTAGTATCCTCGTGTTATAGAATCTCACCTCCGCGCTATACTGTTAATTATCTACCTTAATTAGATTTGTTTTGTGTCTGATTGATATTTGGAATTAATAAAGTGATTATATTGAAATCATGTCTGTGAATCAGTCAGTTTTTCCCACACATCTAGCCGGGTTTACAGGTAGACAAGAGGGTTCAGAGTCGAGCAGGAACCGACCGCTATCACAAACTCTTTATGAAGTTCCCCAGTAAATTCTTCATCCCAACTTGTGCCTACTTTCCATGCCTTTTGTAGTATTATTTTAGGACAATGTCACTGGTGAAGTGATTCTAAAAAGATCAAATACTTTATGCATTGTAGATAACATACTTCTTTTAGTAACTTTATCCATATTAATGTCACCCAACCCCATTTCATATTATTTTTTAATGTGTCTAACTCCCCTTATTCCAAATAAGACTTAATACCTGGGTTTCAGTCTGTGAATTATTTTCAGTTTTCAGACTATTTCCATTCTCTTAGATCAAAACCGCCTTTTGCCATCAAAGCTTTAGAATTGTCAATGAATTCATTTAATTGATCTTTAGAGTCGACACTAGTAACAACATTGTCAACGTAGAAACTTTTCAAGTCTTTCCTCGAAAGATTTTTCAAATTCACATTTCTGAATATGGTACTCGATAACTCAAGCCAAAAGAAAAGGACTGTATTTCCCTTAAAAACAACTCTTGTGTGTAGAAAAACTCTTAATTTCTTTTTAGCCATTTTTTACCACCACAAGAACCGTAAGAAATCTCTGTCCTCCTTACGAATATTTATTTGCAGGAAAGCCTTTCTATAATGTCAGCTTTAACGCCAAATTCTCTCTCTCTGAATCGAAGAAGAACATCTGATATAAGATCAGTAAGATTAGGACTACATGCCAAGCACTGATTTAAAGATGGATAATTTGCTAATGTAGCTGAAGTATCAAACACTGGACGAATGGGAGTAGTACTGCTACTTAGTTTTATCACTGCACGGTGAGGCAAATAACTACCATAACAACTTACTTCGTTCTTTGGAACTTCTATTATGCCTTCAGCTAACCAGCTTTGAATAACATTTTCATATTTTCCATATATATTCATAGCTAAAAGTTTTGAAGTTGTGTACTTGAGCCTTTTCTTCGCCGAACTTAAGTAATCGGGCAAAAATGACTTATCGTCAGACCACGGCAAGCAAATTTCATATCCACCCTCTTTATTAATTATCACTGTTTCCAAAAAATGCTTCTTGGTCTGAAGATCCATTTCTTACTTGGTTTTTTCCTCAACAGGATCATTGATTCCGATCAAATCCAGTTTCCTAAGATTTGAGGTTTCAGCTTCATTTACAAACAGTGATAACACTGCCATCGCCAAAGTTTCTTCCGAAGGTTCTTCCTGTAGCACCTTACACATTAAGGTCCATCCTAAGTAGGTTTCTACAGCCACAAGACCTCACGATAAGCTTTTTCTTCTGTCAGTCAACTTTTTCCCCCATGATGTCAGCTCCAATGAGAATAACGATAACTTCGCAACTGTTGCCAATATCAGTAAGGATTAATCTCATTTTCCTCTAACTCTTATCCAGGGACCTTTGAAAACCGGTTTAATATTTTTACCAAAAAGGGAATGCACCATTTTTTCACAGCGAAGAGATGTATAATTTATCTCTTGAGCTACACTTTTCAAAATATAAGACTTGTGAGATGCAGAATCAAAAAGTAACCTCACAATTTTCTGTTTAGTGTCAGATATCAGTTTAGTTTTCAGAGTTTGAAGAAATATCTTTGGACTGTGTTTATTAAAATTATGATAATATTAACCTCATTTTCTACGGGTTTCTCCTTTTTCTCTACAGACATTTTTTGTGAATCAAGCACATCACACATCAAAGGAAAATGTTTTTAGAATATATCAGACCTAGGCATTTCTTAACTGCATGAAATGGAGATAAACATGCAAAATATCTTTTTTCTTTGACAATTTTTGTCTTTCCAATAGCGTCATTTTCTGAGCTGTAAAGCAATCTGAACTTGAATGTCTACCTGCACAAAAAATGCAAGCTTTCTTCACATCACTACTGGAAGTACTCGTTAATAAACCCATAGCTGTAGGTATTTTATTTCTCAAATTTTCAGAACTAAATTGCTGTTTTTTTCAAGGATTTATACTCTTTGCCCTTTCCTAATCCAAAACCGGCAACAGCCAAAAATATCCTTTCTTCTCCTTCAACTTCTGTTTCCAAAAATTGCATTAAATTATTTAACCTTTCTTTCGCGTCAGTGTTAGTGTTTAAAATATTACTTCGATTTCAAGCTTTTAAAAAAAATCAGGTGGGAAACAAGATTCAACCATAGGCAGCGTTTCTCAAACTATGGGGCACGACCCCTTAGGGTGGCGTGATAACTTTACGAGGGAGGGGGAATACATATTGAAAAGGGGGAAACAATTAATTATTTTTGAAAAATTATTGATTTACAGAAAGTAAACAAACTAAAACTTTCTGACATAATTAAAATAAAATACACATTTAAAAATTTATCAGTATGTATTTCATCTTAAATGTATCAGTATAGCATGGTGTATTTTATACTTAATTTACAAATTAAGTTAAGAGCAATTATAATAATTATCACTGACCCCATGGGCTTGTCGTATATAAACTTATACACAAAAAGTAACACGTATCTTAATAATTTGTACTTTTTATTATTAATCAATTAACTTCTGATTAAAATTTGCACAATTTGCTTCCTAATGCCACCGTTTTCTACGTACGCGTGCGTATGTAATCAGAGGCGGATTCAGCGGCTGGTGGCCGCCAGGGGCCCCGAGCACAAGCAGGGGCCCCAAGCTGATAGACTTCAGTTATAAGTTCAACGTGCAACAAAAAAATTTTGTACTGATATTGCAAACCCAATGATTACCCACGATTTGAATCGTATAACAATTAGTGTTGCCCTCATATATTGCATGTAATTGCGGTTGAAATCCGTTTGTTTTTTGCTTCTTTTTAAAAAAATGTTTTCCTGAACTTTGGTCTTTAATATATGTTTTCGGTTCCAAGTTTTTAAAAAGTTGATCCCAGATTTCTTATATTAAAATAATGATCCCAGATCTCAGACTATATACAACTACCAATGTTTAGTTCTTTCGAAAGAATTTAGTATTTGAAGATTCGTGATTTATTGTTATCTGGATATTCGTGTTTATATTTTGAGAATGTGGGGAAAGAGATCGAAGCAGTGTCGGATTAAACGACATGGAGGTCCCTAGACAGTCGAGTTCTCGGGCCCCTTAGCCTGTTTTTGGAGCTCTAACAGAAAACAGAACACGCTTTTGTGGGCCCCTAAAAAGCACGGGGCCCATAGGCAATTGCCTACTCTTCCTAACGAGTAATCCGGCACTGGATTGAAGTATTTTGCAAATTTAGCATCAGTTTTATTTCAGTCAGCATGACAGAAATAGCGAAATATTTAAGTGAGATTGAAATTTCTCTAAATTGATGAATGAATCAAATAGTGAAATAGATAAAAGTAATTTTTCGAAAAAAAACTGTAGAGCAGCGTTTCTCAAACTGTGGGGCGCATCTCCCCCCGAGGGGGAAGCGTGATAACCCTACGAGGGGGGCGCGAGCATATGGAAAATAGAAGATTAAAAAAAAATTAGTTTACTGACATGAAGTAAAGCAAAATACTTTCTGACATAAAAACACACACATTACATTGCTATAATTTATACATACCATCTGGCGATATTACGTCATCGAAAATAAAAGCTCCTAGCTACAGATGCCCCTTACATGTGTAAGCAAAAAGTCGTAAAATGTTATCAATGGTCTTTTACCATTGATAACATTTTACCAGCTATTTTACGCTTATAAAATAGTATGTCACTGGCTTAAAACGATATAAGTTTTCCGTGTGAATTCTGAATCTCAGGAAACGCAATAAGAAAAGTTTAAAAGCTGGTAAAGTTACTCAAAATAATGAGAAGACAAGGAGTGGTGTAATCTTTGAATGTAGGAAAAACTTCTCATTCAAAGCGGATCCACAGAAAGATCGTTTGAAGTGAAATACAGATAACACTTAGGATGGAAAAAATCCATTCAGAAGGTTATTCGTCTGTAAATGACAATAACCTCTTCGTATATTGATT
Organism: Trichonephila clavata; assembly: GCA_019973975.1. Taxonomy (NCBI): domain Eukaryota; kingdom Metazoa; phylum Arthropoda; class Arachnida; order Araneae; family Nephilidae; genus Trichonephila; species Trichonephila clavata. Next base: position 171,201 of record BMAO01006872.1, read on the forward strand.
GATTGGCTGTAATAAACGTCGTACTAAGAAGCTACAGGAAGGCTTGGCCCTTAGTCGGAATTTTTTTCAGAGATGGTCCAGTGAAAGAGAATATTATACTTTATTTATACCGGTTCTCTTTTATTTCTGTAACAACCAAAAGACTGGATGTGCATTTATGGCGAGCAAGGGCTCGATAACTGCTACCCGTTTCGAGAAAAGATAGGACCGTAAGCGCCAGAAGTCTTCCATCACCCTCCAAGTCTATAGTTAATTATTTTTTTAAGGAGTATCAATGAGTTCTCAACGTTGGTCCTCTGGGGGAAGGGGGAGGGGGGCGCGTTAAAGAAGAATTTCGGTACATTGGACAAAAGCAGGATCGGGAAAAGCATGATAAAGATTTATGGCAGGCTTAAGGACGAATGAAAAGAATGGGACCGAATGACCCTCAGAAAAAGACCCCTTTTCGAAGAAAACTGAGGAAATTTTGTGTTAATTTGACTTTCGAACTAATTTCTTTTAGCTTCTTGCGCTTATACAGACAAATCGGAGAACCGTGTTTAAACAGCAACAAAAAAAAAGGAACTATATTTTCATTTTCAAATTCTTTTTTGATTTTTAAGATTTAATGCGCGGTATTTTAATCATTGCGTAAAATAAAGTGAAGAAAAATATTTTGTCGCATTTGCGTGTCATTACTATTTTATTTATTTATTTATTTTTCGTATTACATACATAAATATAAATAACTGTCATCAGTTTCTTAGAATATTTTCATGGTGATTAACGTATTTAAATGTGTTTTCGTAGCTTGAATCTTAAAACATTTTCGATTGGCATTGTTATTCAAATGAAAAAGTATTATTTGCCTCTCGTATAAAAATAATTTCTTGAGTCAGTTATAAAAAGCGATAGTAGTTCATTCCCTAAAATACAAAACATTAATGAGATTTTGAGTACATCCATTAATTATTTACCATACTTAAAGGAATCCTAACAATAAATCGAAATTGAAATAAAAACAGTATTATATTTATTGCGTTGAATTTTTGTTTGTAATCCTAACGTATTACGATAATTTTTTTTTAGTAATATATGAGCCAATCTATAATTTCTAAATATTTAATTAAAATTGCTTCAAACTGTTAAAAGAATTTTCAAAGAAAGAAAGTATATTAAGTTTACTTAAAAATACACTTTTCTTTCTTTTTATTGGTAACGTGAAATAAACACATAATTTTTCTAATATACTTTAAAACTGCTAAGAGAACCATTATTTTCTAAGATTAAATTTGAAAAGCACAATTTTTTTTTTCTTTTTGTACTTATTGCCATTTTAAGAGTGATTTACTGGCGATACTTTTTTGACTAAGATCTTTTGTCCAGACAATTTGAAAGGATATATTCAATGCAATCTAATAATTAAATGTATATAACTAATTATAAAAATACATAAAAATCGTATAATTACTTTAAAATGCATAATTTCTTTAAATAAATAATAAAGTTAATCAAAGTTCTAATAAAGTTAATCAAAATTCATCTATAACTATATTTAAAATCTTTAAAAAAGGCAACAATGCCAAAACTATAGCAGAAATTTCTTATAAAAAGCATTGAATGAAATGTTTATTTTTACAGAACAATAATAAAATGTTGAAAAATATAGGTACTATTTTTTAATTGCTCCTAGTTTAAAACTATTTAAAGTGGTAGCAAAATGTATTACAGAAATAAAAATATGATAAACACAATTTATAAAGTAGATAAGAGAGGGATTTCAAACAAAATAGAAATGTGAAAAGTTATTCAATATGTAGTAAGATTGTTTAATTTTGAGATAGGAAATTTTGTAATTAAGATATAAATTTAGTTGAAAAATTGTAGATTTCTTTAGTGATATTGTGGCGTTTGTCAAACAGTTTTGAGTTATCTTAGAAATTTCAAATTATTTTGGAAATGTTTTATTGTTCTGTTTAGGTCACAAGTATTAAGATTTTTGAAAAAACAAGCAAGTATAGTAATAATACTAAAGTAGAATGTGTAAAAAACGTTTGTATTCAGAGTTAATGTTTTATTAACTTATATTTAGAAACTTTAAAAGGAAACTTTACAAAAATCAAGAGTATTGTAATTGTTTTTCCAAAAAATCCCACAGTTTTTTAAAAGAAAACTAGAATTTTTGAAAGCTTACTTTTGGTCGAGATATTTTAATAATTTTGATTATAAGTAATCCGGAAGCTAAGCTACGTTTTGTTCTAGAAATTAAACTATGATTTCTGTAAAGAATAAAAGAATTAAACAAAATATGTGTGTATTATAAATCAGAAATTTCATAATTCTATCAGAAAATTTGAAAAAAGGTAATGTAATTTTATGAGAGTTTGGAAAAAAAATTTAAATGCTTTAGAAATTTTAGCTCTAAATTTGGACTGCATATTAAAAATTGCAGAGGTACATTTGATAATGCGTCTGATATGTCCGGGTGGTAATCAGGTCTACAGGCACGTATTAAAGAACACAGTTCAAGCGCAGTTTATATTCCTTGTGCCATTCATTCTTTAAATTTAGTAGGAAATTTAGCAGCGGAAAGTTGTAGCGATGCAATTAAATATTTTATGCTTGTACAGAAATTATTCACTTTTTTTTCTGTGTCAACCCATCGCTGGCTAATTTTAAATAAAAATCTGGAAAGGAGTAAACATGCAATATCTGTGAAAAAAAGTTTCAGATACACGATGGTCAGCAAGAGCAGAGGCCGTACGAGCATCTTGGTTATATACACATAGAAGAGGCCCGGGCTGAAATCCGTAATACAAATGAGGAGAAGATCACAATACTAGAGGCAACTTCTCTTTTGAAATAGATGGGGAAGTATGAAACTTCCCTAATGACCGTGATTTGGGATACCATACTCCAGAGGGTGAGTGCTACTAGCAAAGCATTACAATCAGTTGGGTGTGAGCTATTAAAAGGAACTAATCTACTGAAATCTTTAAAAAATTATATACAAAATTTCAGGAATGAATTTGGAAAAGTAGAACAAGAAGCAATTGCTTTATCAGGGCTCTCATTTGAAAAGGAAGTTGGACAAACTTGCAGGCAGCGAAAGAGAAAAATTATTTTCGGTGAAACTATAAAGAAGGTCATGAATTTGAAAATAGGGAAAATTTCTTGGTCAACTCATTCTATGTCATATGTGATAGAACAAGTGCAGAACTATTCCGAAGAGCTGGAATATATGAAAATGTTATCGAACACTTTTTTTTGTACTTTTTGACGAGATGTTACCTGAAATTAAGAAGAAAGCTGTACAAAAATTAAAGGACATTTACAAAGACGATATTGAATCGTTTAATTTTGACGATGAATTGGATCAGTTTTTGCTATTTTTAAAAGAAAACAAAGATACAATGAACACTCCAATAGAAATTTATCGAGTTGCAAAAGAAATGGTCTCGATTTTTCCTAATGTAGAGATACTTTTAAAAATATTTTTAACTATACCAATATCAAATGCATCCGGTGAGAGATCTTTTTCGGTTTTAAAGCGCGTTAAAAATTATTTAAGAAGTAGTATGGGAGAAGAGAAACTGAATAACATGGCATTTTATATATAGAACAAGATGTTTTGGACCAAATAGATACTGCAAAAATAATCGATGAATTTGCCCAAGAAAAATCAAGACGTAAAGTTGTATAGCAAAATGTTAAGCTTTTAAATAAGGGTTTTTTTTTTAATTCTTTAAAATAAACTTTAATTTTTTTTTTTAGCTATACATTTTATTTTGAGAATTTAAGGTCAGCGAATTTTTTCACTATTTAAGTTTTTCGACATTTCAGCCAGGGGGCCCCAAACCTTTTACCGCCAGGGGCCTGCAACTAGCTTAATCCGCCTCTGTATGTGATGTATTGGGGGGGGGGGGAGAAAAGGAATAAATAAGCAAATGCTCTGAAATAAGTAAATCCTTCGCAAACACTGCCAAGATTTTTTTATTGCTTTCCAAAGCCTTCAGAATAATTTTAGGAATATCAGTGCACAGAAAAGATCGTACTTCGGAAAGACGTATATATACGCCCGGGCAAATAATCCTTTGGCTGAGCGAAACTTATATACGCTGCTGAATCTTAAGAGGTTAAAGTCGTATTGTAACTTTTTGTATTGTAAATTTTTTGTCGTACGTAAATTGCATGTCGTATGTAACTGTCGTATTGTAAATTTTTTTAAATTTCCTTATTGTAACACAGTACTGGGCTAAAATTTGAAAAATAAGCCAAGCCAATGCAACTCTCAACCCAAGTGATTGGAGGTTAAGTCTCCCTGCGGGAAACACGAACTCTGCAACCATTCTACCATTGTAACTTTAATGTCATAGTATTATTGAATTTAATACATTGTTATCGTATGCGATGAAAATTATGATTGAATATTGGGTCGCAAATATTAAAAGTTTGAGAAGCACTGCCAGGGTATAAAATAGACGCACATTTATCTGTGTGTTAATGTTTCCAATGCACGTAAATAAGACTGAAGCTTATTATTACAAAGTTAAAGAGAGCTTTTCCTTATTTTGTACAGAAATGATTAATTTTAGCGATTCTCTAACATATACTTCAACTAAAATATCTTCTCTACCAAAGGGCGATTGTAAACTCTCAATAGCTTTTCGATAATTGGCGCCAGTTGGCGGAAAACGTTTTACTACTTCGTTTGCGCGAGAACCAGAAACTGTTGCCTGAACTAAATATTGGAATTTGTCTTCTGGTGCAATATCCTCATCTTTATGAATCTGTTCAAATTAACTCCAAAATGGTACCCAATCTTTAATATTATTACCAAATTGTCTAAATTCCAATCAAGGCAACGTAAACTTTCTTTTAGAATTATTTAAATCAGCAGTAGAATTAAAAGAAAATGATTCACCCCAATTTTGATATTGTATTCTCACCAATTCTATTTCTTTTTAGGCTTCAAGTTTCTTTATTCCAAGTTTTTGTTATTTTTTTTATCCTTTTCAGCTTCTTGCAATTTTCGTTTTGACATGAAATTTCTTGAAAAATCTTGCACGAATTCCGGATCGCTCTTGTGTTTCTTAATATTTAAAAAAAAATAAGATCCTTCAATCTAGCAATTGTGCATGATCTAGCATGATATTTCTTCTCCAATTTCAGCAGCAACATATTTCAAATCTTCTTTTTTAAAACCTTTTACTGCTTGAAACATCTTAATTTATCTAAAAGTGTCCCTGTTCGGGCGCCAAAAAATGTTAAAGCTTCCAAAAGAAAATCTAAACTAATTTTCGTAGCTTTCAAAAATATTGTAAGAACACCTAATCCTTTTTATCACCCTTATCACTTCTAAATCGAAGTAGTTTTAATTAAAACTCGTGCTACGGTGGCTAGCAATTTGAAATAAAAGAGATAAATCTTTTCGAAGATCACCGATAAAAAAAAATAAAAAAACTTTATTCTAATATTTATTCTAAAACATAAAAAACCAAACAGAAAAACTAGTGTTGCAACTCGCAAAATACTAAATAGTTCTTGAAAAATAGTAATACAATTTTATTAATAACGTTTTCATCTGAAATTTAAAGTTTGTATTATGTAATTAAAAAAAATAATATATTTTCCAACACATACAAATATTGAAACATATACTTTATTAGGGACTCCTTTACGCGTTGATTTTTAATTTAACCATAAATGGACTACAAAAATCAACTCCACAATTTTTAAATGGATATAAGGGAGTAACCCTTACTTTGGGCAAATCGCCCATTATTTGATTAGGTTTGTATTTAAAACAAATGACACAATTATGTACAACTTGACGTGTCAGATTTCTGCCATTAAGTGGCCAATATTTGCGACGAACATGATATAGTAAATTATTTGAACCAACATGAAGGTATTTTACATGGTAATATTTTATGATCATTAAAGTTACTACATGTTTATTAGGCAATACAACAGGATATTTTTCATTTAGTGATAAGGATGAATTTTGTAGTCTTCCACCTACTCTAATAATATTATTTTCATCAATAAAGCAGTTTAATGAAGATAACTAACTGCTACAATGAACTGGTTCGCTTTTCAGGAGATTTTTTATTTCAATACTAAATTCTATTTTTTGAACCTACTTTATGAGCCAAAGTTCGGCTTGATTGATCTCTTTAAGAGACAAAGAAGGCGAAACTCGTTCCCCTTTTAAAGATCTGGCATTCAGCAGGAATCTGAACATAAAACTGAACATAAACACGGATTGGTTTACAATAATTATTGGTTATGGAAAGGATTTGTGAAGGGACATTCCAGCACTTTTGAAGAGTTCAATGAGTTCAATCTTTAGTGATTCTAGTTCATTTAAACTGGAGCACCCACTTAAGATGTCTCCAAATAAACGTCGTGTAGAACGATATCATCTGCTCTGGGAAAGTTTTCCCTTCCATCAAGTGAAAGTTGATTTAATACTCGTGGGGAAAGGTAACATGCAAGCGTAGTTCTATAAGTGACAGTTCTTAATTTGATAATGCATGAAGCATTATAGAAAACTGATCATCTTGAATGACACCGCCTTTAGAAAACACAACGTTAAGAGAGATATCAAGGTCAGTTTTTTGGGAGCCGTTAAAAACTACTCTCAAGGGACGAGTGTGATTTCTGACTCTGAGCATACCGTGATGAGGATGAAAGAATCTTTCTTCTGATGTTAAATCATCTATGTTTGTGATATCTTCCATGTGATCTAAACTAAGATATTAGTCAATGAATTCTGTGTAAAGAATATTTAATTTAGGATCGCAGTTTAGGCATTTCCATAATCGATCAAGTCGTTTAGAAGAAATGGATCTGGAATCCCCTAAGTTAACACTTTCCTGGCAGAAACAGAATATCTGCTACAAGGTTTTCTGAAGTGAGTTCTTTCAAAGTGATCTTCACAATAACAAAACTCATTACTAATAACAGGTTGCTCTTCAGAACTATTTTCAGTTTCCCAGAAAGAGCGTTAAGTTATATCTAAAGTGTTCCAATCTTTAGAAAGAAAACAATGTATAAAATAACACGGTTCGTCGATGTACGATCTCGTGACAACAAATCCAAATTTAGATTCCACTAATCTGAAATTACTGTTTGAAACTCGAATTTCTTGATGTCCAAATATATCGAAGAAATGTTCGCTCCCCAACAGACAAGAAATTTCAGACGGCTGATTGAATTCTTCATCTTCAAAACTACATCGTTGGGGAATGACACTATATGATTTTTTTTTTCTGTTGGATGTATTTTTATTATTCCTGGCGTGAGAAATGCGTTGACCTTTAAATTAAATGTTTCATCTAAATTTGAAACAGATGCTTTTGCCAGGTAATTTATTTTTGCTAAGGAATTATTCAAACCTTGAACTGTAGAATTTGTTTTTATTTTGTTCAATCCTAGCTACTCAGCTGCATGAAGAGACAAGAAACTATTCGCAGAAGCATAGTTTGTACAGTTTGAAAGCTTTTTTTTTTGCTTTCAATAACGTTTTCCTGTTGAGAAAATGCCACGCCTAAAATGTTCTCAGGTAGCTTTCAGATGCAATATTTGAGAGAGAGATGGAATATTAGTGAAAATTTATGTATCTAAAAATCAGCCTTCAGCTGATACTACAAGTAATTTCAGAACATATGGAACATTCAGAATGCCAGTATTGCTGATTAAACTGTATATTTTCATAATGTACCAAACTACATAACAGTAAAAATTATATAGTACACTACAGTATAATATTTTAAAGTCACATAACAAAAAAATCAAACTTACTAGGCTGCACCGAGATTTAAAATTGTGAGAAAGTTAGATGTTATCCCCCAACCTAATGATTTCTAACTTTACTTTATATGTGTTTCAAAACTTTTGTGAAAATATTATGTTAAGATAAGACATTAAGCTGAGAGAATAATCTGTCATCATAACAAATGCTATCAATAAAATGCAAAAACATTTTGAATTTAAAAAAAATTACTTCAATCATATTTAATTAAAGTAGTGCAGTTGTTGAAAAATTATATTTAAAAAGTAGAGCTTTACAGGCATTATTAGTTTGTTTTATGCGTTTTCTCAAGCTTTTAATTTTAAAGAAGCAAATATGTTCTATTCCTTATGGCTGAAAAAGACTTTTCTAAGTTAAAATTTTTAAAAAAAATTATCTTAGAACTTCCAATTTAGCAATTCTGTCAATAGAAACAGAACTTGAAAAATTAAAACCTTCTGCTATAGATATTACTATAAATGCATTTGCCAAAAAACCTCCGAGAAAAGTATCTATTATACACAACTAGGCTAATTCTTAAGCAGTTCAGTTTTTTATATACATATGTCTATGTATAATTATTTTGACACTTTAAAATGAGTGTTTTAATTAGGCAATAATATTTATTTTTTAAAAAAGGACACCCCCCCCCCTCCAAGGGGTTTCGATATGGAGCTGGCTATGACAGTGACATTTTAAAATATTTAAGATAAATATAATGGCTTTTCTTTTTCAATTTTAAATCAAATAATTGAAATAAAAATCTTAACTATTTAATTTGAAGCACTTCACATTACAAATAATTCAGTGATACAATAAGAATAAGCAGAGAAACAATGCGTGTGTAAGTATGTATTGATTTTTTATAAACCACTTTATGAAGGTTTAATATGAGAAAATATAAAATGGATTTTCTAGATAAATGAGTCAGTTTTATAAAAAAGTAAGAAATTATTTATTCAGATACACAAATATAAAACAATACATAATCTAAACTAGCAATAATAGTAAATACATTTTTCAATATAATATGCATTTGAACAAGCAATTTTTAACATAAATATCCTTCTCCGAAGTTAACTTATAAAAGAAAGTTATTACATCACTAATCCATTATAAATATCAAACAATGAATTATAACAATCATGAAAATGCACCAATTTAACACTGAAATTTATTTAAATGTTTTCAGAATATAATGCTTTTAACTGTAGAATGACAAATTCCAAAATCAATGTCATCAGATTCTTTCAGACAAAATACATGAAAAGTATCAAATTCTAATCTTTTATTACAATTCAATACAACGAATTTCCTATATAATGAACTTTTCGGGATTTAGCGATTTCATTATATAGAGGTCCGACTGTATTAAATAGTATAGATTATTACAAAAATATATAAGAATTCTTCAAACATAATTTCATAACTCAACAGTTGAATAATAATCCAAAGATGAGCTATCAGCTTCTTCTGGATTAAATATTGGTTCATAGTCTAGACGCAGAGTAGCTTTGCTGCGGTTAAAAAAGAATGTGGAACAAATATAGTTCAGTTGCGAAACAGAAGGTATATCAACTTCATAATCAACAAAAACATTCAGAAGACGAACAAACAAACAAATAAAAGAAAGTATTATCCAAGCAAGCCAATAAGGAAAAATATAATTGCTAACAGGAATATCTCTTGCTTCCAAAAAGGGACGGATATGTTCGTGTATATCAATAATTGGAGTGTCATCTGTAATGAAAAATGTTTCGCCTGATATTGTTTTATCAACAGCTAATCTATCCTTAGCTTTTATTAGTGCCCAGGCTGCATTTCCAACAAAAGAAATTTGCAGACGTTCATCCAAGCTTCTTATTCTAAGGTAATACTTATTCTTTTTGGCATATCTCAAAATTTCATAAAAGAAGCATTTATCTTCGGGTCCGTATAAAGGGGTTGGTCTCACAGAAACAGTACGCAAAGTTCCATTACCTAAAATAAAAAGAAAGAATAAAGTTAAAATAATATTTATTTTCTAAGCTATCCATTACACATGAGTGCTCTCTTAATATACTTTTAATATTCAATAAATACTTAATAGATTATGAAATAGTATACAAGCAATATCATAGATATGCCAATTTTTTAAATGTGTTATTAAAGAAACCTAAAAAAGAACACTTTGCAATCCTAAGCTCTATATGTGTATGTATGCATGCCATATATACTTTACTTTGGATTTCGTCACTTCCAACCCTTACCCTAGTTTCAAATGTTTATATAGGCAGATATATTGTGCATCACAGCACCTCTACACTTAGTCCAATGATTGCAGGTATTACTTATGTTTATTTTCCCTTCTACTTAGGATATTGTTTTAGTTTAAAATTATTACTATTTTTATTCCACTTCACTTGGGAATGAAAATTGCATTAAAACTATAAGATACTTTTTACACTTATTTACTTTAAATTCGGCTCCGGTGGCTTAGAGGTAGTGTCCCTGCTTCATAAGCCTAAGGATGTGGGCTCAACCCCAGCTGGAGTCGATAGATTTTCTGGATGCAAAAATTGTTGGAATGCATATCACATGTTTATGTGGTTATGTGTTTTGTGTGTGGTGAGTATCAATTTGGCTCAGGTACTCTCGGCAAAATTAAATCATGACAATATTTTGCATCCACTAAGAGGTTGGATTAAACTAATTCAAGCATCCAAATTTGATAGCGAGAGTTGACACCACTGAAATGGCTCTCACATTTAGGGACTTGCCAAGTCTGCAAAGGTTTAGTTTAAAAAATGCCGCCATGTTAGGGAAAAAAGACTTATTTACTTTATTTTAATCCTCAGAGAATTCAAAAGTCAAGTATAAAATTTTACGCTTGTAGAAAATGACTGCATATTCAAATAAATTATATTTACCATTTGCTAACAATTGTCCATTAGCCTCTAAAACGAGTTTTTCAGCTTTGCATTTTGTTTCTGCATATTTTCCAACCATAAATGTTTTAGGAATAGGGGTGGTGCTTTCAGTGCCATAGAAAATGTGCTCTGACCCACAGACGACGTCAGTAGTACTACAAAACACTAGACATGGAATGTTTTGCTGTATACAAGCATCAATAACTGCTTTTGTACCTAGGAAATAAAAAAAATAGGTCAAAATACAGTAAAATCAAATGTAACATACATACATTATTAATTGTTTACACAAAACTACTTTCTATTCTACTTTCCTAAGATAAAAACATGAGAAGTATTTTCATACCAAAAATGTCATTGCTAGAAAAGGCGTATGAAAAGAATATACCCAATTGTGATGACTTTTTAAAATTTTACAATGATGAAAGAAGACCAAGTCTGAAAAAAGAATTCCATCATTCACAACCTGCATTTCTAACTTTCCACTTTTAAAATATAATATTTTGAGATCATCAATGCAAAAGCTCTCTATATAGGTAAATGCAAAATGTGTACTTCTCCAAAGTACACAAAACTTTAAAAATCCCATTTTCATTTTGAAGACTAAGTATTTGATATCCAAATCAGATTTTAGTTCAAAAGAAAATACATTAAGATAGTTTCTAAAAGACAAAAATCTTTCAGAATATATCAAGTTTTCCAATCTTTATAACAGCAATTGTGTTTTACTAATCCTTTTTCTAACCCCTTTTCCTCGAGGTATTAAAAAACCTTTTAACTTAAAATAATACACTTTGCAATGCACAATTCATTAACTTACAAGAAAGTAGAGAATTAGACAAGTTCTATATCGCTTTTCTAAAAATATATAGGCAACAAAATACAAATTACATTTTCTTTTTTGCCAAAATATTTAAAAATTCTTTATCGTTTTACATTAGATGTAAATATTCAGATTAATAAAATCATTTTTAGGATTTATTTGCTGTTCAACAAAACTCTGTTGCATCTATTCTACACATACTGGAACACAAAACAAAAGTAATCCCTTCCTGCCAAGAAATTTCAAAAATTTAAAAATGACAGAAATACTATTAAATATATCTTAGTTTCATTATTAAGTAATCATATGCAAGAAAAAGAGCTTAAGGTTGAAAAAAGGCAGTGAAACTTATCAGAATAACCAATAAAAAAAAAAAAAAATTCAATTGAGGCTTACTTGGATATGGTCTGGAAAAAAAAAAGATGTAAAGCCAAATATATTTAAATTCCTTTCACTCACATAAATAAATTACACCTTTTCTTTCTTTTACTTTAATGGCATATTGTTGGAATGGAACTAATTTCTATTTTTTTTCACATGACTATAGAATTAGTGTAACTGTGTGTGTGTGCACAGCAACTAAAACAAAACAATATAGCTTGCACACAGTCAATTTAATTTAAAATTATTATTAAATTTTCATAAAGTAAGCACTTCAAAGTAAAAAGTAGCTCTATATGTTATTGAATTTTATATATACGGAAATGCAGACTCAAAGTTACAACAGAATCCATTCACCAATAACTTAACTAGAAATAAGGAATAATGAAATTTATATTGTGACTTAAAAAATCTTTTAATTGTATATATTTTTCCATTAAAATATTATACTGTTAAATTTTAAAATAAATATTTTTCCTGTAAGGTATATAAATATTTTATATTATATAGCATTTCTTTTTAAATTATGCAATATTAAGGAATACAAAACGTATTTTGTACAAAAATATTAATATTTTGTTTTAAGAATGTTAAATCTTCTTACACTTATATCATGCATACTTAACAAGCATTTAGCTCCATGAGAGAAAAAGATGTTTATAACAAAATAAATATAACAAAGGGATAAAGTTGAGTAAGTTACCATCAATATTTGTAGTAACCATTTCTTTGACATTTGTAGGTTTTAAATCAATAACCGCAGCTGCATGAATGACACAGTCAGCACCTTTAAAAGCTTCTGAAACAGCAGCTGCATCCCTGATATCACCTAGAAAATGCTTAACTGGCTTCTTTTCACGATGCCCTAATAAACGAAAAGAATGCCTTAAGAAAAGGTATATATAACATCACAGTACAACTGCAAACAATCACATAATCTGTACAACCATACAAAAGTGGAAGCTAATTTGATATCCAAGTGCTATGTGGCAAGTTGTTTATGTTTGCCAAGATGGGCAATAACATTACAATATGGTTCCCTTGATATTTTTTTCGTGTGGTATTGTGGTTCCCGTGGGGATGATTTCTTTTATGGTTAATTTTTGATTTTTTCCATGGTTACCCTATTAATTTCAGACAATTTTAATTTGATTTTTTAAAAAATTTAACCATTTTCATTGCAATCATTCTTCAGGCTAGCTGCTCAGTCTTCTGTTGTATTTTGTGCTATATTTTAATAGGATATCATTGGTGAGTAACAGGATAATTTTTAAAAAGAATATGAGGGCTATGTTTTTAATAATTGCTGCAAATCTTACATTTCCACTTAATTTTCCTTTATATAATGTATTTTTAAATGTCCCTTATTAGATGAAATTCATTAAAGGAACTCGCACAGATTTTGGAATATTAAAAGTTGTCAGCAATTATTAATTGTTATTCCTCATTACTTTTAATATATATTATGTAATTAATTTTTTTGCGTTTATAATAATTATTATTATATTATACAATATTCATATTTTTATTTATATTTATTATTATATTATATGAGTATTATTACATATTATATTAAATGAATACTAGCTGACCCGGCCCGGCGTTGCACGGGTTTTTACCGAGGGTATAACTTAATCCCCATGTTAATTTCCTCCTTTATTTCTGACGCCAGAACTTCTGTGTGGGTGTGACACGTACGATGCGAGTGCATGGCCCGTGAGTGCGTATCATGGCTTTCTCGTTTAACATTTTCCCTTATCTTGACAAAATCAGCACTTCCAATATTATTTTTCGAAATTACTTTGACTTCTTTGTTTCTTTCCTCTCCGCTTACCCCGGGTTGCACGGGCTTTTACCGAGTGAATAACTTCATCCCCATGGGAATTTCCTGTTTCCCTTAGGACAATAGCACTTATGTGTGTGTGTATGTGCACAAATGTGAGTGATTTCTTTAACTATGTCGTAAAAACTCCCTTTTTCGAAATTTGTTCTTAAGTTGGTGTAGTAATTAGGAGAGATGGGTGAAAGCTCAGGTGTCGTCCTCATCACTTGACCGTGGCTTAAAATTTCGAAGTCCTTCGCAAAAACTCTAGAGTAGGTGAACAGTGCGAATTTATAAATCACTCACCCACCTTCCAATTCTTTCGTTGCAGTTTTTTAGTCCTCGGAAACGAAAATGTAGCCTTTAAAAAAATAGTTGTATGTTGAAAAAAGACAGAAAAGTAGAAATTTTTCAAATTACAAAACTTCACTACTATTTTAAATTTTGAAGTAAAATTGTGAGGATTTTTTGAAATGTTCCGACACATGGGAATAAAGTTTCATGCAATTATCTCTTTTAAAGAAGAAATCATTAAACGATTGATTTAAGTATTTTGAATGTTTTATTAAAATTTGTTCAAAAAAGTTTTTGGCTTTTTATTTTTTAAATCACTGATTTGATACAGATAAATATTTTAAATGAATCTTAGAAATGTATTGAATATATTCTTTCATCTTAATCTGACATCAATAATTATTTAATTTTGAAAATTATATAAAATGAAAATTGAAGCAGAAATAACTTTCTCACTCGCATTTTTTTTTACTTGCCAAATTTGCTGATTTTTGCATGTTTAAGTCAGAACTTTTTGGAGTAACCCTTGAGTTAGATGTGAAGTTTCAGGTGAAAGCTATTTGGCGAAAAACCATTTTTCGACGGCAAGGCTTGGCAAACTGTAAAATCGTGTGTTTTTTATTAAAGTTTTTATTTTTTAGGGCTTAATTTTTAAGTTAATGTTTCAAACTTCACACATTAATTTCGAAAACGAAGGACTTTTAAATAAATAATGTACAAAAAATACTGTTTAGATTATTTCTTGCAGTAACGTTATTTTACGAAAATCACAAATTTTTTTAAAAAATCCGTAAGTTCTAAGCAATTTTTTCAATCTTTACACTGAAGTTTGATAACATTATTCTACTAATGCAACAAAAGTTTGGTATGATAATCTTAATAAATAACGAAGTTATTCAATGTTAAGTTAAAAATTTAGACAATTTTTCAAAAAATCTTTTAAAAAAAGTTTTGGGCATTTTATTTTTTAAATGACTGGCTCTAGAAGAAAAAGGCTTTAAGTTATTTAGTGTAGAATATCGTTTTCATAACACGAAAATAAATTCATAAGCAACGATTTCGAAATAATTTTCATAAAAACGCATCAATTTTAACTATTTTTTAAAAAAATCTTAAAAAATAGAAAATATTATTTTGCAAAAAAAATTATACTGTATCGTGGCGAAAGAAATTATCTTTCCGATTCTGCAATTATTTTTTGTCTGATTTAAAAAACAAAAATCGGATGGCTGTTTAAATAACGTCGAGAATACCGAAATATTTCAGCCGCTGTTCATTCACGACGCTAGGCGGGAAAAATAACGCGCAGGGTTAAGACAATTAAACGTTTTAAGGTTTTTAATTAATATCTTTTTAACTAATTACAATATCGGAATGAAAAATAGTTTACATCCTATTCTCAGACCTACTGAATATACGCACAAAATTTCATAAGAATCGGCCACACCATTTCGGAGGAGTTTGGTTACAAACACTGTGACAGGAGAATTTTATATATTAGATTATTTTTTAATTACCATTAAATTGTATTGATATTGGTTATTTTCAATCTATTTCTCATTTGAAATATGTTTCAATATATTTCAAAACGTTCTTTAAAATGATTTTTTTGACGATTTCTTGGCCGTCATCTTGGATTCCATATCATTTGACAACAAGCGTTGCTTGGCACGATTAAGTATTCTGGCCAAACAGCGCTTGGCGCCTAACATTCATATATCAAATCAGTTCCCCCGAAAGTTTATCTATCATAACACGCTATATTTACTAAGCCTACATCTCAACAGAAATTAGAAACTGAATTACGCAGAAATAAAATTTTACAGAATAAGTATTTTAAATATTTAGAGAAAAACATGCAAAATAACAGAGAATTACAACGATTTATAACATATAACACAAATTATATTCTAGTTAGAACTAATTTCACTTCTAAGAAAAGCTACTGATAGCTGCAGTTACTTTACCTATTTTGTTTACGTATGGTTTGAGATCAAATAATCGAATTTCTGTACATGTATCATCCTGCTCATGTAACAGTTTGACAATATGTTGCCCAACAAAACCACTGGATCCAGTGACCACAACTACTTCATTGCCAACAGCCATGACCAGTTGTTAGGAATCTACAAAACATCAGAAAAAAAGTTATTTTAATACATTTCAACATCAATAAGAAATTACAAAAAAAAAACTTTTTCATACACAGATTTTTTTCTTTTAAATCCCTTTCATCAGCAATATTTTGAAGTTTGAATAGAAATGTCAAATTCATCAATATTTTTATAACGAGTCAAACTATGTTAATATAAATATGAAATTAACAGAAATAGAGTACTGCATTCTGATTATAAAACTTCTGTACACTTTTAAAAATAAAAATTATTAAAAAATAGTCACTTTCTTCAACCTATATTTAAGAGTTCTAATTCTTTATACAATTCATATATTAATGGGGAAGCTCATCATTCAAGAAAAGTAATTAATAAACGAAATGTCTCCAAAATAAACTACTAAAAAATAAAATATAGTAGAACGTTCGTTTATCCGAACGTATATTATCCGCGTGCACAGAGTGTCAAATATCCGAACCAGTTTTTTTTTGTCAACTGTATGTGCTGTATATGAATACATTTTCGAACAGTTTTTTCATGTGCGGCCAAAAGTGACATGAAAACCCAGTGTGAAGGATATTTGGGGAATTTCAGTTGTGTGATTTGATAAACATCTTTGTGGAGTATTAAGTCAGTTTGTTTCCAAGTGAGGGGGTGTATGCGTGCCTTTTGTTGAGTTGTGAACTGCTATGGCTTTGAATTCAAAACGGAAGCGCAATGTCTTGAACATTGAGACAAAACTTGAAATATTGAACCGTTTTGCGAAGGGTGAAAGTGGAGCGATGCAGAAGACTGTGGATTTCAAATACTAAATGATGATGAGATTGTGACTTCTGTGCAAGAAGAACCCGACTCTGCCGACGATGAAATGGATGAAAACGAGGACAACAACAACAGTGAAAGTAGCAAAGGTTCATAAAATGCTGACACATTTTCTGTGTTAAAGATACTATGGAATGGTGCGAACAACAGAGTGATGTCCTACTCAACTACTGTTGCTACTCAAGAGAATCAGAAACCTTGCAGCAAAAAACAAAGGTGTACAATGGCACAGTGAAAAACAATTGATTATTTTTCACAATAAAGGTAAAATTAAGACACTTTGCACCTATTTTGCTTATTCATCAAGCCTGTTTTCTACATGTGATGATTTTCAATATTCACAGTGTCCGGTTTCATATACTGCATGGATCGCATTCGATTTTCGTTTATCCGAACAACAGCGTATCTGAACAGTGTACAGTCCCAAATGATTTAAATAAACAACGTTCTACTGTAAATACAAAAAAAAAAATTATTACCAAAGATTTCAGTGAATAAAATATTGCAATTAATAAAAAAAAAATTCCCTGCTCATCAACACGAACTGAAGAAATTTTAACAATATAAAAATTTAAATTCTTTCCTTTTTTTAAAAATTTCTCCTTGACACTGCATCAACAAAGCTAAAAAACATTGATAAATTATGATAAAATAACTCTCAGAATTTTATAAGTATTGGCACTTTTCTCATTTTTGATAGCTTTTTCTAAGCTAACAGCTTTCATTTTCCGGATCAGAAAAACTCAATATATACAAAAAGTGTGTGTATATGAGCGTTTTTTTTTACAAGAGAATATTTCAAAACAACACACAATTCATTAATTTGTAACTCATTGGATCCAGATTTAAGAAAAAAATATGTAAAACACTGGTGTAGCTAATCATAAGTGGGCCCTGTATCAAAATTCCATGGGGCTCTTAACATTTTACGATTTTTCGCTTACAAATTTTGGAGCCTCCTATCATTGATATGGTTGATACGGCGGTAGCTATATACGCCCCTGATGTAAGGCCTCATAAACACAAAACATTGTTTCACACAATTTTTAAAATTTCTTAGTGAAATGCAATAAGAAATACACTTTCATTAAATTTAAAACTAACATCCAATTAATAAGTTTGTGCTGCACGTATCTAAAGTCAAATGCAAAATCTTTTCTTCTATCTAAATATTTCCAGGAATTGCAACATATCAAGAATAATTTTTTTTCGTCTACATATATGGTCAATGTCTGATACAATAAAAATTCACCTTAATTAATAGAAGAATATACTACTCTACACAAATGATTTTTAAACCAATTTGTAGGGATCAGATCTTTTAAGATTTTAAAACTGAATAAATATTTATGTACAATTGTGAACTTAATCAGATACAAACATAATTTTTTCTGTAGTTGATAGCAGATTTATCCATTTTAAACAATGTTTTTAATTTAATACCTGTCGAAAGAAAGGAAGGGGAATATGGAGTTTAAATAATCTTTACAAGTATCACTGATATGATCAGGGGCATAGCTACCGCTGTATCAATGATACGGGCCCCCAAGCTTCAGGGTATCCAACATGAGTAAGCAAAACATCCTAAACAATTGAGGGCATCAAAAAAGGCACCCCTCCAGGAAATTTTGATACTGGGCCCACCCAGAACTTATTATGCCAATGGATATGATTAATACATATATTTTGGTCTTGCATACACACCTTTATTCCCTAATTAAATATAAAATTCCATCATAGTTACAAAGTAGGAAAATTCACTTATTATAATTTAAATATATATATATAGAGAGAGATTTAATTTTTTAATTTTCTTATAATTTTCTGGCTGTATTTACATAAGTATTCTATGTAAATGTTTAAAAATACTGAAGTGAGTGAATATTAACATCGCACTGTTCTCAAGGCTCAAGGGCACTCAAGGGCTTTGGCGACAGACCTCATAATTTTGAACCATCGTCAAGTAATGAGGATGACACCCGAGCTGGCACCCCCTTCTCCTAACTACCACACCACACCAACGGGAGGACATTTGAGTTCTCGACATATTTAACGTGCATCGCTCCCCTATATGGCGGGTCTTTAGTGGTACTGGCTTGAACTCGTGACAAGAAAGCCATGATTCCATACCTTGACCACAAGGCTACTGCGGCCACTTAAAAGTACTGCAGTAAATGAAACAATTAAAAGTCTTGGTACTTAGGTTAATTATTCTATTTTAGAATAATTTATATTAAAAATACTAGCATTTCATTACTGCAACATATTAAAAATAAATGTATGGAGTATGAAACTACCTTTGGTTGCACATGGGTTTGTAATTGCAAATGTTTAAGATACTGTTAGTTATCCTGACTTTTTAATAATTTCACATTTTACAATTAAAAGAATTAAGTTAAGAGTTTATATAATTAAAAGAACATTATATACATAATCACTTATTTTATCAACAGAATAATTTTTAAAAAAAATATAGCCATTAAAAGTTTTATTAAAACAGTACAAGAATATTTTTATTCTTTACAAATATATATATATTTAGAGCATAGAATTAAAAAATAAACAGGCAATCTTTATGAAGTTTAAAATACCTTGACATGTTTAAAAAAATAAGTTTTTGATTCAATGAAGTGAATAAACAGAAAAATAAAATAAAAATGATGAATCATTCAATATTTTTCCAAGAAATATCTGAAAGAAATAAAATCAAAAATACAAATTTCCCTAAAACTAAACACAAGGAATATTTTTGATCTTTAATATTCTTAAAATATAAGATTACAATGAGCATAAGGTTTTCTACATTAAAAATTTACTAAATAGCCTAAAAATTTACTTCCTTGTTTTTGAGTACACTTGGGCCAATCTTAAATTATTAACTTGCATAATTTCTTTTTGAAATCATTAATATATATTTCAAACTATCTATGAAACAGACTTTTGAATAAGTACTTAATACCTTTAACAATTGTGGATTGGTCTTGTATGAAAATTAGATATTAATCCTGAAAAATGACAGTGAATTAATAAAGCATTCATCTCATAATTATTTAAAAAATTCTGTGATATTTAAATATATATAATGAAAACAATCCATTAACATAAGTAGTTTCAGAACTACTTACGTTACTACGAACTATTTTTAAAAATATATTCATCAAAAGAAAAATCTTATAGTGTTTGGCGGTATTTTTTCAGTGTAAGTTCAGGGTTAGCGCGAGATACTACACCCTAACCAAACTTGTAATATGGAAAACTTCCTTTAGTTTCACAGAAGATAAATTTTAAACTTAAAAACACAATAATACGAACCTTCCTTCACTTTTTCTAACAACAAGCACAAGTCAAATGATTCACAAATAAAGGAATAAGAATTATCACATTTAAATTTTGAGATAATTTTAAAATGATTATCCAAAGATGAACTTTATTCCAAGCAAGGCCACGTTTACGTTGCTATGCAACCAGATACGCGACGAACAAGTGGTTGCCGATGGACTCTAGCCGAGAGCGTTGTGTCAAATGATCTCAGGATAGTAGTTGATGAGGAAATGGTGGCGCATAATACGGGATGTTAGAAACCAGGGTAGTCAGTTTAGAATACTCAGGCTAGTGAATGTGTCACCAGGGACATTTTTTATTTTCTAGTTTGGATAATCTCATTTTGATGGGGGTTTTTGTTGTTTTTTAATGACTGAATCACAAATATTTAATTTTTATCGTTCGATAGAAAAATACGACTTAAAGTACAAATAATGTATAGGTTATTTTTATAACTCAATTTAAGTAAAAGTTGAAGCGTGGTAAAATTTAAATTGTTAGCAATTTTTTGAACTTGAAATTTAAATTTAAAATAGAGTATTTTTCACTCTGTATAATCGTAATCATTTAAATAGCGCATTGCCTTGCGCAACTCTGTATTTACAAACAAATCGGTGTATCGGAACGCTACAGGTATGTCTGTGAATAAATTGATTTCGAATCCGGTGCATTTATACCGATATTTATTGAGACAATGTAAAAAATTACCAACAAATACTCAAGATCACTACAAACATCATCTCAGACAAGTATGCACTAAGTTTTTATTTTAATTTTTAGAACACTTGCGGTTATTAACTTTACGCGTAATAGGGGTTTACAATAAAAATAACAATTATTTAATATGTACGGAAGAGTTATGAGCAAAAAACTTAAAAGTAGCATTTATTTTCACGAATATTACGTGTCTTCTGCCATGAAAAAAATACATGAATTATAAAATTCTGAGAAATCTTTTCTTAGTACTATTAACGTATTGAGACTTTTTTTTGTTTCGAGGATTTGTATAGTTGATTTAATGCTAAGGAAGAAGAAAGTTCGCTTGTGTCTTAGTTCCATTTTCGTGACTTAACTTAAATATTAATTTCGATTCTAACATTTAAAGTTTGGTTCTTACTGTGATAATTGTGAATGAGAAAATATTAAGAATATCTCTTTTGAATATTTAATCTTCATCTTCATTTTTTTATGGTTGTCTTCGGTGAAGCATTTGTAAATTGAAGCAGTTCGTAATTCTAAAAATTTCTTTTTGGCTTAAAGTTTATGAAGTTGAGTATTGTTTTTAAGGTGAAATAATTATAAATAAAACTTGTTTCAATTGATAAAAGAAACGATTCCATAAATTTTATAAGCATATGTATAGAAAAAAAAAGAAATTTTCTTAAATGTTTAATGAAAGTATTATTCTAGACATAAATCTTTAATTTTTTAAAAATTGTTGCCTGAATTTTTAGTCAGAAATATGTATTTATGTTTACTCACATGTCGTATAAAAAACAAATTTTAATAATTTTTTGAAGGAAAAATATGTGATCCTTGAAAAGTCAAACAAAATGCATAACAAAGACGTCTTAAGGCCTTGGCCTCAGTGGGGGCCTTATCTCCATCTCAACTGAATCTTTATAAGATAATGATTCGATTTTTATTTCATGGTCAAATATTATTTCCGGTTGTTTTCTCCAAACTGGGAATTTCGGACTATATGTCAACTGGCAGCAGTCGCAAGACTATTATTATGTGATGACCTTCGTTCTTCCTCTACCACTATACACCATCATCGCTCATTAAGTCAAAGAGCAGTAGTCGGTTGAGCCGATTTATGTGATTGTAAGTCATGCCCATTTGTTTGTTTTGGGTAACTGTTTGTAGGAGGTTTTGACAATGCATGCTATGTACTATCTACTTTTAAGGACCATAGGTGGGGTCTACATTTGTGTAGGGGCTAAGGGCCTCAACAAGTCTTAAGACGTCTCTGATGCATAATATTCTTTCGCTTTGGGAATTTGTAAATGAGTTATTTTAAAGAATTTATGTAAAGTAAGGTTGTAAAATGTCAACTTTCTCTCTTTCTCATTTCATGGTACGTAATATTGTCTTTTTTTCCCCTATTTTTAATACATGTTTATTAAACACAGTTGAAATATGGATTGTTTGTAAAAATGTAATTTTATTGTGTATTTTAATTTATATTCAAACACTCTTAAATAATAATCTCAAATGAATTAATGTATTTTTGTCTGAATTATTTAGTATAATTATTTATATTGCTTAAAAACTGAGAGCTTGTGAAGATCTCGATCCTCATAATGAAAACAAATCTGAAATATGCGTTTTGTAGAACATGAGGTAAAAAGATTGTTCTTAAGATTTTTTAAATTTCTGTAGTCTTTCAATAGTCATCTGGATGAAACAAATCCGGAACGAATACAACAAATAATCTCTAGAGCCGTAGAAGATGCTGAATGGATTGTGAAAAAAGTATGGAACCTTAAATATGTTAATGTTTATTTAAAACTTGTTTTCAGATTCCACTTTAGGTTTAGTTTATATAGTTCGATTTATTCAAATGCTTTGAAATAACTTTGAACTTGCTTATGGAGTACCAAATTAATATTTTATTTTTAAATAAACGTGTAAAATTCTTTTGAAATAACTATTACATTGTTTATTAATTGATTGATGATTATTGTTTGTAAAATTTATTATTTAAGTATGTTGAAACTAATATCAAGGATGAGAGACTCATTTTTTTATCTACTGTTGAAACATAAATTTATTGCTAGATTATTTATTTGCATACAGTAGAACTATATATAAAGCTACAGTTCCTTCCTTTCCAATAGCTCTTTATATTATCTTTGTAAATTAGCTATGGAATATTAAATTTACTTAGTGTGTTTAAATTATAATCGAATATTATATATCCTAAATATGATTATATATTATTAAAGCCATATATATATAGTAGTATTGGTGAGGCAGCATTGTTTTAAAATTATCTCTTTTTTGTGTGTAATTTGTTTTTGATTTGTCTAAGTTAACTGAAAATTATTTTTTTAAATAAATTTTCAAAGAATTATAAAGAGAAACCAATATTATATGTGTGGCCTATAAGCCATATTAGTAAACTTTCTGATCCTTGTATATTTTACAAATTCAGTACTTCATTCAACATCAAGTGTATATCTTATTATTTTTTTTTTAAATAATCTTTAAAGTGTAAGATACATTGCAGTACAATTCAGAGTTATATGCCACTTTTTTTTCTATACTTAAATAGTTAAAAGTATCGTGTTTTCCTTGAATATTTTTTGATTTTATACTAATTGACTCTTAATTTTTTGAATAATCAGTTTATAGATTATTTTGTAATTAAATGTATATGTATCCAATATAATATATTGGTATAAACTATTACTTGTAAGTAAGGCTGTTTTTTTAAATAATTTGATATCATTATTAAATAATTCTACTTTTGTATTTTTTTTGCTTCTGCTGTTTCATTCAACATTATATTGAATGAACCATTTTTTTTAATACAAGTTAATAGCATCAATAAAAGTATCAGTATTTTTATAAACTAGACATATTACCACATTTTGTAACATTGTAATATTCATCTTATAGTAATTGCTATTTAGAGTTTCAGTATAACTTAATACAGGAGTAAACACCATAACAAGATATCAATCAGTGGCATGGCCAAGTAATTTTAGCACGTTTTTCACATGTTGTATTTTACAATAATGCAACTAATGAACTTTTTACTAACAGAAAGCAGTGTGTACTGTACTTTGAAAAAAAAATTTTAAATTATTAAATTTAAATATGATTCGGCTCATCTAGGGCACAAATGTGACCAAATGCCGAAAACCCGAGGTCAATTGGTTGCTTACTGGCTGAGAAAAAGGTATGACAAAATATGGAACGAGGACGAAGACGAAATTGGCGTCCTAATAGCGCTTTTTTTACACTACGTGAAAAACACGCTAAAAAATGAAGTTCAATAAATTAAATATTTGATCTTTCAATTTTTAATTATCAAAATTTATTGGAAAAAAAAACAGTAACCAATTCAATTTGTTACACATGTATTAGTTATTCTAGGAAATAACTAGTTACTCTATAAAATAACCAATGATAGACTGTTAAAGAGTGAAAATAAACAATTTCAAAGTTATTTTATAAATTTATCATAAGTAGCTAAAACCTCTCAAAAAATACATTTTATCTCTATTGCAGATGATTAATTGATAAACAATAAGAAAAAGCAGATAATATAACTTATTGCTAACATAAGTTAAACAGCAAAGGGAAAAAATAATGTTTTACATGTGTTATACTGGCACAATATTAACTTTTCTGCTCCTTGAATTTCAAGGATATCATGATATTGCAGTAATTAATAGTCGGGGGTAATTTTCTGTGTTGTTTTAGCAATTTTTATTTCTGAATCAAAGTTAATAATTTTTCACGAGTAAGTGCAGCACTTTATTCCTTTGTCTCACGCTTATTTAATAAATATTAAAATCTCTTGTATTGAATCTTTCATATTTACAGGTTAATCTTCCATTCTTGGAGAAGTCATTGCTTGAAAACAGATTGCAAAAATCTTTGTTAAAAATCCTAAATGTAAATTGCTGACATATTTAAACCGCTTACATTCTACATTTAAAAGCAATGGAATGAAGTGTACTCACACATACATGTCATTGCAAAGCAGCAATAAGCAGTTAAAAACTGATTAAAAGCAGCTAGAATCGGTTCAAAGAACTTTCGAGTGCTATATTTCATACTTTAACGTTTAAGTAATTGTTATTCTATAGAATACCTAGTTAAATCATAAAACTCAATAATTTTGCATACTTTAACTGACTTGTCCAGTTATTTCATGAAATACCTAGTTCTATGAAGTAATGGATTTCACACTTTTACGGTAACATATATATAATTTAAAACAAAAAAATCATTTTTGATTTAAATACTCAGATATTATGTAATAAAATTTAGCCCTTTTGATAAGTATAAAATAGTATTAAAACAGCAGTTCACTTGAATAGAAGTGAATGCAAAAACAAAAATTTATTTTCATCAATTAGTTGCACTTTCTTGTTTCTTAAAAATAAAAAAAATATGATTGTTCACACATAGGACATAAATTATCAGTACCATTTTAAGAGATTGGACTAAAGGCAAACAATATTTCATTTTTGTAAGTCTTCTATTATACTGCTTGTTATAGTGAAAACACATCTCATCATAATTCCTGTAAATGTATTGTACCAGATTTAATTCAAACACATGCATGGATCATTCAAATAGTTTGATGTTTTATGCTTCCAATCAATCTGGTTTTCCTTGAAGAGGGAATAGAAGCCAAACCTCTTTGAAAAAATGTATCTTTTTTCTTTGCTTTCAAATGAATTGGAGACAATGCTTTTCGAAAATCTGAAAATAGTCATCTTTGATGTAAACGTTAGTTAACTTCCCTTTTCAGTGGATATCACTATCCTCCTCTGCCCGCGCTATCCTTTCTGTTAAAATGTAGGGAGGTTCTTTAGATCTCATCAATATTGTTATTATCCCATGTAAACCATTTAAAGTTGTACTTTTTCACATCACTCATTAGGACATAAAATAAAAAAAATTACACAAAAAGTTTGAATGAAAAATATAATAATATAATAATTTTAATGGGGAAAATGATTTAAAGATACCAATCTTTTTTAATCCCGTTCATTGTTTCCACAAGCATATTTCTGACAAAACTGTTTGTGTTTTTAGTCGAGAGGAAATGGTGCCTTATTTTTTTCAGATTTTTTAGGTGCCTGGTTTCATGACAGGCTTCCTTGATGATGAGCAAGCTGGTGATATGTTTCATTATAATATGAAGCTCTTCAAACTAAATGTCTTTTATCCTGTTATGATTATATTGGTGGATGACCCAATCACTTTTATACACTATTAGATTGAAAAACAAATGTTATAGAATCACTTTAACTGAAA
Source organism: Trichonephila clavata (assembly GCA_019973975.1). NCBI lineage: Eukaryota > Metazoa > Arthropoda > Arachnida > Araneae > Nephilidae > Trichonephila > Trichonephila clavata. Next base: position 197,470 of record BMAO01006872.1, read on the forward strand.
AAACTTACATTCATCTCGATTGTATTTATGAAGCAGTTACTAAAATTGAGAGAGAATTTAAACTGCATATAAAGTTAAATTTAGTTAAAAATATTTTGAATATTGTTTAAAAAAATTATGCATTTTCCCCCTGCAGTTTAATTTATTTTACAAAGAAATTGTATAACATTTTGTGTTAATTTAGATAGCATTGTATTATACACACACACACACTACTGCCCATTACAATTGGTCCTCCAAGAAGACGATACACTACACTCCAAAATTTTACACCATAGGAAGAAGATGCTGTGTGATATGTAAATGATTAGTTTTTCAAGGCATTTATGCAAACATGGCGCTGGTAGAAACATCTACAATGTGTTTAAATGAAGACGTTGTACAGCATATTTCTCATACACAAATAACATTAGAACGTTGTTGCCTGAAGAAAAGATGCTGTGATACCTCCTGTTAAATGGAGAAATCCCTATGAGTACGTTTCTTACTTTGATAGAGGTTAAATTGTAACCTTCTGGGATTTTTCGCATTATTTCTAGTCGCGTTGGTTGATATTCCATGATTGTCTGCTGAATGTGGAATTGATGAGTTCAGGGTAGTCATAAGGAACACCGTACTGTATTTCAATGGCCCGCTATTACTCACGCGTAGATTTAATGGATCACGCAGCTACGCCGCGAGCCTTTAGTCATGAAATGGGATCGTTTGCAAGACAATAAGTGTCTTCACAAATAGTTCAGCAACGTTTGCAGCAGCATGGACTGTCAGTTTGGTGACCATAACTTCGGCTATCCTTGAAGTTGCATCACAGAAAGGCGCGCCTTCAATGGTTTGACAATGACGAACCTGGACGGCAGCAGTGGCGTGACATCGTCTTTTCAGACGAATCCAGACTCTGTTTACAGCATCATGATGGTCATATCCGCGGCATCGTGGAGAATACCCATTGCCAGTGTGCATTCGACATTGTCATACTAGGTCATTACCTGGAATTATAGCATGTGGTGCCATTGAATACACGTCTCGGTTACCTCCTGCTCTGTTTGACGGCACTTTGAACAGTGGGCGTTACATTTCTTGTGCGCTGAGGTCCGTGGCCCTACACTTTCTACGAGCTCTGCGAAACCCTACGTTTCAGTAGGATATTGTATGGACCTTCCTTGAAAAGAAAATGTTTGGTTGCTGCCCTCCCCCTTCATATTCTCCAGTTCTCTCACCACTAAAAAAATCTTGTCAATAGTTATTGTCGATGGATTGTTGTATCATGTTGAAACTGTAGAGGAGCCGTATCTGTACATGCAATCTAATCTCTGTTTGACTCAATGCCAAGGCTTACAAGAGCTGTAATTGCTGCCAGAGGTGTTTATTCTGGATACTGATTTCTTATGATCTATGCTTCTAAATTTCTTAAAAATTTAATCGTTTGCTAATTAAAGTATAATAGATCTGTTTAAAAAATATCATTTTGTTATTTGCATTTCTTCCTGATGTTGCAATTTTAATGACCTGTCGAGTGTATATATATTTATATGTACGCAAGTATATATACTCATGCTTCTCTATATATCAGCAAAAATTAATTTTTGTTGCAGTATTAAAGATTTAATTTGTGTACATTTGTTATTTGCAGGAGTTTCTGAAATAAAAATAATTCTTTTTCTCTTTTATAGTATTCAAAACAACCAGGGATATAAAGTGTCTTCTTGTAAAAACCTGCTCGGCTTCATCAGTTACTAATTAAAAGTTATGTCGATACTGAATTTCAGTTGTAAATAAATATCTCAAAAGCATTATTTATGTCCTTTTATTTTGAATTTTGTTTAATATTTGATTTTCACTAGCTTCCAAAAAATAGGGAAAATCTAAAAAAAAACCTGATATAAAAATTTCTGTTCATTGGAATTTTAATAAAATTTGGTTAAAAAAAATTAGTTAAACAGTTCTCCACAAGTTAAGCACAAAGAAAGGCAACATGTATATTTTTATGTTTTGAAAATCATGAAATAAAAACATAGTATCTGAGTTCAATGTGTGAACAGTTTAATATGAAATGTAATCATCGTTGCACGACAGCAATGTTTCATTCTTAAAATGATGGTGTTTTTTTCCTCATTTCACAGCAAAGATTCAGATTCAGTTATCCAGAGGAATTACAGGGGGAGTTAAGTGTAGTACGTTTTCCTAGAGCATCCCAAACATACTCAATCGAGTTCGGGGTCAGATGGTCAACTTACAATTGTCTCCTCACGACGAGAACACTCCACCAACCGAGTTTTGGCATGGTTTAGCATTACCATCTCCTGGGATGCAGGAGTTGTACACTGCAGCTTCATAATTATGAACAATTGGATAAAGAATGTTGTCTCTATATTGTAAAGTGTTGGTGGTACTTCTCTTGGGACGATATACAGGTCTATTGTCATTCAAACAGGTAAATCCAACCATCATTAAAACTACACCACTCATCATAGAAATCACATAATTATCCTTAAGCGAAGACATAGACGGTTCACGTATCGGTAAATAGTTGAATGATTGCTAGTGGCTTGCGGTTGGTTCCTTTCTTCCCAATGGATCTTTGGAAATTTGTTATGTGTAAAAATATTTTAGCGAATTGTTAATACTGGTACTGGGTTGGGTAAGAGCGCTTTTAGTTCGTTTGAACCTTTATCTCCAATCATGAGACCTTAAATGACTTAATAACGCTTTCAAATTGCCCTTTTTAGAATTTAATAAATAAGCTAATATAAAATACAGTTATTATAGATTAATATTAGAATTACAATTAGAAGAATTACAATTGTGTTATAAAAATTACTTGTGTAGTGAGAGTATAAAGTTGGATGAAAAAGGCAGGAATTAGAAAAAAGTTTAATGTATTCGGGTGGGTGGCCCAATTGGGTTGCAGCAAAGAAGTCCAAGTGTGTGATGGAACAAATTTTCGGTCAAAAAAGTTAGGATGCTCTGGTGTCGCGGGGAACTTTTGTGATTGGCTGACCAAAATGGTTGTTGAGAAGCTTAACCAACCAATGAATAGAAATGATTAGACTCGCTAGTGAAAAAACGCCTTTTAATAATATTTTGATCTTAAATCTAATCTTTTTCATTAAAGCGGTTTACTTGTATCTAAAATTCTATTTATGCGTTATTTGTTTACACATATGAGTATTTATTTATATTTTTGAAGTTTTTTGATTAAATATAAATACACAAATTCCTTGTTGTACGACTGCAAACAATTTGTTCAATATTTTTTGCACATCTACTTTACTTATTTATATTTAGTAAAATATTTTATTTAAATTTGCTTTGATTTTAAAATTCACTATTTTGGCTTCAGATTAATTTTTACGTTAAAAATTTCTATAATTGCTCAATCTAGATAAATATTGTAAGATTTCTCTTGATTTAAGAATAAGAGAAAAAATGCATCATTATATGAAGAATTTTTAAAAAAAATATTCAATGTATTAGAAAAAGGAAAATTGACGAATAATTTTGTATGTAAGAAAAATTTTGTATTTTCCCCAAATCGAATGTCCCTTTCATCAAAATTATCTATTTTATTAAGATTTCCACACGTTCATCTTTATTTTATATTTTATGCTCTCCCCGTTTTCTTTCCTCGTCTGAATTTGGAAAATGCATTTTAAATTATGTGATTTTAACATTTGATTTCGTTTCACAAGAAGTTCATGGCATTTTTTAAAAATTGTAATCAACTGAAAGTATTTTCATGGAAGATTTTTTCGATTGTTGATTTCAATTAAAGTTATAAAAAAATATTGGGTGTATTATAAAAAAGGAGAAAAAAAATAATTTTTAAACTTTTTCTTTCTTTTTTTTTGAAAATGTTACAATGTATGTTCTGAAACTTGCATAGCTTTTCAAATTTTTTTGTTATGCATAATTTGTAAAGATATGTGAAGGAATTCTACATTTTTACTGTTGTATTTGTTGCACGCGTTTTTATTTCATCTCAAAAAGATTGAACACAGCATCATTTGTTTCATTTTAGAGCATTAAGATAGTTATTTTGTGTGTGTGAGCGTGCTCTTCGCTCAAAAAGTAAAAATACAAGAGAGGGAATGATTCAAATTTCAGGTTTAAATACTTTGGAGTAAACAGGGAAAATAGTAATATAAACAAGTATTATAAAAAAAAATTAAGTTAATTCCTACTTAGGTCAACAAAGAAATTTTTTATTTTAGTTACTTTTTATTAAATAGTTACAGTTATTACAAATATGTATACATATATGACAGAATCACAATATTAAATGACAAAATAAAAAGCTGTTTTCCTTGCAAAATTTTCCATTTTTCCTGGTGTTGGACTATTTTTTGTTACGATTTATTCATTAATTATTCCAATAAAATAGTATAGTAAAAAATAACCACATTATCAGAAATTAGGCCACCCCAGGTGGGATTCGAATCCACGACATTTGAATTAGAAGTCCGACGCGCTATCTATTGCACAACGAACGATTTTCTTTTCTGTATATGCTGTTGAACTATTCTTTTTGTTACTATTTATTCATTTTTAAATTTAATTAATGAATTAATATTTGAAAAAAACTTTATTAGCACCAAGTGTCATCCACTACAAGTTTTAAAAAAAGTATTTGAACTTTAATGGATGAATAGAAAGTATTTTAACAACGATTGAAAATTTAAGCAAGATATATATATATATGCACTGGTGTCCAAAAGTTAAGCATAGTTGATAATTATGTGAATAAAGAAGGAACTGTAAATCAGAATGGCGGGAAACGTGATATGCGAGTGTAAAAGGGTTATAAAATAAGGAAGCAAATCAAAAGAATGATAATAATTAACTTTATTATCCGAAGTAGCAGTTTGAAAGAAAACTGAACCTAGCAAGGATTCACACTTTAAAGAAAAAATGAAAGAAAACATTAAATAAAATACTGATGCTGCAGTTTAATAAGGCGTGTGGTCACCTCTGACAGCCAGGCGCGCTGCACAGCGATTTACCATACTTGCTATGAGATGATGAATGAGTTGTGGGCTCAAACGGTTCCAAGCTTCTTGGAGAGCTCTCTTCAGTTCTGTAACGGAGCTTGATGGGTGCGAAAGGGCTGCAATTTGTCTCCCGAGCATATCCCATACATACTCTATAGGATTTAAATCAGGGGAGTTCGCAGGCCACGACATGCGCTGGATGTTTACCGTTTCAAGGAAGTCATCAATCAGCACCGCTCGGTGACATGGTGTATTATCATCCATGAAGATGAAGTCAGGACCGACAGCACTTCGAAACAAGTGAACGTAAGGCTTCGTCTCTGTATCTTTATCTTTAAGCAGTCACAGACCCCGTGTCAAAGAAATGGAGGTCTGTGTGGCCGTCCATCATGATGCCTGCCCATACCATTACTTCCCTTGATGGAAAATGATGTCTTTCCGTTATGTTTCTTGGTACAAAACGTGTTCCACGTTCTCTCCATATCGTTACCTGCCGAGAATCACTACTCAAACTTAACCGGGACTCGTCACTGAACATCACATTGACCCACTCTCCCACACTCCAATGTTGATATTTCAAACTCCAGTTCAAACGAGCGCGTTTCTGCGCAGACGTGAGGGGAATGCAAACTGCTGGACTTCTGTCATACAGACCAGCATGATTGAGTCTCCTGTAAACAGTTTGTCTCGAAACTCGTATTCCTGTGGCGACTGTGAGCGCCGAACCCAGTGCTCTGGCAGTACTGCCCCTCTGACGTCGCGCACTTATTACCAGATATCGGTCTTGGCGAGGGGTTGTGACGCTTGGTCGACCTGATACTGGTTGTCGGGTAGCATCTCCCGTTCTTCGAAGCCTCTACCACAGTCTTGAAATCACAGACTGGTCCACATTCAGAATTCGAGACACTTCGGTTTGTGATCGTGAGAATTCCAGCATTCCAACGAGTCTTCCTTTCTTAAACATGTCCAATTGGCGTCTTTGTGCCATCATTCACCTTGTTTGATGGTTAACAACGTTCATTCGCACAGCAGTTGCACGAAACTTGTCTGAACTGCCTATACTGCTTGAATCGGTTTCTCTGCGTTCCGACATGCGAAGGTGTTTCGCGCAGGACGTAGTCGACTGAAAAGTTTTGCATAAACCCAATGTTTCTTCTTCAACCAATTAGTATCCGTAAGAAATTTGGAATAATTTTACGAATATTTACTCCATGTTTTTCGCATTTTACGATTTATGCTTAACTTTTGGACACCAGTGTATATAGGGAGAGAGTGAACTATAATAGTAGGAATTGAGAAATTAATCTCGTGTTTAGGTGAATTAATTTACAAGTTATTAAGATAAATAACATCATTGTTTTTGGGGAAAGTTGAAACTGCTTTTTGAGGCAAATGCATTATGATATACTATTATGATATTCTTTATTTGGAAACGCCAATAAACCCGTCAAAATTTCAAGGTCTTATCTTTTTAACGAGGACTCACTAATACATATCTATCAGAATATAAGTTTTAACTCTTTAGTGCGAGGGAGACGCGTTTCGAAATTGGGTATTAATTTAGGAATTTATTATTTTAAGTTATTGCATATACAGTAGAACGTCGTTTATCCGAACGTTTATTATCCGGAGCGTCAAATATCCAAACCAAAGTCCGGATATTTTTTCGAACAGTACAATGCTCAACAGTTGTTTCGCGTTAAACCAAAAGTGATGGGAAAAATCTAAGATGAAGGATATTTGGGGAACTTCAGTTGTGTGATTTGTTAAACATCTGCGTGGAATATTAGGTCAGTTTGTTTCCAAGTGAGGGGGTGTATACGTGCTCTTTTGTTGAGTTTTGTTGATGTAGAAACCAGGTTGGCATGCGATGCAGAAAACTGGATTTCAAATGCTAAATGATGACGAGATTGTGACTTCCGTGCAAAAAGAATCCGACCCTGTCGGCGATGAAACGGATGAAGACGAGGACAACAACAACAACGAAAGTAGCAAAGGTTCATTAAATGCTGACGCATTTTCTGTGTTAGAGATAGCTATGGAGTGGTACGAACAACAATCAGACTGTTGTCCTACTCAATTACTGCTGCTCAAGAGAATCAGAGACCTTGTTGCGAAAAAACGAAGATGTACAATGGTACAGCAAAAAATAAGTGATTATTTCCCACAATAAAGATAAAATTGCGACATTTTGCACCTATTTTGCTTTTTCTTCAAGAACGTTTCCCGCATGTGATGATTTTCAATATTCGTATAATGTCTGGTTTCATATACTGCATGGATCGCATTCGGTTTTCGGTTATCCGAACAATCGCGTATCCGAACGGTGTCCGGTCCCAATGGATTCGGATAAACGACGTTCTATTCTGTGTGGTATTTTCCACATGGACCACTCTGTAGAGGGCGCTGGTAACGCAACCACGAGCGAACTAACAAGAGGAGAGTCAGGATTAGTGAGCGAGGACTCGACGCCCAGGTTGGAGATCCAACGCTGCTGGAAAAGATTGAGCAACCGGGAACTGGCCGTGAAGGGACCAGCTGTCCAATGCTAGAAAGGGAGTGACGCGTAGGCCACTCATCACCTTAAATCCATAAGCCATCGTGAATTATGTAAGAACAGTGTTACCATTGTGAACTGTTGTGTAAGAACTATACTAGGAATTCAAGAACTGAATACTATCGTTGAGTGCAAGTGTTTATCTTGACTTGATCCATTGTATCTCTATGTGTTCGTATATTAGTGTGTAGGCCTGTAACAAATGTCCACCATTAAACGTTAGTTTTAATAAAAACCAGAATAGTTTTAAAAATGCCCCCTAGAACTCTGTGACGGATCTATACGCGACCTTCTAAATAATCCTCTTGGGGAAACTTTGGGGCTAGCTTTCGCGTTAATTCACAGCCATCCCTCAAGAAGAAACCTTGATATGTAGATTAGTTTGACTTAAAAAAGTCAAGGTTTTTGTAAATGTAAGTTAAATGGAGCAGAAGAACTGTTGCGGTGATACGTAGGTGAGATTTATTTTATTATCACAACGTGAGTTAAGGAGAAGGAGTTTGCCCCTATAATTAAGTAGTGGATTGAAAATTAATTATCCAAGATAGAGTAGATTAGATTTAATTAAGCAGATTACTAGTGTTTGTTTACTTAGTGTAGATTGCTCTCTTTATATCACTCCTAGGGTCTCCTCTTGTAATTTCACTTGTGGTTGATTAGTGTGCTTGAATAGTAATAAAATAATAATTATTATGGAAGCTTCTGGTGATGCTTTGTTACCCCCCACATCCATAGGTAGGCTGGACGGTGAAGAAGCGATTTCAAATAGAAGTTGTTCACAACTCCGTGCCACAACCCCACAAATATATATATACACACACTTACGAAAAATTCATCTTGCATTGATATAATGCTTTACAGCTCAAGGACAAGCGCTATTTTATTAGCTGATCTACTTTACAACTGTTTACAAAATGTCTTACATTTGTATGTTGTAAAAAAGTTATTAATATATTTCTGCGTGCTATAGTGATTGAACATAATCCTCTACTTTGAAACTTCAAGACTGCTTGTTCAGTGTAAACATAGATTCAATGAAAAGTACTGTGACATAGAGGAAATACTTGATTTCGGATCTTATCTTCAGAGTTAGTTTATTACTAGGAAACCTCTTATTTGATTCACACAATGTGTATTTGATAGCGAGACCCAAATTCGGAACTCCTTATTTGCCCATGAAAATGTTCAAGTTCATGCATTTATAATTATACAGCTGTATCTTTATTTAACGAAGTCTCTAAATTCCGAAAAAATGTTTGTTATATAGGACATTTCTTAAATAGAGATCCGTCTTTTAATGTACTTTAGAAACCGCATAATAATTTTTTTAAATTCATAAACACTGTATATTATTATATAAAAAAAATAATTATTCATACTTTTTTTTGTAAATTAATATCTATTTATTTTATAAGTCTTACTCATCAAAAAGAAATCAACAAGGGGAAAAATATTGTACAGGAATACTCAGTACTTTCGAAATTAAGGAAAAAAAATTTTATTTTAAAATTAATGAATTTTAATGATACTTTCGAACTTTAACACTACAAGTAATTTTAAACATATCTTATTTTATAACCAGTAATTGTAAGCATACATTACAACATGCGTCCTTAAATTTAATTAATGATAAAGTCTGTTAATTTCATTTCAGTTTTTTTATTTGAAAAATTGCAGCAAATTTATTGCTCTGGGTCAGTTAGACACCAGGTAAAACCAGTTCAAGGCCACTGATCACCATAAAATGTGTTTAAAAAAAGAGAATAATTTGAAATGTCCAGATATTTTTTTTAAGAAATCGGATAAAAAAAATGGAATCACTTGAGAAAAGGTTCGTTAATTAGAAAATGCACTTCGCTATTTGGAGGTTATTTTACGATGAAAATAATAAAAAGTTCCTTGTTCCAGGAAGCAAAAATTCGCAAAATAGAAAAATTCGCTAAATAGAGGTTCGACTGTATTTCAATTTATCATGCTGCTTGCTTCCATAAAATTTAGTAACATTTAATAAATATTAAATTTTTCACTTGAATATATATGTTAAGTTAAATATTCGTTCAATGAATTGTAGGATACGAAATGTGGAGAAGGTTGCATACTAGGGGAAGGGGAGTGAAAAAGGTTCAACTTTAGGTGGATATAATTTGAAGGTCGTCTAAAGCATGATTGCAGAGTGATACAGCTATGCATTTAATCGATGCTTACCAAACCTTTTCGAATCATTGGGATTGTGTGATTTGCTTCGAAAACTGAAAATTCTTACCAGTGAACCTTTTAATATTTGAAATAGAAAACTGATTTTCCATAAGATGATTGGATCACTAGTTGGAATTCATTATTTTAAATCTGTTGTTGTTTCTTATGCCACCTGATCTCGACTGCGTCAGATCCAGGCCTACGAAATTCATCATGGGAAGGAGCTAGATGTACGCCTGTCATTGTCCGTAGTCTCGAGCACCATGCAGGGGACAGTACGATTTAGCTCGCCCTCCCCCCCCCCAATTTAGAGGGAAAACACCCTGGGGAGTCAGAACCGCCCACCTCTCTACCCCTTCCACCTTTACCAGCTGAAACAAGTCCTGTTCTTGAAACTACTACCACTACATCCAATACCATACCTTCTACATCCCAGTCTACTCGTAAAAAAAAGCGTCCTCCCAAGAGTATATCTAACGCTACAATATCAAGCAAACCAAAAATAGAAATAAAGATGACACCCCATAAACCTAGGAAAAGTACTCCTGTACAAGACACATCAGATGAGGAAGATACGATTATGTGTGACGTAGACGAAGATATAACCCATTTTACCCCTAGATCGTACCTTTTATCGCCGACCAGGAACCGCAAGTGATTTTCTCACAATCATATTTTATGGACTTGAGAGGGGTGGGGTCTCTCCTCAAGATCTATTTACTTTTACATCACATTTTTTTGTACATAACTTTTTACAATTTACTCTGAAAACTGTTTTTATCCACATTTTTAGCTGTTTTATACTTTTACTATTTTAACTTGTGTTTGGCGCAGCTTAGCCAAGTCTGGCTCTTGCGCCATTAAACCATACACTCACTCACTCACCCACCGACCTCACGAGAGGACTTGTGGCTTGACGGCTATTAGAGCACCTCCTTGCCGCAAAGGCACTATACATTTGCAAACATCCATGCCTTCTCCAGGATTCGAACCCAGGCCCTATGGCACAGCAGTCAGCGTCACTAACCACTTTACCGGATGGGCGATAAACCTTATTCAGTGAAGAAAATTTCATGTTTAAAATTCTAAAAAACTTTTAATTACAACTGTAAGAATGTATGTCAAATATTTTTTAAAGCCATTTGTGTGTTGGTTTTTTTCTTTTTTCAATTTGTGCTAGATATTGCATTTTTCTGTATCTTAAAGCACATATTATTATGTACAAGGTGAGTACAAATAATAGACCAGATTTTAAACAATCATATTTAAGAATCTACAGCATATATTACAATAAAGTGATACATGAATGTATAGAGAATTATGCCAATTTTTTGCTCAATCAATGATCAACAACACATTCACGATCGCTGTGATTGAAATCCAAACATGGCGACAATGACAGAGAAGAGTTTTTGCGTATTAAAGTATGCATGGGTTTTTTTCTGTTGTTTTGGTGCCACGTACATTTAGAAATCGCTACGGAAACGTAGCACCAACCAACAAAAGCATCCTGCGATGTTTCATCAATTTAAAAAAAAAATAAACCAGGTTATTTATGAAAAAGAAAAGCAGTGGCCGACCTAGCGTCTCGGAAGAAGCAGTGGAGAGAGTGAGTTTTGAGCAGAGTTTTGTTCGAAGTCTACGAGAGTTACCACCTGTAAACTTGGGATGCCCAGAAAACGTTACGGAAAATTTTACGAAAAAAATTAAATTTCAAGCCGTATCATTTGCAATAGACACAACAAATAACAGAGGACGACAAGAAAGCATTTATGCAACATTCCAAACCATTGATAAAGTGATGCTACAATTTTTTTTTTTTAATTCCATGCCCGTCTTCGGCATCTCTGCCATTAGTTGACGAGCAGCCCAATAAAATGATGACGAAGCATAAAAAGAATTAAAATTTGGCTTCGTAGAGTTGTCTACAAAAAACTTTTTAACAATAGGGCAGTGTCTGAGGTGCTCACCATCCATTTCACCCTGGTTGCACAGAGGACACCAAGCAGAATCCTTTACTCCAATGCGATGTAAATGCATTTGCAAGTAGTCATGTCCAGTAAGTAGACGAAAGCACGCAATTCCAACAGATCGAGGCAGGGAACTGGGAACTCTACCACTTTTGTTAAGCAAGATATTCCACCTTTTACCTGCAGCTGCTTCGCCATACAGGGAGACTCTATTAATTTGCAGTTTACTGTAAATGTATGGAACGAACTGGATTAGAGATTGGACGTATGCCATGTAACAAGAGGGTCACACATCGAACATTAGTAACAGGAAAAAAAAACTGGTATATTTCTCTCTATTTTATGTATCACTTATTGTAATATGTGTAGTAGTTTCAATCATATATTTTTTTAAAAACGGTTTTATCATTTGTACTCACCTTGTATGTGGTTTTGAGAAAACATAAGAAAAAGGTTTCTTTGACTGCATTACTAAAAAAAAGAGCATTGTATATTAGCACCATAATTACACTCATGTCCATAATTAAAGTCATAAACACAGGTTTTTCGTCATAATTTTAAATTGCCTAAAGAAAATTTCTTAGAATTTCTATTTTATATATTTTGAAGGACGGGTAGTGGTGTGCAATATTAACCATTAGTTTCGAAAAAGAGGTTGTTTAGCATTAGTTTTTGCGCAGAATTACTGGAATGCGACCGTTTAAGCATATGAGATTTTTCCTGCAGTTTTGTGAATATTGCATTAAAACAAACAAGTAAGCCAGTGCTTCTCAAAGTTTCGATATTCGCGACCCAATATTCAATCATAATTTTCATCACGCCCCCCTCATGCAATAACAATGTATTGGAATTCAATAATACTGTACTTTGATCTAAAACTACGATACAACCTTAACCTCTTAAGTGCCACCGGCATATACAAACGTCTCGCTCAATTAAAGCGTTAATTTTCCCGGACGTATATATACGTCTTTCCGAAGTACGATCTTTTTTCTAAACTGCCATCCATAAAATTATTCCGAAGGCTTTGGAATGCAATAAAAGGACATTGACAATGTTCGCAAAGGATTTACTTATTTCACAAAGGATATGCTTCTTTGTTCCTTCCTTCCTCTCCCCCCCCCCAATACATCACATACTCACGCCTACGTAGAAAACGGTTGGCATTGGGAAGCGAATCGCCTAACTTTCAATCGGCAAAGGGATTAATTATAAACTGTACAAATTATAAAGATGTGATAATTTTTGTACATAATTTTTATGTGACAAGCACATGGGGTCTTGTTCTTAACTTAGTATTGTTAATCATAAAATACATTGAGTAGCACTGATCATTTATAAGTGTAAAATATCAGAGTAAATGTGTATTTCATTTTTTATTATGTTACTTTCAGCCAATTAATAATTTTTTAAAATTATCTTTTGTTTTTGACTTTTCAATGCCACAATATGCTCGTGGCCTTCTCGTAGAATTGTCACGCCCCCCAAGGGGGGTGCACCCCACAGTTTGAGAAACGCTGAAGAAAGCCTTTTAGCTGTGAGGATAACTTCTCATAACCGTTTAGATGATTTTTGAGATGGAGAGCCGTTTGCAGGCTTGAAGCTGGCCAATCTCAAGTGGAGGTGGCTCGATCGTTACAAGTGACCCGAAAGTGGTCCCCCGGGTGTGGAATCAATTCTAAATAAGTGGTACTGCCACCAGGAAGGTCACCACACAGCATCAACATCTGCACAGGATCGCTACTTGGTTTTAATCGCACGACGACATAGATGGACAAGGACTCCTCAGCTTTCTCGTGTCCTTGCTGCTGTGAATGGAAGAATTTCCATGCACATGCTCTACAGCCGTCTTGCAGAGACTGTCCCTTACGCCCAACGTCTAGACTTGTGTGTCCCTTTGATTGCATCCTATAGGAAAGACCATTTATTGTGGAGCTGAAAAAATCTGTCATGGACAACACACATGAGCCCATTTTGAGTTATACACAGTGCCATATGCCATTGTGCATTAAAAATCTTCAATTTACGTTTCTTGTGCTGAGCTCTGCTATGGAAATAAATTTTATTTTAATGATACTTTAGTAAAAGAGAGTTTGAATGCAGAGAGGTGGAATACCGTTTAACATTTGTATAAAGATTCTCGTGTTGTGCATTGGAGTAAAGATATTGCAGCGATTCCTTCTTCCAACAGCATAAACAACTTCCTTCTCTAAGAAGGGTGTGTATGCGATTCCTTCTTCTACTCGCAAACAACAAGGAATAGGAATAAGACGCTTAACGACTGGCCCGGATACGGATTCCTTTTCGTCCCAGTTATATAAGACATAAACGACACGACAAGGCTGCTGACCGTTAGATTGGTGGTTTAAATAAACACTCTCATGCCGAGGTGAACAGCTAAACGCCGAAGTATCAACAAATATTTTGGAAAAATTGTGGGTAGGAATGTAAAGTGTTATGTTACGAGTTTTTATAGGAAAACTTTATTCACAATTATGCATGTTTTTTAGTCAAGAGTAATTTGTTTTCCTCTCACTTCTTTTCCCGTAAAATATTATTGTTAGTAAAAATGATACTATTTGTCTAAACTTCAGGTAAATATCATAAAATTAACATAAGAACTACTATATAAAATTATGTTTTCGTCTTCTTCATTTAAGCAATTTAATTAATTTTAGTAAAACTACTATACATCAACAGAGTGAGTGAGTGAGAGAGAGTGAGAGAATATTAACGTCGCACTGATTAGCAACACGAGGGCTTTTTGGCGACGGTCCGCGTAATTTTGAACCATGGTCAAGTGACGCGGACGACACCTGAGCTGGCACCCCCCTCTCCTAACTACCACGCCACACCAACGGGAGGACGTTTGAGCTCTCGACAGATTTAACGTGCATCGCTCCCCTACACGGCGGATCTTTAGTGGTACTAGGATCGAATACATCAACATAAACATTGTTAAGTAAGCTTGATGAATAGATTGTAATTTTATCATTTTCATTGAGTTATTTGTATGAAAAAACGTACAAATAAGTGACTGAGGAGCTATTTATTGAAAATTAATCCAGCTTGACGACAGTCAAAAGTGTATATGTTTATCCATAAGTTTGTTGATAGAAATTATTGTTCTTCTAAAAGTGAGAAATTAGATTTTTGGCTATATAAATTTAGAGACAGTTTCCAAATAAATTTTGATGCTTTCCACGTGAATAATTAATTCTCTTGAATGCGAATGTTTTGCTGTGTTAATTTGTGTAAGATTTGATGCACTGTTTATATGATATGTAGAAAAATTTAATTGTTGTCTCTTTAGACATTTTTTCTTCTTTAATTGAAAAACTTTTTGCTTTATATTTGAAAATTTAGGCATATATGAATGATAGCCTTGTTGATTATTGAAATTTGCGAATGAAATGTTTTTTTCTCTTTATTTATTTCCTTCTAAAAGCCCCTCTCTTTTAGAATAAAGGGATCTTTATCTTTTAGAATATAAATATAAAAAGATCTTATCCGTATTTATCTTTATAAAAAGTTTGCATAAGAAACATATCAACTTTTTATCTCATTACTTTTAGAATATAAATGTGATGAGCTAAAAAGAAAATTAAACTTAAAAATAAAACCAGTACTCAATTGATCTAGGGTAAATATTACTTTTAATGTGTTAAATATAAACTAGCTTATTATTTTTCACGGAAATTTTTTACCTAACATCAATAAAATTTCCTTTGAACACTTTAAATTTGCGATAGTTTTCATGTTGAAATTAATAATTTGAAAAATTATAATAATGCGTGTTATTATTAAACTATCCGGGTTTTTTTTAAGAAGTCACAGAAAATGCTTTAGATCCTAATGACACCAGCTGTATCGTAATAAATGTTCGAATATAATCCTCTATTTAAGATTGAATCTAAGAACCTTTCTATGACATTTTGTCATTCCTTCTTCAAGGACATCGAAAGGTCGGTGGCAAAATACCAATTTATCTGTAGATTTTTTTTACGTCTCTGTTGAGAGTGTGATATTAATCGTGAGAGGAAGCTTAATAGTCGACTAACCACTTTTTTTCTCGCCTATGTATTTAAAGGTCATATCCTGAAGTAGGGGAAAATGTGAGGACATGCTTTTTAAAATCAAACTTCGCTCATCTTTCTATTTTTTAGAGATTAAAAGCAAAGAAATTGCTGACTATCTGAACTCGCATCCATTTAATTGTTTCTTTAACCCTTTAAGTGGTCAGTTTTTTGCCCAAAATGTTCCAAAAAAAGGCACATTTTTAACACCCTTTTATAAGCCTCTGTTGTATGTAACGAAATCTTTGAACTCAATTTTTACCCACTCTAAAAAGTCAGATTAATTCAAAATTTTGCTCACTTGTCCAGGACCGATGACAATACAATAATTTAATAATTTTGTTCCATTGTCCTGATCAGGATCATCAGGATTAACGATTTTCCATTTTCAGATCCCATCTCGCATCTGGTGACTAATTTCAGATCGCATTTTCAGATGTGGCGACTAGTTCCAGATTTGACGACTAAAAGACTTACAACTTATGTTGATTAACTATAAAATGGAGTTTTTTTTAACTATATATATTTATTGCATAAAACTATGCATAATACTTAACAGAATGCGAAAATGGAAGAATTTATTTTTAATTTACAATTTTTTAAGTTTTCACACTATTTTTTATTTTATAATTATGGAACACAAAAACACCTAAATATTTGCTGTTTTCAAGTGCACTCTGCATGCTGTGAAAAATGTTTCGTATATCTTAAAAGAATTTTTATCATACTTAAAAAAATTTCATGTTCGTATCTTTTTTTCAAATGGTTGAGAATTTTGTGTGTGCGTGCATATATATGTAATGACTTCTTCTAGCACTCTTTAACTTTACTCCGTTAAATTATTTTCAAATGCTTTGGTACGAGACTGTTATAACCTTAATCGTAATCTAACTGCTCGCGCGCATTTACAACCAATCACGACTCCTGTTAGAAAGGAGTCGTGCGACCTTCACCGCCAGTATAAAAACTCAGAGCGCTGGGTGCTCGCTTTCTTTGTTCTTTGTCTGCTCGCCAAGAACATGTGATTGTCGCCGCCTGCTGTAGCTTATGTGCTTGCGCCTATTCGTTAATTATCCTAAATGAGCTTGAATATCAGAAATTTGTGAACCTGAATAAAGATTAAAACCAAAGAAGATGTAGTTATCTGTATCCTGAAATCCCCATAGACATAAACAATATCAACAAGTAATCGGTCTCGACTACGACATTATATAAATATGTATGTATATATGCGCTCACACAATTTAAAGTATGGTGTAATACTAAGACTTACATTGAAAATAAAATCGACAAAGGTTTCTTGGATTAAAAAAATAAATAATTACTTCTATCATACCATATCATCATTCGTCTTTAATAATTTTTTCATTGAATTTTAAGTTTCAGGGAATTTCGAATAATTTAGTTTCTCAGGAAAAAGGGTTTGCACTTACTGAAGTAAAATTCTGAATCCGATGTTAAAAATTAACAATCACAATTTTGAGGCACTGAAGAATTTCAATTAGAAATCAGTAACTTTTGACAGAAAAGTTTCCAGAAAGTTAGTATCTTACTTTTACATCTAGCTTAAAATATTCATTCATTTAGTTTTAAATGTCACATGTCATAATTTATTCTTTGTCAAATAATTATTTTTTGAAGCATCCATATTATATATATACTCTAACTCTTGATAAGTTATCTTAAAATCCGGCGTATAACTCGCAGCTATATTTTCGAGTTGTATTTTTTAATTTTTAGGTGTATATTAGCCGTATAACGCGCACCCACTTTTTTACGAAGAAACCTGAAGTATACATATGTAATGATCTAATGTTTTGAAGTTGTTTATTCAGGTATTATCCCAGGCTTTTGAAAAAATAGTATATTTCTAAAACTACAACTGTTAAAGTTCATAAGGTATGTTATTTCTTTTAAATAAACAGTATTTTGATGTATGTAGAAGTCTAATTTTTTATGCTCATCTGTTTTTTTTTAAAAATTTTATTTTTAAAGGTATCATTTTCATGCCCGGCGTATAACACGCACCCGTAAATTTCGATTTTAATTTTAGTTTTTGAAGTGCGCGCTATACGCCGAATTTTACGGTATGTTCATACCAAACTGTTAAAAATATTTCATAAATCATATTCATATTAAATTATGGAATAAGATTTCTTTCTATATTCCAAATTAGAAATATTGTGGGGTTAAAAATATGATATTGCTTTTCTGTAATAATGTGATCTGCAAGGGGAAAAAAAGATATATAGGAAGGACGTGAATCTTTGTCCTCTTCAATATCATAAGGAAAGGTAGTTATTTTATGTGTTTCAAGGGCTGCCTTCCAAGAAATATTTTCCTTTGAGGCACCTTTATCAGTGGATATTCTAAAATGTCAACTGTTAATTGGCAATTTACTTCAATGCCATATAGACATTGCTATGCAATGGATTCCATCGCACTGGGGCATTGATGGGAATGAAAATGCCGATTGCTTGGCGAAGAAGGGGGCAAAAATCTTTCAAACCTCTAATAATACAGTTCCTTTTTATAGTGCCCAAAGAATCATAAAGAAATACTACAGAGAACACATTTCTGGTCTAAATTCAACCAAAATAATAGTCATAAATTGTGGTTTAGCAAACTCCTCCATATTCCCAAATGGCCACGAGATAGAGCTGTGACCAATTTTCGAATTGCCACTGGCCAAGACTGCCTATCCTAGCATCTAAACATAATAGGCATTATCCAAAGTCCCCTTTCTAAACTGTGCGACTCCAATGAAGAAATGGCCACCAATCATTTGGCACGCTCCCGTGCACTCAGCTCTGGAGCCATGTGGAGCAGATAATGGGAGGCCAGGCATATATAAAATGTATGATTTATAGACTATTCTGTGGACTTGTGTTCCTTTTCTTCTTTTTTATTTATTTTTATTTTTGCTTCTCCTTTTTTGTCAATATTCTTTGTTTCTCATTTTGTTTCCAGTGCAGTTGTCTTGTAATCCACCATTGGAAATAAAAAAAAATATCATAAGAATATTGTATGTTTACTTTTATTCTTAAGTCTTCTATATAGAGAGAGATATTGTGCAACTCTGCATATGCATTTATTTGAACTAAAATAATATTTGTTGCTCGAATAAGACTTATAATGTGAAGATAGCCGAAATATTATAAACATTTTGCACAGAAGTTTTAAAATTAAACTATTAGTTGACATAGATATTCTGAATGTAGAGATACGAGAGCTCTTAATGGGAACTAAATTAGTATTGAATTAAGAATAAAATTTAATTCTTTTTCAGAGTTAAATACATGTTCTCATGTTTTCTTTTTCATTTGTACTTGAGTAATATTCAATAAAACATTTAGAGATGAAAATGCAACTAAAATAATAGGTTTATTTCCAGTATTTCAAGATTTATTTTTAAATGAAAAAACTGATAAAAGTTATTTAAAAATATGTGTACTAGAGGAATATATATGCTCTTTACAAACTGCTCATTTCTTTTGTTTCATAATCTCTAAATACTTTTCAAGGGAAAAGATCAGAAACATTATGATAGTGATGAACATTTTATTTATAAAGTTGCGTTACAGAAATTCGTCATGAGACATCGCACATTTAAAGATATGTATACAGATAAAAGAGTCACTCATCACAATTATTGTGTCCCGCAACAAATGAGACATTAGAAAGCAGCAGGCATATTAATGAATATTATCACAAAGACTGCATTGTGAAGCTGTTGCAAGGGTCATATAAGTTTTTGCTAACATGTAAATCGTAATTAAATACACATTATAGCAGTAGCTCTATACATTAGATTTAATATGTCGAAACAAGGAGACTATTGCCAAATTTCACCTGATTGTGTCAATAAAGAAGAATTATTTTGAAACTTTCGATCCAAAGTAATTTGTATAGTGTTAACTATTTTTTATAATTGAATAAATAATAATTTTAAGTTTTTTGTACTTAAAGTGTACGTATGTACGATGTACGTATCAGTTTCATTGTACATCTGTTTTAACATTTTGATGACTCCTTTGAATGTTATCTGT
This sequence comes from Trichonephila clavata, assembly GCA_019973975.1. Classification (NCBI taxonomy): domain Eukaryota; kingdom Metazoa; phylum Arthropoda; class Arachnida; order Araneae; family Nephilidae; genus Trichonephila; species Trichonephila clavata. The sequence continues at coordinate 217,306 of BMAO01006872.1, forward strand.
ATTCAAGTTTTTATAGTTGTACTACACTGGACCTGTTGTGAGCCTGGAAAAGAACCATACAGTTTCTTTCGTACTTTTTTACCCTGAACTAATTTCATGAAAAATTTGTTCGAGGGAAATCGAAATAGATTTGTTTTTGACACCTTAAGATTCTTTGTGCAACAACTTGCAGTAATAATTTTTCCATTCTGTTATTTAACTTCGAGATACCGAAGAATTTCCACAGGGCGTGTGTTCAGCTTGTGTAAAATCGAGCTAAGTAAATTAATTATGCATCGTGTAATTTGTACAAAAATTTTATCTTAGAAATAAAAAAATAATGCATAAAAAAGCTTTTTCAACTTATAGGCTCTTATATTTGCTTTTTAACCTGCAAATTTGTACAATATTAAAGATTGCCTGTTCTATTTGCTTTCATTGACTTTTCCTTTCATGTGAGCATTTTTAATTATTTTTGTATACAAAAAAAGGGAATTTTTAATTCCTGAAAAACAACATATAGAGTGTGTTATTTTTTGTTAGATTTGTAATATATATGATACACTCTCTCAAATGAAAAATGAACCAGAATTTAAGAAATATTTTTAAAGACACTTTTTTTCTCTAGTTTATATAATCTGAACAATGCGTTTCAATTTTTTTAAATATTCTCAAAATTTTGAAGTTACTTTCATTTTTAACCATGTAAACAGGCTGTAATTTTAAAAAAAAAACTTTATATAATTTTTTAAATATATTTGTACTGCTGTTTAGTCCTAAAAAGAGTTTTAGTTTTGTTAGTTAAGTTCGTTTATTCATTTTTACTAAATGAGAATTATTTCTCCTCTCAGTGCCATGTTTATTTACATCCAATTTCATACCTTTGTCCCCCCCCCTCCTCATCTTCAATATTAATCATAACAAATAATTCTAACGATTACATTTATAAATATGATAAAAATTAAATCAACGAAATGGGTTCTTAATTTGACTGTTATGTATAAATTTTGTTTACTAATGAATTTCGTCACTTTACTTTGGAAAGAAAAAATTATTTATATAGTTTATAATCTACTGCCAAATTGCGTAAAATTGCAAGTACACAATAATATTTTCTTTTGCGGTATCTTTTCTTAATTGTGTGGCTTTCTTAGATTTTATTCTAAGAAATTTTGATTCGATGCAAAGCTACTTTCTTAAATATCCTGGTATTTTTTAAATGTAATTAATGATTTATATCAGTATTTAAGTGCAGTTTTCGGGCATATAATAATAATAATAATAATACAGATAAATGGCTTGCTTATATTACTAGTAATGTATCCAACTCTGAAGTTTGCGTTACATGAAATCTAGATTCCATAAATTAATTTGGATTACCGAAAAATTCAAACATTGTCCTTACGCAAGGTTTAAAATCTATTTAATAGAAAAGCTGTAATCGCATATTTATTGCAACGATAGCAAACCACTAAGTAGCTTTAATAAACACCCAAAATCTGAATACACAGATGCTCTAAAAGATTTTTATTTGAAAATTGTTTCTGAAGAAAAGTTTATATAATGGTAAGATTGCTGTGGGACTTTATTTTGCATTACAAAATTATATAACAATTTTAAACTGTTTTTTTATTTTATACTTTTTAAATAAATTTTGTATTAACATTTGAAAGTGATGCATCATTTATTTGTTTTAAACTATGAAAACAATTATGCCTAATTAATACTATATGTATAAATTGCTTCGTTTTTTCTCTATTAAACCCATCATGTTATTTATTATAAATAATTAAGCTCTAAAAATTCATTAAAATGTAGGTTAGCAGAAACATTAAAACACAGTCACCATTTAGAACCAATGCACTTTAATTGGTTTTATTTTTTAAATCAATTTGTGTAGTTATAAATATCATTAACGTTAGATTTTTTTACCTGTTATACAAATTACTCAATTAGCCATTGACTGTTTTATTTAAGATATTTTTTGATGTTGTACAGTAGCTTCAATTTTGTCTTGTTTATGCAGCTTCACAATGCAACAGTGCAATAACAAAAGATATCATTCAGTACAGATATGTTTTACATTCATGCAGAGTATATGAACTACATTATTGACATAGATCAGCAATGTTCATAACATTTGTATTTAAATTCCAGAAAAAATGGAAACAGCCATTTTCACGATCAGTATTGCGTACAATATGTACAAAACAGAAAATAAAAAGCACCAGTTGTAAGCTTTCCTGGATTATGAATATTGTTTTATTCATGTGAAATATTCCACTGAATAGATTTGAAAGAGAGAGGAAGCATGTCATCTATGCTGAAACTGAAGTTCGTGTAACATGGTCTCTTTTTTTCAAAAGATTTGTTGAAAAAATTCCTTATTTTTATTTTGGATCGTTCGAAACTGAAAAGACAGATTATGTTTACACTAGTGCCTATTATGTGCAGCAAAAAATGGTTGTCCTTTGCTCTTAAGCTAGTAAAGAGCAGAAATCTGTTTTCAAATTACCTTAGTTTGTCGCTGAAGGTCAGTAAATATTGATTACTATGAATGTTAAACGCCTTAATTAATCACATTCCTGGAATCTTCAGATATTATTTTTTTATTTAATTTTTCATCAAAGATACGAAAAATTGCTTAAGTACTAACAGTATGAATATAGCATACACGATCATTTGACAACATAAATACACTTGGTCATAAAGGGCTACATTTATTTTTAAGATCATATAGAAAGTCCATCATTTTCATCGAAATAAGTCATTGGGGATATTTTCTAACTTTGTCTTACATAAATTTGTGATTATAATATTTATTTGATTATTGTCGAGTATTTATATTACTTTGTCAATAGTGAACATGGTCGTAATGTGTTGTTCAGCTATTTTATAAACATAATATATCACGAACACGACTATATAGTTACACATTTGATTCATTTGCATTAGAAAATAAATAATTACTAAATGCGCACATTCTCAATGAGCGCACATTTTCATCATCTTAAGAAACATTATTTTTTTTCTTTCTGTGTTCACTTTCCAAAACTTTTGAATAACAGTTATATATACAGAGTATAAATTATAATCAGTTTTTTTCCGGAGCATTGGTTATAATATTCATTTTTCTACTTCGATTCTGACATATACAGGCAAACTGCTGAGAGCATTTACAGTATCTCTCAAAGCTTCAGCATAGAAATGTTTTCATGTAAAAAACGGCAATTTGGGTTTTCTGGAATTTATATTGAGTGGAAAAGAAATCTGTATTTCTATCAATTTACACCAACCTTAGACTACTGTTTTCATTGCAAAGAAAAAAATCAACTTGCGACACATCGAAGGTATTTACTCTTATTGTATTATTTGTTTGTTTTAAATATATATATTAAGAAGTCATGAACATCTCCAAAACAGTAATTACATGTTAACTCATAAATATTTGTACAACAGGCCTCAGGAGGAAATATACTGACTTTTTATGTATATATAGTTGACACTTTAACAAAAGCTAGAATAAAGTTTTTGGCACTCATGGGCATTTTTATTTAGTCAAAACTAAGTTGTTTGCTTTATTTTTGATAAGGATTTAATATTTAAACTAATATATGAATACTCAGTTTTTTTATTACAATCGAACATTTTTTATAATGGCTTTTGTAAGATAAAAGTGTTTTGATAATCATAGCTTGTCCTGGGTTTAGTACACAAATAAAAATAAAAATTCATGATAATTCATTTAATTTATTACGCAAATGATAACTTTTCTACTTTACAGTATGTTAAGAAAAAATATCTCTTTTTAAATCAATAAATTAACTTTGCATTTAATATATTAATAAATTTATAAAAATATAAGAGAAATTATGAAATTTCAAGTAATTTCGAAGAAACAAAATTGCTTGAATCGGGCTACAAATTTTCTGTGAGAAACACTTTAAATATATCAAGTATATTTCATATCCAGAAAAAAGTAAGAAAACTCCAATTGTTTTTTGTCTTTATATCTTAAACGCTGTTGATGAAATATACCTTTAAAAATCAGATTTTCCTTGGACCTTTGAACATGTCTTTAAATGAAGAAAATATCCCCTTTCGACTGTCCTTCGGCAGTATATCACTTTCCATCGAAATCTCTGGTACAGATCTCCTCAATTCATCTGAAGCAAAGTCATAACTTTTGACAGAATTGGTACTTCCTTGAAGATGAAGGTAAGTTGGTCTATTACCAATGTTGGTCAACTGGAGGTGCTCCTGAGAATGCCTGTTGATGAGCCATTCTTTGTCCTCTTGGTGGTATATGTGGTCCTCGAAGAGCTGGATCCCTTTCGAAATCTCTCTCGTCCCATAATTTTGACGGTGGTGCATACCCTGAGGATGTTGCGATCCCTTCGTGTCCCGCGTTTGTTGCGTAGTGTGATTTCTCGGATACTCTTCCATGTCCTCTGCTATGTTCCGATGTCTCTGTTGCATTTTTTGAATGTTGGTAGTCTTCTCGAGATGCCCCTGAAAATCGGAAACCTTCAAATCGTTAGCAAACTAGTTACATATTTCTTTTGTTGAATCTAAACTCTAAAATAAAGTACAGAAATGCATATTCATATTATAATCACTGTTCTAGAAAATCATTATTTCACGATGAAAAAGCTGAAAAAGTAACTAGCGTTTGATTTTAAGTGTTGAAGAACGTTGATGTCATTTGCGTTATATATAACTACATTTTTTGAAAGTTGTGTTTGGGCTTTTTGTAAAGATTTTGAGATAGTCTTCTAAAAAAATTAGGCAAAACGTTTTATTAGTTATAATGTTAAATTTTAAAATATATTTTTCTTAAAAAGTTGATAGCTTTTAAACAATTTAGAATTTTTAAAAAATTTTATTAAGTTTGAATTAAAATTAAGCTTTTAATGTTGATTCTTTTTAAAAGATTATTATTTTTTAACTATTTTTATCTTTTACCTAAACTATGATTTTTGCTGAAGATTTCGTGAGCTCATCACGTCTGTGATCAAATCTGTTCAATCTTTAAGGGGGGGAGGAGTGTACCTCAAAAACATTTTATTGTATTTAAAAACTGTAATTTGAATGATAAATTTATTATTCAATTACCTAAATATATTAATAAATAAATAAATACTATGTGTGGAATTATTATTTGAAAAAATACTCATGTAGATACAATGGAGTCCCTATAAGTTGATTACTCGAAAGATTATCAACATATGAAAATATGCCTACACTTTGCTTTCTATTTGAGAATATTCGAAATTATGCGTAATCAGAACAGAATAAAGTTACGCGTTCAGTATTATCCAAAATGAAATCCATTAACTATCTTGTCATGATTTAACCTTTCTTTTTGAAAAAAATGAAAATTCTTTTTGTTAGTCTGTATTCTCATTCGTTTTAAAAATACGTGATACACTTCTAAAAATGCATCTTTTTGCTGCGAACTTCCTAAATTAATTACAGAATGCTAATTTTCAACTATAATTTTTCCTATGAGTTTGAATTTGAAGCAATTAAATGTCTGCTATTAAAACTGCACTATGATTTCAGTAACTCTGCTGATCTTCAATTCATGATGAGCAATAGAAACATTAAACTTAATCTAAATCATGGCAATAATTAAACATGAAAAAAAGTAATTTTTAATAAAAGTGAGATGATTAAACAACAAATTCTACACCTTCCACTCTTTGGTGTAGAATGCGCACAACTGTTTAAATTATGGAGGATAAAATAATGTTAAATTAAATTTGAGTGTCACATTCCGAAAGTAGTCGAATTACAAACATAACAATTAGTAGAGATGTCGGCCTTAAATGCGGTACATGTAAAGAATGTATATGTTACCGGCAAAGTATGAAATGCCGGCATTCTATACAATGCCGGGCGTTTTTAGGCAAAGTATGAAGTATGAGATTTATTACATACTTTGCCTAGGCATTGTATAGAATGCCCAAAGCTATTTAGGCAAAGTATGAAAAAAGGTCATGATAAGGAAATTACATCAATGACTTATATATTCCTAAAAATACAAATGTTATTCTGACAAAATAATGTGACTGTCATTAAAAACATTATTGTTAAATTGTGATTTCGCATATTCTTGTATTAAAATTCCTTCAAAAGTTCCAAGCTGATAGAAACCATCCTATTTATCACTCATTACAAGTGCCAATATATTGGCATTCGGGGGAAAAAATCAAAATTTTGTACTACATTACCTTTTTTTAAAAATAATTTTCTGTTTTTTCTGGAAAGTTTCCCGTAGGTGGATGTACAGTTCAATATCATAACGTTTACCATTTTTGTATTGGGTTGAAAGTTTTTTCAGAATTCTATCACATCCCCAGAATCCGGAATTTAATTTTTCTCTTTTCAAATTAAATTCCTAGAACAAGTTCACATCGTCAAACTTGGTGTCAAAATTACTGGGGGCAATTGGTATTGCCTATATGGTGCCGAACTAAAAAGGGATACCAGCCCCTGGAGAATGTACTAGGTCTGAAAATGGTAAAAATACCAATCTGCAGCCCCATTGAGGGAAAAAAGAATCAGTGATTTAATACTGTATAGCAGTTCTTCCCAACAGTTTTCTCTTCCAGATCGGTCAATGTTTGGTAATTTTACAGCAGCCTGCTGAGGGTGGGACGTTGATTATTTATATTTTAAATTGTTTGATTTTATATATATATATATATATATATATATATATATATATATATATATATGTATATATATATATAATTTAAATGTATTTTTAAACATACCTTCAGAGTAAAGTTCAGTTACACCAAAAATAATTACAAAATGATTTTACATAAAATATAAAGTGATTTCCATGGAAAGTCGCCCAAACACGAGAAAAATACACCTCAGTAAATATAATGGAAAAAATTTAATGCTCCTTGAGTTGCCTGATAACCTTTGATCCACGGACCAAGGGTTAGGGACCACTGTTTTATGGTACTGCCGCCTTCTTTAACAGTTTAAATGAGTTTACTTTTATTTTCCGCAAACATCCCTGGGTTCCTTCTTAGTAGTCATTTTAGCATTTTTTATATCACTTATTAACTTCTAGTAAGTAATTTCAGTTAAGAAAAAACCTTTTTTTTTTTGGAGCCTCAACTCGAATTTTGGGCAAGTAGCCGTTGAATAGTTGCTTCATGTCTATGGACCATGGGTCGGCAACCTTTTAGCTGTTGAGTGTCAAACCAATCTACCAATATGATTCAACGAACCACACAGCAGAGCATTTTTGAAACAATTAAAAAATTTACAAATTTGTTGAGTAGTGCAAAGTGCCACTGAGATTTGTACCACGTGCCACATGTGGCACGCGTGACATAGGTTGCCGATCCCTGCTATAGACCATGACTTGTTCTCCAACATTATAGCTTGCTCCTCCATTTTTAGGAAACACAGGAAAAAAGCAATTTTTTATTGAATATGTTTAAGTAATATTGAGTATTTTGACATTTCGGAACAAACAGCAATGTACAACTAACAGATTCTGAGCCTGAGACACGCGTTAAAAGTTTTGTCTAGCCAATTGAAACTATTCGAAATGAATCTGAGATGTATTTCATACTTTACCAGTTTCTCATTAGGCATTCTATAGAATGCCTAGGCAATCTGTGAAATAGGAATCATTTCATACATTGCCGGCTAGATTTAGGAATTGTATAGAATGCCTAGGCATTCTGTAGAATGCCGTATTTTATACTTTGCCGGTAACATATACATGAATATAAGATGAACTGAAGTGAAAGTGGTCAGCTTTGGTTATTCTACTGTATGTACACACGTAAAATGCAATGAAAAATTTGAAAACCGATTCAAAATAAAGTTAAGTAATCTACTAAAAGTAACACTGTAGAACTACTGTATTCTTTAATTTGATTAGAAAAATATGTCATAAAAATATCCAATTTGCAAAAAGTTAATGGCATTGATAATAATGTACATAATTTCAGGTAAGTAGTGTTATTACTTTGCTCAATAATTAACATGTGCAGTGATTTTTATCCATCCAATATTAATTTATTCTAGTGTTCACATTTTATGTTTTAGGGGACTGCAAGTTACTCGCTTTTATCGTGCTTTGTACTAATCACGAGGCTGTAAAGACGTGAAAAGTATTCTGTATTCCGTTAACAAAATAATATCAATTGAATTTTAGCTAATATTAAAAACTTAGTAAAGGGACGCTTTCACTTTTAATGATCCTTATATATCAGGACATTTTAAAAACTTTAAACTCTTATGTATGTGATATCATTGTGATAAAATAGAAGTATATTCCCTAACTTTCAAAAATAAAAATTGTTTAGCATTTACACCAGCTAAAGATGATTAGAACTGAAGACTTTTAAATCATTAGAATGTATTGGTTGCAAAACATTTTAGAAAACAATGAACATTTCTAACAAAAGTTTCTTAATATAATCTGATTATATTATTACTGAACCTCTTTCTGTTTGATTACCTATATATAACATATTGGATCTGTCTAGCATGAAAACGTTTTTCACCCAAGCATTATATATGACACAATAAATGAAATGTTACTCTAGGAAATGTCTCAATTCAAAATCTATACACGAGGAATGGTTTATACCAATGCATATTTAAAGATTTTAAGATATCTTCAATTACTTATTTTATTTCGCATCGTTGAAGTGTACAAATATGATTATATCCCCTTTAAAAAATTATATATTTTAAATTTATCTTCGAATAAAATTTCATTTTGATCTAAATTTTAAATCTCCAAATTAAAACTTCATAATAATCATACGAAAAGTGTAAAAACTAAGCAGAAATCAATTCGCATTCATTATTAAAAACATATATAGAATGCTAGGAGGACAATTTATGCTGAACCAGCTATTGGCAATCATGACTGTCAAGTCATATGGGAACAATTGTATTTCTCCTGACTTTACAGAACTATCCGCTATTTTTACGTAATGTCAATAATGATTCATAAATGTAGCAGAAAGCGAAGTGCAAACTATAAGCAGCCCACTCATCAGAACACACTCAGAAATTTCTCATTCTCTCATCTAAATAATTTTAAATCTACTTCACATTCCACTGACAGCCTGCTCGGCCTAAATAGCTTCGCCCCTGACCTTTGGGCCTGCTTCCGCCGTGGCGTTTGTCATCTTCTTCAAGTGGAATTTCTCTAAGGAAATTTGAGGGTACTAGACCTTTAACGCCGTTTAGTTCTCCCATGTAAAATCCATCTTCGTCTACGTCTCCAATCACATATATGACATCTCCAGTAGTGAAGGAGAGTTCCACCTGAAATTCGTGATTATTCATTACTTAGTATGTATTAAAAATAATCGTTGTCACAACACACGGGATAAGAGTGGCTTTTTTTTCTTTTTTTGTGTAAATGCTTCAATTTCAGAATATAAAAAATTAAGATATTTTTCCGTTTCGCTGACTCAAATCTTGCCAAGCAAGCTTTATTGGCAACAACTCACAATTTACACATAAAAAATGTTTTAAATAATAGTTCTCATCGGTTTTTTATCTATTTTTGATGTATTTTGAAAAAAGACGTTAGTGATAAGTTAAGGCCACGAGACTTGTGTTTTGAAAAAGTGGTGGTAAAAGGTCACATGCGGGAATATTCCGCTTGGCGCCTGTTGTATCATTGTTGGCGACTTTATTGCTTGTGCCGGCGAAACGGAAAAGTACCAAAATTTATACTGCGAAAATCTGAAAACGCAATTGGCCTTACAGTTATTATTTTTGTGGGATGTGGAGCGACAAAGGCTATTATCCGTAATTTGCCTTTTTTGTTGATTAATCAGATTGTTAGAATTTACATAATATTGATAGTGAACTTGAACGAAATCAAATATCAACATGATCTTATGTACTCGAAAAGGTATCGTATTACAAAGAGCATTATTAGGTTTATTCATTGTGTGTGAGATTTAGTTACTGATACAAAAAGTAAACTTAAAAGTTATTTTAAAATTAGACAACATTTGTTTTCTTAAAAATTGACTTCTTTTAAGATATTTTTAACACGGAAGTTATCTATAAATAAGTATAAAACACTTTCAAAACAGATCAATTAAATATTTACCAAATATTTACTATATTCTTGAATGTAAGACATTAAGGCGATATGGTACCATCTTCACAATTTTTTTATTCTTAATATTTGATATTCGGTTTTAATTGTATTTCATAAAGGTTATTATTTAATAATAATTTTAAAAAATAAAATTTAATTTGTTGCAAAATGTTTGTAAAATTTAAATTTTTTTAGCTTTTTTAAATACATAAAGCTTTTTTAAATATGTCTCTTTTCTTTCAAATTTTTTTTCCAAGTACCTTATAATATACTACATAAAACTGTGCATGGGTTTTTTTTCTGCTGCTGCTTTTTAATTTTTTTTATAGTTAAACTTCCAAAAATTTCCAAAAAAAAAACATTCATTTTGATTTTGAAATTTTTTAGAAAAAGTACCAAACATGTTAGAGCTAATTCCATGCACAGTTTTACAAAACATACATTTCAGAACATGTATAAAAAATTTCAAATCCATACTTCAATTATCAAAAAAGCCTTAGGGTTTTGAATAACAGTATATGTACAAAAATTCAACATGGAGAAATATGAGTTTGAAGTTTTCATTCCATGAATAGCATGATATAATATTCATCGAATAGTCTGAAACTCTTATGAAATGTTAATTAGCTTATTTAAAACTACTTACCATAAAAATTTGCACACACGTAGAACAACTAAACAGTATACTGCCATAATGAATATGTAGAAAAAAAACGAATGAAAGATCAATATTTCATAAAACTTTATCTTAATAATTATAAAAAAATAAATACACACACTTCAAAGCTAATTCCATGCTCAGAGCTAATGCACATCATGTACAAAAGATGTTTATGTCTTTATTTTTTATTTCCATGGTTTTAAAAGCCTTCGCATGTTAAAAATTGTACACGAATAAAAGCAAAATCAAATAGCAATTTATAGGTAAAATACATCAAAATCTAAGAACTGTATATGTGCATTTGTTTAAATAAATATCTTAAAATATTTTAATAACAAAAGTGTTGAATCTCGCACACATGGGATATATATATATCACCGAAAACAACTATATAAAAAGGGGAGAATTTTTCTATTCTTGCGAATTAGATTTTAAATTATATGAGTTATCAAAATGAGATTTAGTATTTGTGCTTTGGGAGAATCCGTTTTGAAGTTTTAATTTCCTTCATAATAATATCATAAAAGGCACACACAACTTTTAAATCTTGACCAAATCCTTTTGATCTTCAGTAAATAATTCACAAACTAGAATTTGTGCATGAATTGCACAATTATCTCTTAAAATGATTTATTACTGCATATATAATGTCAATCTCACTGATGCGCATTAGAAAAATAATTAATTCATTTTTTATCAGGCTCTTTTCTAGCAGATAATCTGAAATGTAGGCGTAGTAGTTGCTGTTTAGCATCAAACATAGCTCCATTACTTAATGAAGAATGCAGGTAAAGCTTTGAAATTTTGCAGGTATATTTATCAAGATTTCGGGTATCAAATGAGCCAATAAAAAAATTTTCGACAGTTTAATGATTTTTAGGGTACCATATTGCCTTAAAAAAATAGGTATTCAAAGCGAAATCAAAACATATGTAACATAATTGTTTTGAGCATCTGTATTTTGTTTTAATATGATTTTTCAATGCCACAAGGGCATTATTGTTTTGTAAAATCACAATTTAAATTATAAGAACATAATAAGACTTGTTTTGTGTTAGATCATTGTTAACTTAATTCTTCTTAAAATTTCAAATTTTTGGAGGAATATTATTCAATAATATCAGTTATGCAATTTCTTAAACTTTTAATTATAAATTTGATTCTGTCATGTAAAGAAATTCATACGCATGAAAAAAAAAGGATAATGTATATATTTATTCAAATCACATGACTGAAAAAGATTTACTTTATTTCTAAAAGATTACTCATTAAAATGTTAATATGTACAATTAATGTAAGGAATAATATGTACGTATCTTTTCTTTGTAGATGCTTCGTAAACGCGCATGCCCACGCATGGAGAAAGTTTTAGGTTTGACAATTTTTCTTTTCAAAAATAAAATTTTATGTTATATTTGAATTGACATTATTACGGGAAGGATTTCTAAAGAAAAATTTTTGAACCTTCCTCAAACACATTGCATTAAAATACACTGATGGGGAAAATTCCCATTTCTAAGAAAAATTATAGTAGAGTAATGAAATTTTGTCAATATATTTTTCTAGGTAACAGATTTAATTGAGATTTAAGTTTCAAGATCACAAATTAATATAAGCATAAGAAAAGCCATTCTAATGTGAAATTATGGTACATTAATAACTGGTGTAACAGACAGAATTTTGAACGCAAGCATGTAAACGGGCATGAATTTGGTCGGACAGTTGTCGGATGTCAATTTTTGAGGTGGAGTTTCATACCTGTTGCACTTGATTGATCAATACAGGGGCAGTTATTGTCCGTTCAAAGCCAATACATGAACGGTTGTAGATGATGCTAGTGAGTGAGTGAGTGATTGTAGGGTTTAATGGCGCAAGAGCCAATTTTGGCTAAACTGCGCCGTAGTTGATGCTAGAGTTCTCATCTAATGATGTCCAATTTGTGGTCGAATGGAAAATTACCTGTTGATCTAGCTGGTTCAGACAAGTCGAGAGAGGTAACAAGTATATGGATTATGTTGGGTTAAAATTGTGGTCTGAGGTGCACATTTTCTGGCTTTAAGACACCTCCTTGAATGCAGCTCATAAATGGTAGCGCAACGGCTTGAATCATCAGACTGACAAACAAAGTAAAATCAAGGTGTAGGGAATAAACACTGACGGGGATAACACCAGGTGTAGGTCCAGTGTGTCTAAGACACAGACAGGCTGGTTGCAGGTGCTCACACGGCCTCCTAACCAACACATGGTCATCATTGCCACCAAAGTAGGACCGGATTTCATCCAAAAACACAACAGATCTTCACTCCGTCCTCCAGTGAGCCCTAGCTTGACACCACTTACGTTGTAAGTAGTAATGGTTTGGAGTCAGTGGAATGTACGCTTTAGGGTGTCTGGGTTGAAGCTGTCCTTAAAGTAACCAATTTCTAACAGTTCGTTATGTTGCTAACCTGCCAACTGCTGCTCGAATTTCTTCTACAGACGTAGTAAACATACGCCAAACATGATAGTCTTCCCTCTCTGTAGTGTCAAAGGGCCACCCAGATCCCGATTTTCTTAGCTCTACCACATAACCTCGTTCAAACTCAGTGAGTTGTTGGCTTCTTCGTATTTTTGAATGCAGTCTTGACTAACATACACTCACTGTTAAAACCTCAATGAAAAATAACACTCACGAACTTTACAGTGCGTATTTAAAGCACAGCTGATTTACATGCTCAGAGTGACGCTACTTGCGATATACTTATGCACCTATAACGTGAAATTTGAATCTAAGTCATTTTTCAGATGTATAAACACTCTACTAAATGTTGTCTACCTAGCACAACTCTTTCTTGGTGTTGGGATATATTTTCTTCTATCAGTGTATTAAAGGCTTATTCTGAAAACTAAATGAGATAATCAGATTTTCATGTCAATCTCAAATTTTTAAATTCTTTTTTTAGCGAAACAATTTCCAAGAACTGGGATTTGGAATAAATTTCAAAATTTTTATCGTTAAAATTTATATAGCATCAAAAAGTATTGTTTGTATTTTTTTCATACACTAATAAAAAGTTGTTGACTTAATTCTTTTCAATTAGTATTACATTCTAAATTCTAATGTGTCTAATTATTGAGAGTTTTCAATTAATCAAAAATACACCGTTTTATAACAGAACACAAATGAAGTTGTCTGTAGAACACGTATCTAATAAATAATTATCAAAACAATTGGAAATACTTTTGTTGGACGTCTACTGAAGTGGAATATATTTTCATTTATACATCATTTCCCCCGTTTTATGCTAAAAAGTAGGAAAAAATACTCAGAAACTGAAATTAAACATTTTATTAACCCCTTGCGTACCATGTAACCACTAGAGAATACATGCTATGTATGGGGCAAAATCACATTGTAATCTCATGTGATACACCGCTTATTTACGTGTACAACCTGTGTCGCGAACGCAGTCAAATAATTTATAGTTCAACTTCAGTGGCGCTGTGAGCGCATTCCTTTAAGTGTTTTTTTTTTGTCTGTATTATGATCTGTAGTAGTAGTAGTAGGATTTTAGTCTGTATTCTTACACGTCATGTATCAGTTTTCTATTTTCCTTTTTCATTAAATCTTTTTACATCACAAAGGACTCTCATTCTTATGAGTAAGAGTATATTTGAAATAACATAATCGCATTTTTAGGTTAAGCTTATCCCAGGCGTTAGAAATGGAAGAGTAAGGTAAGTGATACTTTTTTTCTTACCAATTTGTGAAATCGAAAAAAGAATTTTTTCACAACCAGTGTAACCAGTACAGGAAACATTATAAGGTGGATTTTCATTTATCGGGATTGCATATAATTACAAAAGTTAAGTTACAAAATGTCTGGGTTACAAAAACTTGAAAAAATAGGACAATTTAAATTAGAATTAGATAACTTTGTGAAATTGCTCGAAATGCTCTTTGGAACACAAAGTTTTTCCACATGCATTACATAAGTGAATTGTAATTTTGTTCCCTTTCTTCACACAAATAGATAAATCCGTATCATAGTCACTGTCGTATTCATCGGTTTCCGGCAAATATTCTCATTCTGTATCACTTTCGTTGAAATTTAACGAGGATGCCATATTGGCAAGAAAAAAAAAGTAAAAATAAATAATAAAAGTGTTGGTACAAACTCTTGGAAAACAAAATAAAACATTAACGAACGTGTGCCTTAATCAACGTAAAAAGAAAAACGAAATGTGCGTTGTAACGTCAAGGTCAGTATCCCTAGAAATCGAGCATTTCTGGGGATACCATAAAGAGCAGTCTGGTAGGCAAAAGGTTAATAGCAATACACAACAGCTATATGTTGAATTAAGTTACGTACCTCAGAATCTACGTTTGGAGATATTTCTTGTGGATCATAATCATACATTGCCACCATCTTTTTGATTCTTCTTGTTTGATAGTCAGTATTTCGATCATCTAAATATAATAATAATAGCACAAAAATTGACATTGATAAGATTATATTTAAAAGAAGCGTGAGTTTTAACCTTTTTAAAAGTTTTGATTTTCACAATTTTCTTATTGGCAGATGCCAAAGATTAATACATAGAAAAAAAATCTCGAACAATAATAGATTTAATTTGCATTTCTCATGCAGACTGGTTTGGAATACTCAATTCTTTTAAATAATGATAGTTTGATAGTATAATAGACTTAATGATAAATGTAAGAAACTGAAGCTTTTCTTGTTGGAAGTAAAATATACAGAAATCAAACATAAAGCTACAAGTAGAAAAAAAAATAGCAATTAATGCATAAATAAATCTGTTGTTGATGGAAAAGGAGGAAACAGATAAAATGATAAATGTTTTACTTACTATATAACAGAAATAAAAGATTATTCATTATGAAAATGTTAGAATCCCAGAAAATTAAAACTGTAGATTGGAACAATATACTTCTCTTTTACTGTAAACATAATAAAAAATTATTGTAAATTCAAAACATTTGCAACTTTTGTACATAGGTAAAATGCTAATTTTATTTAACTAATGTTGATTCGTGAATTCTTTAAAATATTTTGCATAAATATTGTAAATCATCCTCTGTGTCGTGTTATTTAAATATTTAGAGATAGAAAGTAATGTATAGAAGAATAGATTTTTCATGTCTTATTTTCAGAAGTATGCTATGGAATTTTTTTGTGTAATTGTAGATTACTTCTCAGTTGACTGATCTGCGTATAGATTTTTTCTTATTTCTTGAAATAAAAAATGTTATCAATATTCTTGATATACAAACTGTTGACGAATTCAACCGACAAATTCAGAGGAATGATAGTAGGCAGCATGGGCATGTCAAATCACCATAGAACATGGAGTTTCAAACTACGTTCAGTCGGAGTAATTCGCAGAAACAGTTATGAAGGGCGTAATGTCAAGTAGAATGAAAAGGGGTGATAAAAGGTAAGAAATACATTTATTAGAATCAAAGCATGTTTATTATACGAACGACACATCTCAACTTGACGTCCGAAATGCAACGACCAGTGATTGTTACAGGAATTCTTCGAAGTTGCGGCTGCGTTCGTCATAGCACAGTTGATACCGACGGACGAAGAATTGTCGGACGCGTTTAGACATATCCGGTGTATTGACGATATCAGCTGAAGCGAGGACGACCCATAACGTGAGATCCTCCACTGTAGCCATCGGCGTCTCATACACAACGATTTCAGACTACCACAGAAGACGAAATCCAAGGGATTGAGTTCCTTTAAGTCTAAATGCCAAGCAACAGGTCCGCTGCTTCCAGTCCACCTCTCGAGATATGTATCATGGAGGTGGTTACACACCGCAATCGAAAAGTGTGCTGGAGCACCATCGTGCATGAACCACACATTCATGTGCACATTGGATGGTACTCCCTGCGGCATCTCCGGTAGGAAAATACTGCAGGAAAACAAGGTATTTTGCGTCATTGAGGCGTTCCGGCAGTATACGAGTAAGTAAATTCCCGCATTCGTTTTACCTGCCCCTCGTCTGGTCCGTCGTCCTCCCGACGGCTACTATTATGGGGATTTTCACCAACTAAACGTGGTTTGCGAGACCCCATGTTCTATGATGATTTGTCGTCCCCGTGCTGTCTAAAATCACCCCTTTGAATTTGTCGGTCGAATTCGGCCTTTGTGTGATTGAATACTTTCAGATTACCATATTTACTCACACAAGCTTTTTTTTCGCTGTTACTTCGGAGAAAAATAATACTAACTCAAAAAGAATCAAAGCTATATTTTACTTTAAACAATATACAGTGCCTTGGAATTGCGAAAAATAACAGAACTGATATCATATTTCAAAATATTTTAAGCATTCAACCGATGTATAAGAATCTATAAGGAATATTTTCTTCATCTCTTATGTACAATTAAGAGTGGAAAGTTTTGACTATGGAATCTTATTGTAATTAGCGCATTAAATAAGGCTTATGAGAATAAATACATTTAAATTTTTCAGTGTAATGTTATACATATGAATTCATATCAGATAAATCACATTTTCTATATAAAATATGACTTAATTTAAAAATTAAAAAAAATTGTTTAAAATACGGAATTTAAAATTTTTTAACTATAATATAACGAAACTTGTAAATAAAATTTTAATAATTTTCTGGGAATCATTTGCAAAAAATTCATGTGATAAGTAAGAGAATCAGATTATTTATAAATTGTAATTAGATACTTCACCCATTGGCATGTGACTCAAAGAACGTGGTCTTGTAACGTTATCGTTGTAGTGGCCTGAATCATCAAGCTGAACTTCAGACACCATATTTCCTGGGACGAGTCCAACTCTCCCATTTGACTCACCTCTGTAGAATCCATCAGGATCTTTATCTCCATATATCTATTAAAGGCAATATTGTTTATTTTAAGAAACAACTATAAAAAATATGTAATTAAAAATAAATCAAGTGATGTTTGCAACTAAATTTTTTACTATATTTTTTTGGTACGTGTATTACTTTTTAGTGTATTTAATGTAATTTATTTATTGTCACATAACTTCTTCATAAATTTAAGGTAAATATTTTTTTCTTGCATTTAAAATATGTTTATATATACATTGACATAGTAAAACCAAATCTGAAATCGCTGCTTTCAGGAAATGTTCTAGTAGTGTTTGTGTACAATAAATGGAAAAACGAACAATTGTAGAAAAATGAATAATTTTGATGAAATTGACGTATTGAAAGCTGTATCTATGTGTTGTCATGGAATTACTTTAAGTAAACCAGCTGGACTTTTAAACTACGAGACATTGAAAACGCAATACCAAGAATGAGATACCAGAAAATTTTGCGCAGTATTTATACTATGCACAGCTCACTGAATGGGAAATATTCGTGCCGTAATTTATGACAGAGGGACATTGGGGACGTTTTTTCTTGCTTCATTGAACACGTGTAATGGCAGGGAATGCCAGTCCGCTGCAAACTGAGGAATTTCCGACAAAAAAAACCCGATTGTACTTGGGCTATGGTGTGGACTCAGAGGAGCAAGTTGGTCTACATATAAAATCTCAGTTGTCACACACACTCACCTAGATATTTCTATGGTACCCTCTGGAAAAAATGGTTGGAACAAGGAAATGTGGCAAATTTGAGGGGTACCGATACGGCCAGAGAGACGATAGTTTTAATAAAAATTGATTCTTTTACTGACGAACGGTGGCAGTTCCGCAAACAAGTTCTGCCTTCGTTTTTTAGCATGTGGAGAACATTCTTGGTGGTCCTTCATTGAGTTGTCCATTAATTGCTAGTGTCCTGAATTTATATCATCCATTAAGAAGGCTGCCATTGATCCCATATCAGAGACGACTTTATTTGCAATGGTGCCGATGGAATGACACTGGATTGTGTTCTCAGACGAGTCACGCTTCTACTTGTCCAATGTAAGTAGCCATGTACGAAGGTGGCACTAACGCGTAATAAAAGATCCAATCTGGCCGCGTCTGTTTATTGGAGTTTATTGGTACCATCGTGTATGATGGCAGGTCGCTTCTGGCTCGTGTTCAGTCCATTAGTTATGGTGACCCAACTGTAAGTGCTTGATAAGCTACAGTCGGTGACTTTCCTCTTTCTTTGGGAAGGAAGGGTGTCCAGGGCTCTTTACCCTCAAGGAAACGCTCGATTACACATTGTACGCATCAGCACTGCGACACTAAGCATCAGTGTGTTGCATCAGATTTCAGTGATGTGCTTTGTAAGACATACAGTGCTTCCCTAGCCACACTTCATACCTGATCTCTCTCCAATCGAACTCCTCTGGGGTGTAATTGGTGTTACTTACATACCTTGTCTCTGTCACATTTAAAAGACTAACTATGGAAAATGGAGAACTATCCCTTTTAGGTAATCCCGGAGGGGAAAAAAACAGTAATTCTCGGAAATACATTAAAACTACGAAAAATCTAAGACGTAGTTTGTAATTATAGTCAAATTAGTTATTTAATATAGCGATTAATGAATTATTTTCAAAGCCTCACCTAGTCTTACAATATTTGATGATCAATATTTTGTTGATTCATATAACTGTAATCTTGATCAAGCTATAAATCTTTTTAGTTCAACATAATATTTTGGTTTTTGAGAGAGTAGATCTTTTACTTCTTTCTCAAATGCTCCTTACTCTCTTCTAAGTGTAAAGAGTTGAACAGTGATTCGTCTTTCTCGCAAAAACGTTTTTCCTTAATTATATTTTAGCTTGCTGAATCGAAAATTTTATTTTGTAAACATAAAAGATCATTAGTAACTTCATCAATATCAGGCTTTTTTCTGAAATGTAGTAATTTAACTGAAGTTACCTTGAAACTCTCACTAATTTTTTTGAACCAGAGAACCATTTCATACTCTTTCTCAACTCCTAAATAATTCTAACAAATACTCCTTTCGGCAGTTAGTCTCACATTTCAACTGCTTAGTTTTTCTAGGACAATTTTCACTGGCTTCAGGTCTGTTACATTGGCTAAAATGTGTTATTCTTCAATATCAATTAATGCTTTGAAATTGCTGATTTTACCTCTAAAAATCTTTCAAGTACTCTCAAACTATTCCAGCGTGTTTTAGTGTATAAGCAAACCATCTTTTTCAAAGTCAGACTCTGATTAACATAATTTTTGTAAAATATCCTTCTTTTGAAGTGATTTTTTGACTAATATCCTTTACCTTTTTTATAGTTTTATTTGTCAAATTATTTTTTTTGTATAAGCAATATGAATATACAAAAGTATATAGCATTCAAATTCTAAATATAACTCTATTTCTAAATCTTCTACTAGCTCTTCACTTTCAGCAATTTCTTCAAGCACTATGTTTTTTTTTATCTCAACGGTGCTTTTGCCCTATAAACTCTTTTCTTACAATGAACATCACACACGGCCACGTATATGGAGTGTGCAAAGCATAGGTGATACTCACAGAGCATGTATCCAAACTTAATCTTCATATTAGCACCATCAGTAACGTACACACTACGTATTTTACACACAATTGGGATTCCTTTAAACTTAACTTTAGTGCTTCAGGACAATTTTTTCTGCTGAAGAAAATTCCTTAATTCTTAACTTTCCCGAATTAAAGAATTTACTTTCATTTAAATGAATATTTCTATTCAAATATAGTTTATTTTTAAGAAATGTATACTCATCACGCATCAACTTAAAAAGTAGTCCTGAGAATAAATTTGTTGAAAAAATTCTTTTATAACTTGAAGTTTTATTAAACCATATTGTTTCTAGATAAGCTTCATAACATCTCACTAAAAACATTTCCCATTTTCCTCCCTTTTTTACTTCCCGGGAATACAAAAATATGAAAATATTACAATATTTCTGGAATCCGGGATCCCGTGTTCCCAAGAAAGAAACCTACTTCTGTACCGAGAAGTATCACTTTGTGTATTGTCATTCGCGGCAGCCCTGTAACCGGCTGAGCTGATGTTGTTTTCGCTTTGTGTTAAGTGTATCATTTTAAGATAAGCATCACTTATTGTTCATTGTTGTCCCGTGCTGATTAATGAGTTTCTTCTTTTTTTTCTGACCACTCCTTGGTGTTGCAAATTTAACTTCACGTGGTGTATGTTCTAGTTATAGCATCTTAGTTGTAGGAGTTCCCACTAAATCATTCTCAGAGTTCTTTTATTGGATTTGTACAAATAACGCTAATATATAGTTACACATTGTATTAAAAAAGTTTACTTGCTTCTATTATTTATTTTAACAAATTAAATTATTGTTGATAACTGTAAACAATAGTAGAGCAGTATTTGTATAAGTTATTAGATCAGTAAAACGCACTACTTTTATTGGTATATAAACAGTCACATCTAAATTCACAAAATAAAATTTCATATCGTTTTATTCAAAAGTGAATTTTACATGCATTTAGTAAATATTCATCACGATAAATCTCTCTAATATTCCTAGTATTGAATATACTTGGAAAAAACTCACTTTCATATTTAAGAATTTGTAAATGAATTTTATCAACACACACACATTTGAAGCTTCTTTCCCTATTATTAACTGCAAAGAGTTAATTTATAAGAAAACTCATTTTTCAAACACAAAGGTTCTAAAATTTGAATTTTTGTTTATTTATTTGTTAGTGAAATAAGTGTGGTTGACTTTTTAGATAGAAAGTGTAGATCTGAGGTGCTACTGTTATAATTTATTACTGTAAATTAGAGGTTTTCAACGAGTGGCCCGTTGATGGCATTTTAATGACCCCTCATTTGAATTTGAGGCAATTTTTTAAAAAATGCCTTCTGTCGTAAAAAAACGCCATTTTTTTTGTTATTCTTCATATTTAAAACATTTCACTGATGAGTTTGATATCCATTTGAGATAAAATTTTCTGTAGATGACAAATTTTTCAAAAATTTCACTGCATTTTAAATAATTTTAAATATAAAAAAAGTCAAACTTTACATAAAATCTCAGAAATTATTGGAAAAAAAGTGGACTCTTATCTTGAAAAGATTTGAAAAGTATTTTAATTCGACTTCCATTTAACTTTTTTAAACCGATATATAAATATATATATACAGTAATACCTCGACTTACGCGTTTTTCAAATCTCGTCGATTTGTCTTTTCTTTTATCATTAAAATTCAGGTGGAGTCACTGCCAGAGCTTGATGAAATTGGTAATTTCATTAAAGAAGTTGTTGATCTTGCCATGCAAATAAATTCAGAAATGGATAGTAATGACGTCCATAAACTGCTTATTTCCCACAATCAGGAGCTATCAATTGATGAAATGTATGAGTAGAGCAAGACACTGAAAAACTTAAGTCCTTAGACCCAGTTCAATCAGAAGATCGAATGATGGTTGTGAATTTGACAGGCCTGAGTTTGATAGAAAAAGGGGTTTTTTTAGAAAATACATGCTCTAACGAAGAGCGTACTTTTTCAAGTAAACAAGGAATAAAAAAATTATTAGCATGCTTCGAGGAAATTTTTCGGGAGAAAAAAAAAACTCTTTTAGCCGGCAGACTGCTTGTTAGATTTCATGAAACCTTTTACATCAAAATTACTTTGACTTGCGATTTTGATTTTGTATTTGTGTTATATCTAAGGATTTATTCTTAAAAATTTTTTTCTAAATTTTTTTCTTTCGTCCCCGGCCTCAACTAAAAGTAATTTACATGTATTTATATGCGAAGTTATACCCCTACTTACGCGGTTATTACTCATTCTCACCTATCGTGTAAGTTCGAGGTACTACTGTACATATATATACATACGTTCAAAATGTAAACACCATTTCTTCCCTTAGAATCAGTTGTATAGTAAAACAAACCTCTTTTTCTATATAAATTTCCTGACCATACAATATTTTTTTTGATAATTGTGTGGCCCGCGGATCACAGTGAATTTATTATATAGTCCGCGGATCATTATAAATTTATTTATGTAGTCCGCGGATCATTGTAAATTTATGTAGTCCGCGGATCATTGTAAATTTATTTATATAGTCCGCGGATCATTGTAAATTTATTAATTTGGCCCTCGAGCTTAAAAGGTTGAAGACCCCTATTGTAAATGATTACCTTTATCATTTGTCCTTCTTGAAATGGTAATTCTTCGTCCGCTGCATCAGGATTAGGTGACATTGTTTGCGGATCGTAATCAAAGAGGGCCACAAAAAATCTCACCCTGTTGTCTCCCACTTCTGAGTGACTTCCATATGAATCATAATTCCCTTGGTTCTCGTACCTTGAGGAAGATTCATGGTAATCGGATACCCTTCTGCCGGATGGTACTGGGGCAATGCTTCCACTTTCACTACTCCGTCGCTTACTGTAGTATGAATGATTAGGACCTCTATCTGAAGGGGGTTGACTACCACTTCGAGAGGAAACGTGGGCAGGCGAGTGATTCCTTGAACTCCTTCGATTTTGGTCCGGTGGTTGAGGAACCCGCTGCCTTCCCGCTGTTGTCTGGTTGGATGTTGGTGGCTGGTTTCTGCTGATGGCCGAATCGTGAGACTGTCGCCTAGGCGATGATCTCTCCCGATGAGAATGCTGTTGTGAATAATGAGATTGTGGTCCCCTGTGTGATCGTGAATTGGATGTGTGGTGGGCGTCAGGTTCAGTGCGTAATGGCCTTTGTTGTGAGGATGATGGTGCGTACCTTTCCGGGGAAGATGGTCTTTGGGAAGGTGGCTGTCTAGGAAGGTATTCGTCATCCGAATAAGCGGGATCGCAATCATCCTCTCTTGCGTTGTCTTTTGTTATTTCTGAAATAAGGACAAATGTACTCAGAAAAAAAGCCCACATTTTTTCACAGACAGCTAAATAAATTTTGTTAAGGTTATTCTTTTTATTTTTTGATGATTAATTTTCAAGCATTTGAGATGCACTTTTAAGAAGTTATAATATGCCTTAGTATATTATATCCATATATATGTAATAATTCACTGCTCAAATTTTCTCTCAAGGAATTTTATTTAATTCACAATGGTCTTGAGTCCTCCAAGACTTCACGTGATAATTAGTTTTTAGTTTACCCGCCTATATATATACAGTAGTGGCAAAAAGTCCTGAACACACTCATTTTTAGCGTAATTTTTGTGTTTGACTTCATTTTTCGTTGAGAAATTATCGCACTATCTTAAATATTGTTATTGATTTTAATGTATTTTTTCATGCTGATTTCAAATATGTTTGTAGATTTCATCTAAAGTAAATAGTTTCATTGATATGTTGAAAAAACCTTGACAAGAAAGCACAAGGTCACTGTAAGAATGAGTGAGTGTGTTTTCCAATCAGAGAGCAGTAGCGATAAAGGGTTGAAAGAAAAAGGTTAAACGTGGTTTATTGTATTGAATGCAGTTGTGTGTGCTTGTGGAAAATAGTGTATTGAAAACAATTTGAAGTGCGTTTGTGGAAAATATTGGAATTATGGCTAAATTTTCATATCTGCCTGAGAATAAAAGGTTCAAAATAATACATTTGAAGGAAGAAGGTTATTCTATGCGCCCAATTGCTGCTAAAGTACCATGTGGACTTTCTACTGTTGTGAGAACTTTGAAAAGATTTTCTGAAACAAATTTTATTGCGGACAGGGGGCGATCAGGACGACCAAGAAAAACATCTTTACTTAAAGACAGGTTATTGCACAGAATTTCACTTTCAAACAAAAAGCTTAATTCCTCGCAAATTTTGAAACAATGGACTTTGACATCAAATGTGAGTGTGAGCCCAAGAACTGTTAGAGGAAGACTGCTGGAAATTGGGTTACGAGGCTGTAAAGCGCGCCCAAAACCATTACTGACTGAATTTCAACGCAAGAGGCGATTGACGTGGGCAAGGGAACATTCATTATGGACTATTAAAGACTGGGAAAAGGTAATATTTAGTGACGAGGAGTCAGTTTTGTATTTCTGGCAACCAAAGTAGTGCCTATGTAAGACGACGCACTCATGAGGAATTCAGCCCTCAGTG
Source organism: Trichonephila clavata (assembly GCA_019973975.1). Taxonomy (NCBI): domain Eukaryota; kingdom Metazoa; phylum Arthropoda; class Arachnida; order Araneae; family Nephilidae; genus Trichonephila; species Trichonephila clavata. The sequence goes on from BMAO01006872.1 coordinate 242,044, forward strand.
TGAAGCCCACAGTAAAGTACCCGACCAAAGTGATGGTATGGGGTTGTATGTCTTCTCATGGTGTTGGAAGACTTCACATCGGTAGCGGAACAGTGAAAGCCATGTATTACATTGAAATACTACAAAATAAATTGCTACCAACTGCGAGAGATCTTTTTGGGAATCAGTCATGGATTTTTCAGGACGATAACGCCCCTTGTTATCGTGCAAAGGTAGTCCAGAAATGGTTGAAAGACCATACTGTGAATAGAATGAACTGGCCAGGACAGTCTCCCGACCTTAATTCGATAGAGAACTTATGGTTTAAAATTGTTTATGAAATTTCAAAGAAAAAACCTTCAAACAAACGTGAATTAATTGAAGCTTTAATATTTTCTTTCAACCATATTGTCACGAAAGATCTTCTTTTGAAATTGGAGCATTCCATGCCAAAAAGATGTAGAGCCGTAATTAAAGCAAACGGCTGGCCCATAAAATATTGATTTTCTAACATGTGACAACAATGTAATTTTCAAAATGCTTATTAAATATACCGTATTTGTCAATTTTCGTGTTATTTTTCTTTGCATATTATGTTATTCTATATTGTTTTATTCTGCACATATTTCACATTATTGTGTTCAGGCAGCTTTACTACAAAAAATATTTTAGTCATTAAGAAACTAGTAGTAGATTTGAAATCAGCATAAAAGATACATTAAAATCAATAACAATATTTAAGATAGTGCGATAATTTCACAACGAAAAAGGAAGTCAAACACAAAAATTACGCTAAAAAATGAGTGTGTTCAGGGCTTTTTGCCACCACTGTATATATAATGGGAAAGATATACTGTTAACCAAAACTTTATCTCCTAAGGAACTGCCAAGTTCATGTTTTTTTAAAACAATGTGATGCAATATCGCAGCATCTACGATTCTGACCAATCACAGAAGACCTTAACGGAAATCATATGATTCTAAAAGCTTCCGGTTGAGAAAACTATAAAAGCTGAGATATCCGGAGAAAATGAAGAAAGCTTTTGTATCTTGTATTGCTTGTGCGCGTTTTTGTTGTTGGTGTTCTCCCTTTATGTTTGTGATTTTCAATAAAATGAGGATTTTAAAATACCCAAGAGCCTCATCCTTTCAATGATTGTAACGACTTAAAAATATATATTGGTAATTTCCTACTACATTACAAATAGAACACTATCTATAACTTTGTGTGTATTTTATTGAAATAATATTATTATTAAAATCATTTCAAAATATTGCAATAACTATATGCTTACTACAGCCGGGAGTGTATTTATACAGAACATGGTCTTCCGACTCGAGGAACCCTTAGAGCTATAAAGTATTTTGTGGGAACCCTATTTCTAACACACACTTAGAAGAATATATCTTAAAACAAAATTTAAATAGTTTAAACATGTGTTATAGGTACTTTATGTAAAGAAGAAAAAGTATTTATTATATAAAAATTTTTGAGATTTTAATATAATTTACTCAATAATATTTATTTGTGATTTAAGTGATGCATTATATATTTAGTAACTGGGATATGTGTTTTCATTTGTTTTACACAAAGTGTCGAAATCTAGGTTTATTGAAATTATCGGCAATCACATTTTTCCTATTCTACTCTTAATTTGTTTTTATATTTGATTTGTATCCACTCCAGTTGAGAAACATTTTTCATTTAAATTCCTTGTTCTGAATGGCATTAAAATGTTTATAACTGTGTGAGAAATCCTGTTATTTTGCATGAATTTGCAATCCAATATTAAGTAGTTTTCTTGCTTAAATAAAAGTTTTAGCGACGAATCTTTTTATATGTCGATAGATTGTTCCCTCTCCTTCATTTTGTAGGTATCCCCCCCCCCAATTGAAAAAAAGGTGCATTTTCCATTAGAAAACTTTTTAATGTGCAAAAAATTGTACAAATGAGTATAAATTTGTTTTCTTGAACTCGTGTTAATAAAAAATAGAAAATTACATATAAAGAAAAGCGTTTTTATATTTTTTTATTATATTACAATAAGTGTGTATATATTAATATTGCAAAATAAAGTTGTTATGTATACATAGAATTTCCAAGTTTAATGACTGGAAGAGCCTTAGATACATGTGGTTATACGAACTTCATAGAGAACAGGAATCCGTTTTTTGCATACACAATTATAATTTTCTTTTTGATTTTTTATTGTGATTTGTGGAACCCCTGAGTATGCCTCGTGGAGCCCCAGGGTTCCGTGTAGCACAGTTTGAAGACCACTGATATAGAATATTGTTCATAAATGTAAATTTTATTTATTCAAGTTCTTTTAAATATTTTCAATGTTGTTTTAAGGCGATTCTTGTATAAAAGGTATTTCATGCTTTGATATTTTTTAATACATTCTGAAGAAATATGAGCGCTATGTTAAACACAAATATTGACAGGGAATACCAAGGAGTCTAGAATTGAAACCTTACAATTTTCACTGAATAAGGGGACACAGCAGTGTAAATAAGTATTATACGAAAGAAGAATGTATAATATATGTTATTTTTTTCTCACAGGTGCAGATACATTTATTCAAGTAAAACTCTTTTAAAATCTTATGTACCCCCAAATTTTTCTTTTTGTCTCATCTGATTGAGAATGTCAGAAAATGAAGCGATTGTATTTTTCAGTCATGTCACACAAAACAGTTATTATCCAACACGTCTGTTCAGTGTAGTTTGTAAAAAAGTCATAGGGATATAAAAATAAAGGAAATGCTGACGTAGTGGGCAAGAAACTCATGAGAAATTTCTAAACGTCTTTCCCCCCTCTCTCTACTCCTTCAAGCGACAGCGGTATTGGAATGGTCATAGTCGGGAGCTGTTGTTTTGATCAAATAGTGGTTTCAAATCTTGTTGCTAATTATGATCCACGTAATGCGACTGATGCACGTTGAATTCATCGAAACTCAAAGAACATCAAAACCAGGATGTCGTTATAGTCGCTTTGTGACGGGTCATATTTGCGTCCTTTCACTAATCCTCTTGGGGAAATATTTCTTTAGCTCTTGTTTGAGTTGAAAACCGCCTTCCGTTGAGATAACTTGATCTTATGCTGATTTGAGTGTTATTTAAACCCTAAAAATGTGAGTATTACGGTTAGTCATTATTCTGTTATTAAAGTAGGATTAACGAAGTGACTTTCGGAAGCCTTGGTGAAAGGGAGAAGGAGCTTTAGACTGAAATATAATTGACCTAGGAGTGATCTGACGAGTTTTCTTTGATCAGAACTCACTCAGTTAAGTGTAATTATTTGCCTTACGAAATTAAGATAGCCAATTAACTTGACTGATCCTCGGTTTATAATCTTAATGGATTGTAAATTGATTGAACCAAATAAAATTTAGTTGTTTTCATAACAATTTCTGTTCTTTCGGGGTCCCAAACTTCACCTATGACCCTAGGGTCGCGACAACTTCACTGTGGTTCAAAGTTACGAAATTCGTTTCCGAAAACCCTCTCTTAGCATCTGAATGAAACTTTAATAATCATAAATAATTCAAACTCTCCTGATTAAAATCCTGCCACATATTTCTTACAGTTCTTCACTTCCAGCAATAGCAAACATAAATGTCCATAGAATGTGATACACAAGACAAAAATCCATTTACTTCTAGTACAAGTGGATAGCAAATACAGATTCGCCTTTTAAATTATGAATATCAATTAGTTTTTCAGTTTTACTTCATTTTGGCTTATTCCGAAAATTCCAATTTACTATTATCTTTAAAGAAAATGTCTCCGCGTACTAATCTTAATTTCCAATTAGTTCGGATTTAAAAACTATTTGCAAATCCTTAAAAAAAAAATGTTTAGTATTATTAGATGGGATTCCACTAAATGGACTACATTTTTGTTATTATACATGATTTACTTCAGAAATGAAAGAAAAGTTTTTTTTAGTCATTTAATTTTTGCAGTTGAAATATTTGAAGACCTTTTCAATAATCTCTAGGTATTAGAAGCATGAGATGAGAGGTTATTTTGATTAATGCTCTTTTAAAATAAAAGATTTTGTTTTGCAAATTTTGGAATAATTTAATAACATTTCTTTTTTTTTTTAAATGAAATATATGTCAGATTTATTATTCAGAAAATATAATTATTTCTTAGTTAAACATTTTTTCATTTTCTGTAAATCTGTAGTCTTTATAAATGACTCATGTATAATTATTACGTTTCCTTTCTTAAGGACAAACCTATGAGATAATATTTTTCTTCAACATGGATAATTGATGCAATAATCGCAAGCAAGTGCTTTTTAACATCGCTTTCTCAACCAGCATGAGGGCTATTGGTGGTGGACCTCGCAATTTTGAACCGCGGTCAAGCGATGATACTTGAGACAGAAGCTCACTCTCCTAACTACCTCATCACGGTGCTTCGACAGATTTAACATGCAGCAGTCCTCTACTCGGTGGGTCTTCAGAGACACCAGGATTCGAACCCGAGACTCGACAATGAAAGTCACGAGTTTGTGTCTATGACTATTAGGCTATTGAGGCCTGCATTAATTTTGAATGATTAATAACAAAAAAATAAGTATTCGATGTTATTTTTTTTTCAAAATATTTTATTTTACAAAAATAATGAAAAAATTTTTATGCATTTCTTATTTTAGTTTTTTAAAAAAATGTATAACCCTATTTTTTAAAGGAAATGATACTCCTCTTGTAAGATTCTTAATTATATTTAATTTTTCATGGATGGAATCCTAAAGGTTCTAAAGACTCTAAATTGCAAATTTTTCAATTTTTTGAAAAAAAAATTTATGTTAAAGCTTTAACATTTCTGAGCATTTTGTTACCAAAATTTTGTTGATGCTGTAAAAACTTCCGAAGTTATTGAGAAATAACTAGTGAAACTTAAAAACCCTATCCCTTTCATATCTTTTTAATTTCATTTTTCTCAAAACAACAAATTTTAGCTTGCGCGCAGGATTTCTTAGAAACTATTTATGATATCAATTTGAAATTTCATACAGGTGTTCAAAATAAAGCTTTTCATAACTTATACAACAGTTTTCAAAAAAAAAATTAATAAATTTGTTTTTATTTGAATTTTAATTTATTTCTTTCTTAAAATATTAAAAATTTTGTTATAATTGCATTTAAAAATATTTTTTTCTCTAAATTTCTGAAAGGTAGTATAACTCAAAAGTGAACCTTTTTATACCAAGTAAAATTAATTTTTTAAATTTTGATCAATTTTGTACTTTAGAATCCTGCGTGGTGTAAAACACTTATTTACATATTTTTGAAAAATTGTCCAATTTATATTTCTTTACAACTTTTTAATTTTTTCTCAAATTCTCTAAAAATTTGAGAAATAATGTAAATATATATGATTATCATGTGGTAAAAATTTGAAATGATTGTTTTATTTTATTGCTAAGTTACATTGGTTTGAAGAAAAATGTTTTTTTCGAGTGCACGGATATATGTTAAGGGTCCTGAGAGGCCTTAAAAGGGATTGTTGTATTTTTTTATCTGTAAATGGCAGATTTCAGTTACTGGGATTCAAACCATTAAAGGTAAAAATTCACAGTTTTAGGCATACTTACTGTAATTGTGACAGCCATCCTTGACAGCTACATTTGAAAGATATTAACTTCAGGTCAGAGAGATTTGCATGTATTATACAGTTAAATGAGTTTTTTTATGAATGGTAATAAAACCTAAACTACATCTACTTCTACGAATTTAGTTTAAGAAAGGGTAGTGTATGAATGCACATTCATGAATAGTTTCTTATCCTACTTTGCGGATGGGAGGGAAAGGGGATTGGGATAGTCTTTTGAAGTAAATATGAAGGGTAAATATATACAAATACTTTTTTAATTATAAGCAATGGAATGCGTGTTGCTATAACAGCTATTGTTTCTGTTTCTTTGCTTAATACTTTGGATATACTAGACATGAGTTTCGAATTATATGCGTCTCACATGCTATTATTGAAAGAACATTAAAGCATATTTGTATGAAGCCAACATGCATATTGAAATAGAAGAATTAGATTCACATGCTGTATCACAATAAGAAAAAGATTTATATCTCAAAAAAAAATCTTACCAATGAATTCCAACTAAATCAATAAGTATTACAAATTCAAAAATATATTTCATAGTAAAATCATTTTGTAAAATCACAATTTATTTTTCAAAGGCTAATGAAGATTTACTTCCTGCTGTTTTTTCTGGAAAATATAAAAACTCCTTCTTAGATCGAATTAATTCAATTAACCTCTTAACTACCGATTAAAAGTTATGTGGTTCATTCCCCATTGCCATCGTTTTTTACATAGGTGCACATTTGTGTTGTATTGGAGGAGAAAGTAAAGGTGTAAATAAACAAATTTTTCTCAGAAATAAGTAAATTCTTCGTAAACACTGTCAAGGGCATTTTATTGCATTCCAAAACCTGCGGCATAGCTTTACTGATAGCAGCGAAAAGAAAAGGATCGTATTTTGGAAAGACGAATATATACGTCTGGGGTTGAGCGAGACGTATATATTCGACGGAAGCAGTTAAGAGGTTAAAGCAATAAATTGAATCGATACAAACTTCCACGTTATTATAATTATTAAATACAATCTCTAATAATATCTATAATAACACAGTATTTTTCATTTTAAAAAACCTAATACAGTTATTTTAAAAAATTATTTTTTAAAACTATAATGAAGTTGGTTTTTTTTAGACAGTTAAGCAATTTAATTTCGATTTATTTTTAAAACGAATTATGTGTTTTTATTCTTTGTTTGCTGCAAGTTAGCATTTTCTATAATATACTTCAAACATAAACAGTATTTATGTTGATCACTAAAAATATTTAATTGTACATTGATTTTTTAAGAGGATAAGTGGAATATTCTTTCTTACTAATTAGGTGTGCTTATACTACTTTATAACTCTTTTTTCGTGCCACAAGGACTATAATCTATTTTTATTTGCTCTGTTTCCCCTGTTACAATTTATAAACTTCGTTTGGAGAAAAATATTATGTGCTGTTTTTTTGTACTCAGTTTTTGTCTGGACAGTGAATAAATAAATAAAAAATCCACGATTTACCGAATTAATATTCTAAATAGTATTAATTAAGAAAAACAAGGATTGTGTTTCTCGTTTGAAAAATCTTTCGTCGTTAAATATTGAAAACTACCAACTTACCAATAGATGGGATATTAACTCTAGAAGGCGGATAAATCTCCTTGTCACTGAGATTTTCATCAGGATCAAGGACAATTTGGCCAGAAGAATTTCGATGTTCCCTTCGACTACGAGAATCTAGTACTCCATTACCTTCTTCAGCAATCATGCTTCGAGTGTTGTAAGATTGATCTTTCCAACCTTGTCGTCTCTGACTGGGTGCTTGAGATGCTAGTTGATTTTGATTAGGTCGTCGGACGGTGTGAAGGGGCTTCGACTGGTGTTCCTAAAATAAAACGGATGACTCTTCTCAGTTATATCACTCAATAACTAAGAAGTAATAATAATATAAATCATTAATACGCTTATGAGAAAACGTATTATTTAATAAAGTTTGCTTAGCAAGGCTCAAAAAATTGCCAAGGTCATTAGGGCTTGAAAAGTTGCATCGAAATTTCATCAACTATTATTAACCCGTTCGCCCTTAACGGGACACATACGTCCCAAGCAAATTTCAAAAAATTATTTTGGGACAGAAACGCTTTCCTGTCTAATTGGAGATTTACCCACCAGTCCCGACAATATTTTTGAAGGTATTATCATTCACAGAACATAGATGGCACTATCGTACTTAATGGAATTCCCGGGTTTTTGAAGTGTTGTAGCGGCTCATTCTATACTGTACGAACGTAAATAGTTTAGTTTTGGAAAATATCGCCTATTTTCGATTAATGTTTGATTGATCAATAAATCTAAGGCCAAATAAGTTACTCACGAAGCGGATTAATTCTAATAAACTGGTAAGTGGCAAAGTGTTTTACTTCCGTTTTTATTATCGGGTCATATGCGTCTCTTTCGTCTTGGATAGTGGGAACACATTATCCCAAAAGTCCTATCTGATCATGATGCTAAGTATTTGCCCCGAAGTTAAATACGCAAAAGTAAATCGCACCATGAAAAATGAAAGTAAAGAAGAATTTGAGTGTCTTGTGGCAATCGAATTCTACAACAAAATCATGGGAAGTGTAGACCTTGAAGACTAAATGGCAAATGTCTATGAAAAAAATCGAAAATCTTGCAAGTGGTGGGAAAAAATTTTTTCCGCCTATTGATGAGCGCAGTGGTCAACTCATATATTGCGTATACTGCGGACTCAAACATCGAAAAACCCCACTTCTTGATTTCATTGTACTTCTTACAGAAGCCTTGATGGCGTCCGGAAAGCTCAACGCACAGTATCAACACATTGTGCAGTGATTGTTTCAAACCATACCATTCATAATTAAATTTTTATAACTAGAAAATCATTGGTTTTTTTTTAACAAAATTACTCACTGAAGGCTTCTGGGACACATATGTCCTAGTAATCAGGACTTATGGGACATGTATGTCCCGGTCCTAAATCAGTGTTTAAAATTTTCCTAAAAATATAACATCTTAATTTTAGCATTCCAGTGTGCCCTACTCATAGTTTATGCTACAAAAATTGCTCTGTTATAAGAAAGAAAAAAAAACTCGTCGTGAAAGGGTTAACTTGACATGGCAGTCGATGAAAACTTTCTTTTAAAGAATCGCGAAAGCAGATGATTAGCAAGAAAAAAATTGAATTATGTTTCATTATGACATTCATGATTCATTTATAAGAATCTTAAAAATTATCATTACAAACTCAGACCTTTAAGACTAAGGGGTTCCAAATATCCTCAATTCAAAATAAAGGTTCTAAAATTTTGGCATACTATAACAGGGGAAAAATTAATAAATCTGTGTTTTTCTAATATATGAATAGTGATTATAAAATTTGTGCACTAATTAAAAATTTTACGATGTATGAATTACAAGATGTATAGTTGAAGATGTATCTGTCTCTTCTAGTTTTTAAAAGTTTAAGCGCCTTCAGAAGTAGAAACACAGCAAGGCAAGAAGACTTACAAATATTCACTCTTATTGTTCAGGCAACTGTTTCAACGTGGTGCAAGTTTTCCTATTACTTCCGTGAAGAAGGACGAAGGCTGATGACCAAGCTCTCTTGCACAACATCACGCTCCACTTGACCACAAGTGAAGCGGTTCTTTCTTTTTGGATCTAGAGATGTGGAAATTTATAGGGTGATAGATCTGGACTATAAGGTGGGTGATCGAACACTTCCCAGTGGAATAAACACAAAATGCCCCACGTACGTAATCATGAACCGAAATCACTTCTTAGATAATTTGACTGGCCGTTTGTCTTTAATCTCTTAGAACAAGATCAATTAAATAACCAACTCAAAATGGCTTTTCTAGCTACAATAGATTATTGAACCTTCTATGGACTGGCTAACGATGGATGTCTCCATTACTCGTTAACCTTTTTGTTGTCGATTGGAAATGATGGTAATATGTTTTATCCATAGCCACAATGCGCTTTAAATTTTGATTTTTCGTTCTTCTGATATCGGGTCAAATGTTCCATGTACATTCCCATGCGCCAGTTTTTCTGCTCGTTGTGTAGGTGTCGGGTTACCCATTGAGCACAAACTTTTTGATTTCTCACTTTTTTGTGCTTTATCGTGTACATGGATTTTAAGCTAACGTATATAGCAGTTGACAATACACGTACAACTATACGGTGATTCTCCTTCACCAGTATGTTGACATCAGAAAATGTTTCGGCATTGATTATGGGTACCTGGCAGAAAAAAGGTCTGTTTGTACTTAGTCGGCGACTTTAAAAGGGGGCATATACGTTGTGCGCAGTTTTGTTACATTACGAGCTCTATACTTTCATCTCTTGAAAAATAATCCCAGCATTGCAGGTTTTATCTATGTTTCACGAGGAATTTAAATACCTAGGATTTAAGGTAATTTAATTTTATTGTGAACGCAAATTGTCGTCTAAGAATATTTGCGAGAGTAAGAATGGAATCTAAATAATAAAATCTTACCTGAGTATCTGTTCTATGCTTTTCAATTTCATCAGCTGGAATATCGTCGGCTTCATTAATGCTTTCAACTTTACACAATATCTTGGGTTTGCTCTATAAAAAATAATTTATTAGTGAACTTGCTTTGAACATTTGTATAAATGCATTCCTATAAGCTTTTTTTATGTGATTCTAGAATTTAAAGTTACTTTTTACCTAATTATATAGAATAATTCTATTTGATTCAGAAACTTTTACTTCTATTTCTGTTAAGTTTCTTAAGGGTTACGTTTTTAGAAGTTAGATTGAGTGATTAGTATTAACGTTTATTTCAGTCTTTGCTATCTTTTACCAAACGAAATGGCTGTAAGAAAATTCTAATCTAAAAATTTAAAATTCTCATAGATTCCTCTATATCTTACGATTAATGAAAATGCGTGTTTTGGTACTGTGAGCTAAAGAAAAATAATAAAATGTACATTTTATATTAATTAAGGAATGAGGAAAAGAGATTCATTTATTATTGCAATTTTTTTCTTATTTCACGACTTTTAAATTTAATCTTACTGTGTGTTTTTTCTAAATTATTTCTTTTAATAATTCAATGATCAAACAATTGTTGTATTTTTTTTAAAATATTGTCAATGTGACGCATTATTAACAGGCAATTTAACTTTGATAAGGTATTATTATGTTTCTTTCATTAATTAAGTTAAGTATATCGTATTAGATCATTGTGACAAAATGTATGTATTCTCCAATGCTCAATAAAATCACATCGTCTGAAAAATTTTAGTGTGTGAAATACAAAAAAATCCTCAGTAAAATTTCTTATAAAATCGTTTCGGAAAGAGTGCATTGTATGCATTTTTGCTTTGTACTGTATTACAATAGCTCGAGTGTTAAGGATGTCCTCGGTTAATGTTACGAAGTAGGACTCGAATTTGGAATATTGTTTCAGATTTTAAAAAATCGAAATATTTATATATTACATTATGACTTCGCTATCCTGTAGAGAGAGAGCAGCATATCTTACCGTACTTCTTATTTTTAACTGAGTTGATCCTTTTCTTCTAGTATAAAATGTGTTTCGCACTTTTCTCCCATACCGTTAAGTTAAATGAACTATTCCTTTACATGTTAAAGTATCCGACTACTCTAAAATTGTGAATTTTGCCAAAAATTGACAACTTTTTTTATGATTTTATTTTATGTGCCATCTTATTAGCTTTATAAAAATACCAAGTTTATCATTTTCCGTTGACTAGAACAAAAACTAAAAGTGTTTTAGTAAAAGCAGATACCATTACTTTAAGCAAGATGTCATACTTTAAAACGCGTTGGACTCGAAATGTGATTTTTTGAAAATAATCAAACGGGGTCAGTGATTGCTAAAAAAGGTTTGAAAATAATCAATTGAAATTTTTTCTGTAAGTTCTGTATAATAGTAGAAGTGTTTTAACCATCAGATTTATCAATCACTGTTTTATTACAAAATTTACAGTCCCTCATGTGAATATAATCACTGTCTTTTTAAGCATTTTCATATAGTAACCGAGATAAAGTGTTTTAGTTTTTGTAAAAAGGAAAATATCTCTTATCCTGAAGGTCATTTCAAAATTGAATAATATAGCAACACATTAGATTGAAAAAATTGAAAATTTGTTCATAAACCTTTGGTGCAGAATGGGCCACGTTTATGCTATTTTTTGTCAATTTTGACCTATTTTTTCCCATTTTAGTAATAATAATTTCTTTTTCTCTTCTTAATTTTAGTACATTTTTCTTAAAATGTACTAAAGAAATCTAAAAATAACAAAAAAATCCCCATATCTCCATTTTCTTAAAAAAAAGTTGTCGCAACTAGTCGGATACCTTAAAACGAAAGATTACGTAATCATGGAATATTTTGCAATTTTAAGAATGCTATATTATTAACAGATGCATGAAATAGAATGTTGCAAAATTTCATAAAAGTTGAGGCTTTTTTCTATCTGAAGATGTGCTCCGCGTTTAGTTCAAGCTCTCGTACACTTGGTGAAGACAGCCTTATAAACCATTTCCATATTTTTGGCGACACTTGTTACTTCTGGTAAAATTGGTCCAATGGGTCATTAGCACCAAATTATGAAACTATGAAGCATTAATATTCGAAATACGTGATTTATGTTATTGCTTTGTGGCCTACTACATTTATTAGAAACAATTTTTTTCTGTTTTTCCCATTTCGGGGCCATTAATATGTACACAACTGGGCGAAAACAGATTCTCTTTCTGTAATTTTCAACTAATTCGTGCATTTTAATGAGCAGTGGTGTATTTTTAAAAGTATTCAAATTGTACTTATTGCGGATGTTTGATTTTTTTGTTATTTATAAATTTTGTTCATCTTTAAAAAAATTATTATTCCTTAATTGTGAGCTATGTTCCCTTAGTACTCATATTAAATAAGAGTTAATTTTGTTAGAGAATTCAAAATTTAATTTTTTGCTATGTTTTCATAAATATATATTTTTTGTTGAATTTTTTCACTTTGACGCCAAATGTATTATATTATAAACTTAAATAATTTGTAACTTATACTGAATTTCGTTATTGAGTGAGTATTAAAATAACTAGAGGTGTTAAAGCTCCTGACAAGCCAAATTTAGTTGTGTATAGATTTTATTAATGAAAAAACTTTGTATTATCTTTTAAAAGGTTGAAGATTTAAATAAATTATTGTAATATTTCTCTTTCTAATGACAAATTATCCATATTTTTCTTTAAAATAAAATTACTAGGAAGAGTATTAAAAGAATGATTTTCTTACAAAATAAAGAAAAAAATTAGCTGAATTTTTTAAGAAATAAAAGAAGTTTAAGGAAATCCTTTTAATTTTAGATTTCCAACTGCAAATTTTAAAGAAGCTTTAGTTATATTTGTTAATTAATTGAATCAAAGTTTATTTAACTTAAAGTAAACTTTATCATATTTAAAAATTATTATTTAAAGTAACAATAAGCAAAGCATACTTGCAATGAAATGGGTTACAATCGCTTCTATAGAATTTTAAGGCATCTTCAAATATGACTACACTATTTAGTTTTCACTGCTTTGAGATCCTAGTAACTAGAATAAATTCTAAAACTTGTCTTTGAGTAATATTACCGTATTTCAATATTGTTTCATAATAACAATTATGATAGTACAATAATTAGACCGAATCAGTTTTAAATATAAACAAGTTCTACTTCCAATGTAAGATTAATTTTTTCCACACGTAGAAAAATTTTATAAGGATATCGAAAAATACACATATTTTAAAAATATTAATAATGATTAGTAATTTATTATATATATATATATATAATTTTTGATTTTTAAGTGCAATTTTATTATCACAAGATAATTATAATTAAAATGATAGAATAAGGTATCACATAAACACAGATAGGCAGAAGAGAGGGATATAGGAATGTCAGTGGTTCCCATGGATTTCAATTCGACTTAATACCTATAATTAGTGTTTATTACTTTTCAATGAAATACTTTTTTAAATAATATAGTTTTCTAGAGCAAAATAATGTATACATTCTTTTCCATTATTATGAAAAAAATTAATTAAAAAAAATTCTGATTTTCGATTAGTTTTGAAAATTAAGACAATTAAGTTCATTATTTTTTTTGTTGTAAAAATGAAATCACACAAAAGAAAGTTTAAAAAGGAAAAAATACTGTTTAGTATGCAATTTTCAGAAGTGTCTTAGAACTTTTCATTCATATTTCATATTGGTGAGTTTCAAAATAGTACTAATAAAATAGTTTGCATGCATTGAAACATTTTATATTTGCTTAAAACAGAATTATAAGTAATATACCATTTGTGAAATACTTTTTTGGCTAGAAATTATTACTGAAATTATAAAAAATAATATTGATATAAATATGAAAATAAAACTGGATATTTTGAGAAACTTTGTTTTTTAAACTTTACGGATGTTTTTAGATACTAGAAAGATCAAATCGTATTTTTTGGAAGATACGGATAATGTATCTATTTTTTCTGCTCAAACAGATAAAAACTGAAAAAGGGGTTTGAAAATATTTAAATTTCCTATTTTTACTGAAGTCTTTTTAATTTAAAATGTACCTGATTTTTTTTAAAAAAAAGTTAACTATTATTTGAAACCACTGACATTGAAGAAGCAAAATAATAACTAACAGGTATGATACACAATAGCAAAGTGTGCATATAGTAGGTTGTTTAAACACAATTGTGTTCACGCATTAAGTGTGTGCATTGTACGGATTATATCATCTATGAGTTATTTTGAAGCAATATTCTGAAAATCATGTTACAAGAAAATAATTATGTATATAGATCTGGAAAAACCTCTTACCTTACCTAAAAAAACAAAGAATAATAGAAATAAGTATTAAAAATTAAATATATATGAAAAGTACTTTAGATATATTTTTAAAATATCCTAACATATATGTATATATATGTACATATAAAGCGTTCTTGTGTTGAAAATGTTATTTCTCGTAAAAAGTTCTATCTAATTTTAGGCTATATTTTTGAAGCGAGTACCTGAAAGAAATATTTTATTTTCATAATTAATGCACACATGTATATTTTACATTAATTCAAACTTTAAATATTGTGTTCTTTAAAATGAATTTTTTAAATAATCAGTTTGAATGTGCTAAAGTAACTATCGAAATTAAATGTATTGACAGTGTGCATTTATATATCAATATCGGATACATACGGATGTAGCTTTAAATTCCCATTATTTTAATACATATTTATTGAAGTACAATAATTCTAATGCTCACGTGCATTTGCATGTTTTTGTGTTAACTTGTAATTGATTTAAACATTTAATTAGAAAATTTAATTAGAGGTAATTTTTTTCTTTTATCAGTTTGAGTTTCTGTAAATTTTAATGTAATAAGGTGTCAGAGAGAGCTTGGGAGAATTAGGAATACAAACCAATAGGAATTTTCAGCATGAAAAAGGCTACCAGAAATATCAAAACTACTATTTTATAAAGGAAAACTTGAGATGTCTTGAAACCATTATTCTTCTTTTCAATAGTTATTTCGTACTTACCTGTAATGTAATGTTACCTATATGATTTACTACAAAATTAGTCGTCCAGCTATTTAATACATATCTTTATATGAATACTACATTATATTCAACTCTGTTTAATCAGTCTTGCATTAATTTCTTTGTATATCTTGTTGTCATAAATTTTTCTTATTTAAAATATGATTTTTAGAAGTAATGTTTAGTTTAAAACAAATATGATGTTGTGTATACATATCAGATTAAGAATGATGCATCTGGTAGCCTTATGCAAGACCATCTAAAATAGCTCATGCGGATGAAAGTAATCCATATAAACAATTAGTTAAATGCTTAGCTGTGAAACTTTGAATAAATTTCAAAGAGTTAACCATAACCTTGTGCTTTCTAGATGGTCTTGCTTTTAGATGATGAGCAAAAAAGCAAACAAAAGAGGTTAGACAGATTGGAAGCGACACATAAAGAGAAATGTAGTGCAACATCAGATACGTGTTCCACTACAAACCTCTCCCGCATCCGTTGATGTTTCTTCCTCTTCCTCGACTATGTCTGACAATTCGGATCGTCCTTCTATCTGCATTTCTTCTAAGACATCTCCCTAGCGAAAGAATATTCAAAGCATTTCATTGGGGTTCTCTGAATAAGGTCATCTTCGCTTCATCGCAGCTTCAAAAACTCGTTTTGTAAAAGGAAAAAAAATCTATTCGCCATCCAATAAATTCACTTAGCGGCAATTTTTCCAAAAAAAAATTAGTTTTCTCAAAAAAAAAAAAAAAAAAAAAGGAAAAAAAATTAAAAAACCTATTCTCTTTAAAAATTTTTAAAAAAATCCAATAACCGTTTGATAACTCAGTGTGAGCGGTAATTAATATTACCAAGCTCAACATTTTTTATATTTTCGCCTCAACCTGCTTTTGTTTCACTATTTTTAGAAGTATTCCAGATTGAAGCAGAACTTTGAAAAAAGTGCCAAAGCAAAATAAAGCAGAATTATCGTATGAATTCATTTCAAATCAGCAATTGATTCTCTACTTTTTTATGAGTCTACTTTAGCTCTTTGAGGCTTTTAAACTATTTTTAAATTACTTTCTTTGCATGATAAATAAAATTTCTATTTGCAGAAGCTTTGCGCATTTTAGACTTTGAATTAAAAGGCCTTAGAGCTACGCCTCATGCCACTATTATGGAATTCTTAGGATCATCTATATATAATTGATATTAGAAAGGCCGGATTAAGGTTTCTAAATCTAGATAGGTGTCTATATCTCCTAGTCGTCACTATAGACCTAGAAAAACAATGCAAAACGTTATTAGCAAAATACTACATAGCACTGTAATATTTAATCCATGCAAACACTTAAATCATCTAAATACATGCAATAATCAAAGCATGCAACGTTGAAATACTCAGATATATTTGAGTACATAAATAAAAGATAAGATACAAACAAGCAATACAAAACATATAATTCTAGGATTGAGTACTTCTATGGCCAAATAACAACCTTATCGATATTACAGGTGACCAGGTTGTTATGTGAACAGGAACATAGTATCATCTCCCTTCTTTATCGTTTATTTAAAATTTCTAAAAGTATTTTTATAACTATCCAAGAATCCAAAATATTAAATACATAAAGGAAATATTTCGAGATGTACACAGTTTAACATTCACACTAAGACATTCTAAGTGAATGAAACTATTAACTAATCTAATATCAGATTAAAACAAAAAGCTATCTATACATAACTAGACTCACTAACACCAATAAGTATAAAACAACTAAAACATTCATCTGACTTGAAATGCCATATATTTATTTAACAATGTTTGGAATTTTTTATTAGTTATAATTAAAATAATTAATGTATGCTCTAACATAAGAAAATGTATTGATTTTTTTTTGGGTTAAATTTGTAATAAAAAGCCACTTTTCAGTGATTTTATTTAGAATGTATTCAGTTTTAATATTTTCATGCATCCAAGGCTTCACTATCTGCATTATATTTCAAACAAGTGAATTTTAAATATTTGATTAAAAGGTAAGTAGACCGTAATTGTGAAAATCATTTATTTTAAAAATTGTCTTAATTGCGACATCAACATAATCCTAAAAGATTGCTCAACTTTGATATTCTATATTTTATTTGCAAAAAAAATGCCACAATTTATTACTATTTTAAATATTTTTCTAAATTTTTGAGAGATTCTGTTTCTTTTTTTTTTCTTTTTAAGTTCCAGAGATTAAAAATCACAAAGTCGAAAATTCGCGCTTAAATTCCTGAATTCTCAGGATAAGAAGAATGATCAAACATTAAATCAGCGTTAAACTCGTATAATATATATAATTTTCAGTTTTTGAAAGTTTATTTTACCAATCCTTAACATTGTCATAAATTTGCTTCTTTAATATTACTTGCAAATTATATAAATATCTATAAAAATTTTTGATTGCTACTTTTTTATTTTGATGATAACAATTTAATTTAGAGTGATTATGCACAAAATACCACTTCATTAAAGTCAATTATTTAAAAGGCTAAATTTTGTATGTTCGTCAATTTACATGATTATATCAATAAAATATTCTCACACAACTTAAGCAATACTAGAATTATTCCATCCTTTCCAATTCGTCATCTATGTAAAGATTACAAAATAATGTTTCCAAAACTAAAGTATGGTCTTTATTTATTGCCTCATCCTGTATTCAAATGACAGTTCTTGATTGTAATTTATGGAATAAAAAAATTAAATATCCTTTCAGGAAGAAGAGTTGATGTTCACTCAAAACCTGGTCACCAAATACCGTTGCTTAGAATAAATTTTGATCCCAAATGTAGATTTTTAAAAAAAATTAGTTCTTTTTTTATTAAAAGTAAATTGTTTTGATCTTAATCAATTTTAAACAACACAGATAAGTTTTGGTATTTATCAAAAGCACAATGCTTTGATCTAACAATTTTACACAACACCGACACTACAACAACACCCAAGATATTTTCGTAGTGAATTGTACCTTGGATGATGAGAAGGGTGAATCCAATGGATCAAAAGCTCGAGCTCTGCGGTTTACATGGTTGAGCAATTCTGTGAGCTCGGTGTCCGATTCGGAATCCGAGCTCGAACTACGTCGCTCGCGTGGCGTCCGTTCGTCGAACATCCGTCCTCTCAGGATCACACTCTGTACTCGACAAAAATCACACACGGCTTTTATCACAATGAAATCACATTGTTATTGACTACAGTTAGATCTCGGCGATTACAGAACATTTAGAATTACTGATCGCCGGGATTCATGACAAAAATTATTAATCAAATCATAGCTAGTTTATATATTTTTAAGTCTAAAAGTGTACTTATATAGTGACACATCACATAAGAAATATTATATAATTATGTGTATTACGTTTTTTTAAAAAATATCTTTTAGAATTTCCTTCATTAGCTTCTTTGAATAGAATTAGATATCTTATTTGTTATTGCATACTGAGATAGTTCGTGCTTTTATAAAAAAAAATTTAAAAAATGTATATTCTAAATATTTATGCAATAAACCGACGAGATCCAACTGTCTTCCTTTATGAAAATATATTGAAAGTGATATTTTTAAATACTAACATCATTAAAAGGAAGCTTATTTAAATTATTTGAATTATTCGAATAATTATCTTTGTTTTACTAAGTTCGTATTGTTTTCTTTTTTAGAATATTTGCCATTTGTGCAAATTGAAGGAATGCAAGTGTTTCAAAGAATAAAGTGAAAAATCATACGATAACAATGTTTAGCTCCAAAAATCAATTTGTGTGTTTTTCTCAATGTAAGTAATTATCTAAATTATACCAGTGGTTCTTTATTGCTATCAAATACAAGAGGTTTGAACATCTTGATTGCTCTTCATATTTTCACGAGAAAAGCTTTAAAAAAATGTAGTTTCTTTAGAAAAAAAATTCTTTCCTCTTAATCTAGAATTATAAGATGTTTTAAGGCAAAAAAATTAAAATAGGGTAGGGTTTTCTTTTCCTCATGAAGTGCTTGTATATAAGGCGTGTTCAAATGAAAGTGATTCGAAGCGTCGCACGCGAACAATTTTCAATGCGTGTTCGTGAAACAAAAGCGGTAGTGAAGGTATATATACCATACACGTGCGTGCGCAAGCAGATTTCTCATAACTGTATTTGTAAGGGCGTGGGACTCATTTAAAAATGGCTGGTGTGGATGCAACTGCGTCCAAAACGGATTAGTTTGCTTTAATAAAGTTTTTAATATTGAAAGGGTGTCAGCTGGTGAATATTCATCGAAGAATGCTGACTGTGTACGGAGACGCGTATGTGTCGAAGCCCACAGTGATGAGGTGGGCGAGAATTTTTAACGACGGTTGACATTAGACAAGGGATTTGCCGCGGCCCGGTCAGGCACACAAAGTTGAGCTCGAGAAGCTGATTACGGACATTGACACTGCAATCAAGGAAAATTGAAGACGAAATATTCGTGACATCGCAAATCAGTTCAACGTTCCATCGGTATTGTTCACAATATTGTTACCAACATTCCGAAGTATCGAAAAGTTTGTTGCTAATGGGTACCCCGCATGCTGTCTGAACACCACAAGAAGACAGCAAATGGGCCTGAGTTCACAGCATTTGTTACGTTACAGGGATGATGGTGCGATTTTCTGCAGCACATAGTGGCAAGGGATGAAACCTGGTGTCACTACTTCCAACCGGAAAGGAAGTCCGTCAGCATGGAAAGGAAACATCTCGACTCACCTAGGCCCAAATAATTCAAAACTCAGCAGTAGGCCGGAAAGGTGATGTTGACGGCATTTTCGACATGCAAGGAGCCCTAGTACTGGAGTTCGGAACTAGTTCCATGGTCAACCGAAATCGTTCTTCACGGTAAGTAATTCGTAACCTTCTTAAGTAATGGGACGCCTGCCTAAATACCATGGGTAATTTCTTTTAACAAACTTTGTATGCATTTCACTCATTAAATAGTGTTGTTTCTATCTATGTATTTGTCTCATTTCTGTCCCTACGTATCTCATGGATACACACCTCGAATCACTTTCATTTGAGCACCCCTTTTATTTTTATTGGATGAGGTTAATGCTGTACTATCTTAGAAATCTAAAATTTTAGTTTTTTGTATTACTAAACTTCATTGGATGGGATTTATTATAACTTTACTGAATCAGTTATAAGTTATTATTTGGGATAGTTACTACGTTGCAAATAATGTGAATAACCCATCAATAGTATAATGCTTTCAGAGAACAAACAAAGAAAAGCCGTTCTTGTACGTTACGCATTTCACTGTAGCACAGAAAAGTATATCAAAAGCTCAATTTAATCGTTGTCTGATTCCCCATTAATTAGTTTATCGTAAATAATTCCCGTGAAGCTAGAAATCAAAGTACAAGGTGATTTTAAAGAAGTATACAGCTTCAATGCATTATAAATAAAAAAAATTAAGATAACATATGTTACTTATAATAAAATTGTATGGGATTTTTTAGTTGGAGACAGTCACAGATGTTCTTTGTGTGATCCCTGAGTCGGTATGGCTACGGTAGCCTAGTGGGCAAGGTAACGGACTCGTGGCCGGTTTCATGAGTTCGAGCCAAGTGCTACTGAAGACCCGCTGTGTAGGTGAGTGATTCACGTTACATCTGTTGAGAGCTCAAACGTCCTCCTGTTGGTGTGGTGTGGTAGGAGAGGGGGTGTCAGCTCAGGTGTCGTCTTCGACCATGGTTCAAAATAACGAAGTCCGTTGCCAAAAGCCCTCGTGTAGCTGACCAGTGCGACGTTAATATTCACTCACTCACACATTGAGTCGGTAATCCATTCAAGCCCAATAGCGTGTTAATGTATCTGAATCAAGTCAATCAATAGCGGTTTTGATACGCTGTTTCATCTCCGATCGATTGATCAATAGAAAGGAGAGGGACGAATACCTTGTCCTTGACGTACCTCCACAGGAAGAAATCAAAAAGTGTAAAGTCAGGACTTCTGGATGGCCATTGGGTAAGCGACATGTTGCAGTCCATGACTCGTCCAATCTCTCGGTGAAGGAGATAAATGTTCATTGAGGTAATCTGGTACGTTAACTGACCAGTGGGGTGGTGCATCATCCAATTGGAGAATGAAGTTGTCAATGTCGGTTCTACAACTGTGGCATCAACCAGAGAGAGCTAACATATCCAAAAGAGTGACTCCCATGACATTTTGATAAATTCAAGAACACTAAAAGCTTTTCCACCGGCAAACGTAACCATTTTTACTGACTAGTCTCATGACACACGTGCTATTGCCTACGTCACTTCCGTTAGGGGCGAGACACAAACTTAAAGAATACATCTAACTTACGGTTCGCTGAGGGGGTGCTTGTCTTTGATTGTTACTGTTTTACAACATCTAAAAAGTGTATATTTCTTTATGAATCACCCTGAACTGTTATGTGTATTTGTTCAATAACAAATATTCAGACACAATCTGATACTCTATTTTGCTTTTAATGTCCTTTTTCGAAATTTGCGTATGTGTATTGAGTACATTTTTTATGATATTGGTAAAATTTTAGCTTTATTTTATACATTTTCTGATAGTAATCTGTTATTCAAAAGAAAAATAATTCAGTTATTTGTGTAATAGGTTTTTTTTTATTATTCTGTTAAATAAATAGAAATAAGCTTTTATAATATCTAATTAATTATCATGCTCCCTCATCTTGTTTTCATTTCACTTATTTATACATTCAAAATTAATTCGGAATTTTGGTGACTATGTTAACGTTGTAATGTTTCTTATCAATTAATAAAAAAACTAATTCAGAATTTAAGGTACTTTTTAGGTTAATTCTAGGATATCAAAATAAAATAACACAACTTTCAGAAAATATCCTTTTCGTTAAAGAATTTTCCAATTTTCCAATTATTTTTTGTTTTTTTTTTGTTAAAGATTTGCTCTAACACCGGATGTTTTCTTTTTGACTAATGACATAAACAAATCTTTTTAACTTCATCAATTAATTCGATTATCTCTTTTTCAAGTGGAGTGATAAACAACTTCAAATACGACTTTTGTGTCAAAGGTTACATCAAATACAAAACCTTTAAATCCATACATTTATTTTTTAACATTTTTAAAGTGCATTCTTTCTTATTCTTAGTAACATTTTAACTTGAGATATTTTTTTAAACTCTCGGTAGGTTTTTTTCCCCTTAAATTTTTCAGCAAAGTAAAAATTTGCTTTTAAACTCTTGACCTTTCTTAAATATACATTTGAGTCACATTTCCTAATATTTTTCCTCGCCACACTTATGTGAGATTATCTATTCCATTCACTACTGAATAGTTTTAACCTTGACTTTAAATTAGTAACGTCCTTCTACGCAGTAAAACTGTTTAACCTTTGCTATTGTATTTCCGCGACGCTCGATCGATATAACTATTATAGTTTTATTTTATGTTTAAATTTAATACACAATGGGATAGTAAAATTTCTTCCTTCTTGTTGTATCTTTACATTGTTTTGAGTAACGTCTTATAAGACACATTTTCCTTTAGACGAGACAGAACTAACGATAATAATTGATGTATATTACTTCCTTTGGAAAATCTGAGATGAATTTTTTTTACGTATTATTTGCACAGCAATATTGGCTTATATAAATCCTTAGTGTAGGGTTATAGATATACGAATCATGTAATTCCAATTCTAGACACTTATTTTTAAAAATGTTGATTTTCCATTAATTTTTAATTTATTTCTAAAGAAACATCTATAATTTTTCTATTTTTATTTTTAGATTGAACAAATTTTGAGTTGAATGTTATACAGGGTGATGCCGAATTCGACCGACAAATTCAGAGGGGTCATAGTAGGCCTCATGGGGTCACCAAATCACCATAGAACAGGGGTCACAAACCACGTTTAGTCGGAGTAATTCTCAGAATCAGTTATGAAGGGCGTAATGTCAAGTAGAATGAAAGGGGGTGATAAAAGGTAAGAAATACATTTATCAGAAACAAAGCATGTTTATTATACGAACGGCACATCACAACTTGATGTCCGAAATGCAACGACCAGTGATTATCGCGTCCAATCCCCATCTCGGGATACGTAGCATGGAGGTAATTACGCACTGTGTGACGGATATATACGCGACCTTCTACTAACAGTCCTTTTGGGTATTCTTTTTTGGAATAGCAAAAATTACTAATTTCCTTCTAAAGAAGGAAACGTGATATGAAAATTAAGTTTATAAAAATACCTACGTCGCGAGTTAAAGAGTTAGTGAATCGTGAGTGGATTAGAAGTGAAGAAAATAGGAAAACAGAAAGTTAGAAAGTCAGAAGTTTAGCTGTCAAGAGGTGACAAGGTAATTACAAGGTGAAGATGACCAGAATTGGTTTAAAGTCCTTGTAAAAGATTATGACCAAGAAGTGTTAAAGTTAAGTTGGATTGACTAGAAGATTGCATAAGTTCAGGTACTGTCATCTTATATTAAGTTGATGTTTAGAGTGTTAAAGTCGTTAGGTGGACACTAATTACTTAAGCTCTGTGTAAAGTAATATTAAGTAAGAGCCGCATTGTTGAACCTATTCTCTCCAAACACGAATCTCGTCTGTTCTCTCTATTGCTTGACTGAATTATCCTATTTAAAGTGTTATTTGCGTTTGAGTCGATTAGAGTGATAAATAAAGTAATTGGAATTTATCATGTCGAATGATTTTTTAATTCCTTCCACACCTTTAGCTGGTCACAGGATAGAAGGGATTTGGGCTCGTTTCAACTGCCATCGAAAAATGTGCCGGTGCACCATTGTGCATAACAATCCACCTATGAGAACTTGCTCAACGATTTTATTCTCCTCAGACAAGTGGGAAATTTGCATACGTGCAGGTTTCTCTTACCCTACCACGTTATTCAAAATCCCCGCATTCGTTTTGCCATTCCCCTCGTCTGGCGCATCGTCCTCCCGACAGCTACTATAATTACGATTTTCACCTACTAAACGTGGTTTTGCGACCCCTTGTTCTATGTGGATTTGTCGTTCCCATGCTATCTACTATCACTCTTCTGAATTCATCGGTCGAATTTGGCACACCCAGCATATTTCTCTACAATTAGACCCTTATAACGTATGTTCTTTATATAAATTATCTAGGTATTCCAATGATCTCTTAAAAGAAAATTGTCTCGGTGTTTTCACTTCTTAAATATTTATTATTTTTTTAATACCACAAAATATCTCACTAGTTGGTTGATATTATGTTTTCAGCGATATGCGTATTGCATTTGCACTTTCTTTAAAAATAGGAGTTAGAAATTTGTTGCTGTAATTGTTTAATTTGTAATTAATTGTGTTATTTTTTTATGAATGATTCTAGATTTAGGATTCAATTACGTTTACGTTTTTATCAATTTTTTGTGTCATTCACTATTTAAAGTTCTCATAATCAGTGTTTGTAATTTCTGTCAGTGCTTATGATTTAGAATTACTTTGTTAATTTGGAGTTGATAGAGTTGTTGAAATGCGTAGAAATTAAAGATCTTGTGGGATAAATGTACCTCAAAATAAATTATGGCTGAAAAGTAAAAAAAAAGAGTAAATTAAACTTTCATTTTTAAATTCATTTTTAGTGTATGCTAAATGGGATGATTATGCGCAACAATGAATTAATTGAGTTATATTTTTTACACCTGATGCAAGAGAAAGGGCTATTTAAAAAAACACATATAACAATGTACTACTTAACCTCAAAAACTTTTAAATATTTTTACGAGATAATTCCTCCCAACCTTATTTAAAATTAGCACGAACACTTTGTTTTTAAAAGATATTTTACTTACAATTGATGTGATTGATAAATAAATATTGGAAATACTATCATCATATTAGTATTCTACATTAACAGTATTGATATTTAACGTTTATAATATTAATTTTGCAGTTGTTTAATATTTGTGTATAAAAAACATTATATTTTGCAAGGCAACTAATTACTGTTTTCATTTTTCTGTGTTTTTAAGAAGAAAAAACAAATCTTCTACTTTTAATGCATTTATTTTTATATGATTTGTATTTTTATATATTGTAATTTTTATGCCTTTATTTTTATGTATGATAGGTTTAAGTTTGTACGTGTAGATATGAATGTACACTGAAAAACAGAAATAAAGTACTTACCTTTTGCATGCACCTGAGAAGGTCATTTGGAATAACACAAACCAAGGAATCACTCGAAAAACCTTCTGCGCATTTGCTTTTAACTGTAATGCACTTTTTGTTCATCGCAAGCAATTGTGAGCCATCAATCAATGCATGGTCACCTGAAAATATTGTTGCGAGTTTTGTATAATGAATGCTTAAAATAGTGTAAATAGTTTATATCTTGATGTGTAACACGTTAATATTACTTTTTGTTGTATATATTTTATGTTAAAATTGTAATATTCCCAAGCCAAGCCATTCCTTAGATTATAATGGCAATTCCATAGAAACTTGGCGACAGAGCCAAATTGGTATCATTTTTGGTGATTCTTTTGGCGAGTTGGTGACCATTTGGGACGAGTTGGTGACAATATGGATGCTTCTGGAAATTACTGGAGTTTATTGATATCACGATTTCTGACGTAAGCGGTTCTTTTGCGAAAAATCCGTGAAGACTATAAACAAGAGCAACTCTTTTAAATTGAGTTTTACCTCAGGAGTGCGTCAGCTGTCGCTATCCCACTGCCTAGTCCTGCCGTTCAATCAGATTCCAGCCTTTCAACTACCATGAACTTTCGATCTACCATCTAGGCCAAACCACATTCAAGGTCACTAAAACTTCGGGTAGGGGATGGAGGATCTGTTCAGATCCATATCCCTGAGACATAAATGAAAACGTAAGTTGAGTTTGTATTGTTTTGACCGTTGAAAAGTCACCTAGCGATTAGTTATTACTTCGGCTGGGGAGTAGGACGATCGAGTGCTTGTGAATAATCTTTAATATACTTGTATTTTAGACACTGTTAGTTGTGTCTGAGTGCTGTGGAAGCTGTGAAAACTAACTGGTATTTATTAAGCGAATTGTAGTGCTGTATCATGTATTTCAAGGATTGTTTTTCTACAATAAATTTTCGTTGCTCCAGAAGAATTGTCTTGCTCTTTGAGGCTGATAGCATAAAATCCTCGAACCCCGATCTACGTAACAATATATTATTGATAAGTAAGGAAATTTCTTCCATTTGATTTGCTTAAATAAAGGTATATGCCTTTTCCAGAGTTAATTAAGTTTAATATAGTATTTCCTCATTAATTTGAAGACTCTATTATATATTATAAGCTCCGAATTTTGTTTTGATTGTTCCTTTTAATACGATTTTATTGAATTTTATAGCAATTCTTCTGCTTCTTGTGAGCCCCCATTCATTTCCAGGATAGAGTTTTGGAAAGAAAACTAAGAATTGAAGTGAATTGCTTATTCTTTTACATGAAATATTTCTCTGAGAAGCAATCGAGAGGAGATATTGAAGAAGAGTTAGGCTCAATTGAGTTAAAGTTATGAATAGAACATGTTACTCCTGTTCCTCGTACAACTTTTGTTCAAAAGGCTGGGTGAAATCTACAATTTGTGGAGTGCCTTTAAACATATCTGCAAACAAGGTTCACAGTCTTTTGAGATGCCTTTAAATTCGACAGTCTCATTTTATTGAATCTCTTCAATCGTTGAAAATCTTTGTCTTTCACGAAAACGTCGATATCATTCGTCCATGCTAGGGCTGTAAATTAAGTAAGGGCAACATGGGTAGAAATCAATTTTTAATGAACTTACAAGTACAATTGCATTACATTCCTTCTATACAATCACAATAAAAACTTATAACCTTTTCCAAATTTCAGAAAGCCGTTAAAGACAATTGGCAAGGTATGGAAGGTTGATGTTGGTGACGAAACGCCCTAATACGCGGCGCACAGGTGAAACGTCATGAAATAGGCAGCCTCGGAAAGGTTCCTTCAACTT
This sequence comes from Trichonephila clavata, assembly GCA_019973975.1. Classification (NCBI taxonomy): domain Eukaryota; kingdom Metazoa; phylum Arthropoda; class Arachnida; order Araneae; family Nephilidae; genus Trichonephila; species Trichonephila clavata. Next base: position 269,223 of record BMAO01006872.1, read on the forward strand.
CGGATACATATCGAAGTGACAAAAACTCATGTCAGGTGGGTACAGAGGTTGTTCCAAGATTTCCCACTGCCAGCGTCGAAATGGGAAAATGGCATTGTTTGAAACATGACAATGAGCGTTGTCATGCAACACCATAGGGAAATTGTTTTGCAACAAACGTGGAATGTTATTGAGGATTACTGAAAGCCTGTGGCTAAAATGCATTGTTATATAGGATGGTTGCATGATGGGGTAAAGCGTCTCGTTTGGGTCGGAAGGAGACGGTGGATTTGTAACGCACAGGTCGGCCCTTCATTCCACAAGATCAGCTTGACATTCTGAGCGGTCTCCTTTCCATAGACCATCGATGGACTGTCCACGAATTATCCTTACAGGTTTGTCTCAGTTATCTGTTGCTTTTTGCCAAGGGCAACTTCAATTTTAAGCCACGACAACTGATCACCTTTTGAAAATAAGCTTTAGAGCAAAAGAAACGAAACTCTTCCCTTTAACACCACACAACAACTTCCCTTCTAACTAGATCGACTGTTTTTTGTATTCTACACATCGGCAACAGGACCACCTCATCGTTTCCATATCCTACTTGCGCAACCCCCCTCTTCTTAAATTTTCAAGGTTGGGGAGCACTATTTAATTTACATACCTCGTACATTTCAAACATATAGTACATTATCCATGCACCACTAAAAGCATTTGATGACAGTTTTTATCGGACTTTCCAAGCTTAAAAAATTGCATATTGACATGTCAATCCTTGTTTTTGTTTTTTAAAAAATCACAGCACTATGCTGCATTTCCAACTAGTGCGTAACAAAACATAATATACGAATGAAAGACTGCTTGTTTAAACAACTAAGCATATACACAGATACATGCACTGATTGTGAATTTTACTGTACATAAAATTTTTTAGCTGCTTGCGAAGGTAAAGCTTTTGAATGAACATTGCATGGAGCTTTTTGAATGAACATTACATGGAGCTTTTTGAATGAACATTGCATGGAGCTCTTTGAATGAACATTGCATGTACGCTACATGTCCAACTTAAAAGTCGCCGTGTAAAATAAATATGCAAATATATAAGAACCCTGATTGGCTTGATAGTACAGCGATTTACATGTTGTCGCTGCCTACGTATCTTTAAATAATGCTAAACAAATCCGCATTTAAAAAAGAATCAAAACACTGGATTGCATCAATTAAAGAACGCTATTAAAGAGATTGCTTAAATTTCTCGAATTGGGTTGAGAGGGGTCTAGGGCGTTATTAAAATTGAAAAGGAAAGTGGTGTACCGTAAACACCGCGGAATAAATAGGGTTGGAAAAAATGCTCTATTTGAGTTGCAATGCCCATTTACTTCTCCAAAGGAGTGCTATTTTATTCTCTGAAGTAGAGGTTTTTCCTTATGTTATACCTTTTGTACTAAGTTTGTAATACATTTTATTTCAGCTAAAATAACTATATGTTACTTGGCGGAGTTATAGGTATATTAGAATCATACACACTTTTAATTAATCTACGAAGAAACGCACACATGTAGTCAGATTCTACTCACAAATTTCTAAAACACATCAATAAATTTAATATTAATGACTTTTTAGAAGGTTAAACATTATATTCTGTATAATTAAGTTCTTTCGTAACATCTAAATTAATCTTTTTATAGTGTTATATTATCACCTGTTGGACTTTCAACCTCGGCAATTTGCCTTCCTGCTGCAAAAACTCCGTATCCTATGACAGGTGCTATAGATGTCGAAGCTGTACTTGTATGTACTGGCAACCATGTGACTAATAATGTTCCATCTTGTGGACCCTGTTCCACTTGAACATTTACAGGTGGATCTGGAAGACCTGAAACAAATTCAGTTTATTTTGATAACCAGGCTTTCTATTTCATAATTTGGCTCTAAAATTATCATATAATGTCCATTATTGTGTTAAAGTTACGTGTGTTACAGTAGACAGCCTACAACATTAAAAATATGAGAATAATGAAAAATAAGGAATATATAAAACGGTTTGAGATTTGGGGCATAATTTCGGTAAAAACCGAAGTCTTAGAATTTTAAAGTGTAGCACCACATTATACATATTGTGTAGATGAGCATAGCATAAAAATAAGCATGGTCTTGCGTAATGTTTCTGCAATGAGTTTTTCCAAGTTTTCAAAAAATTGGAATCATTGTCAGTGTTGTTCAGAGATTTAAATAACATGCACAAAAAAAAAGATGGTATAATTCACTTAAGTGAAAAACATTTTAAATATGTAGTGGATCTTTTTTTGTCTTAATAATGTCCTGTACAGTGTTTCACCTATCATGCATACATTTTTTGCTGTCATATTTGGTAATAGTTACCCTAACAGATTTCACACTTCCTTTTTTTTTATTTTTGTACTTTGTAAATAATTCCTGAAGATGTGCATGTGTTTCTTTTTAAACGCCAAATATTTCACGTGGGGTTTGAACACTGAGAATGAATTAGCCAAGAAAGTATTTTGATTTTATTGTACCGGGTGGTTATAATTAAAGTAACGCTATTCAGAGGCCTGTAGATCCTGTCCTGCGTATCGGATTCTGATGAAACTTGGAATATAAAGGGTGTCCAGCCTTAATGTGACCCAATAGCTAATTCCCGAACCGTTCGGTTTAGACATGTACTTCCAATTTGAAAAATGTTTTAAAAAGGGTAAGGAATGTTTTTACATGCTTTTTGAACCAAAAAGCCTATTTGGAAAAATTACAAAAATTAAATTTTTATACGGTTGCCAGGTCCTATCACTTATATTTAGGAAAAAATGCAGTGCACACAAAAACAAAGTAAACACAAAAAGTTTCATTTTATTGCGATAAAAACTGGCCGAGTTATGGAACTTTAAAAATCGTATATTTCCTCAATTTTCCCGGCCGTTTTCAAGAAGCTTGTTAGGGGCCGTCTCCAAAGTGAAATTAATTGGAACTCTGCCAGGAAACTTTCGCTCTTGCACGTCACTCTTACGTAAATCGTTTTTAAATTTAAAAATACATAAATTATGTTAAAAATACAATAATTGAGTACTTAAGAAATATAATTTATTCCATACGCGTAAAATATGGACAAAGGAAAATATTTTGGACGAAGAAAACATTTAAAAAGCAGTTAAAAAAATAGGCTTATTTGCTGCGGTACTGATCATGGTGATTATTAAAAATCTGTTGTGTAGTCGCTTGCAATTGCAATATTACGAATTCTAGTACGGGAGAACGAGATGTATACAAATGAAGAATACTACGAAATGGTACTGTTGTATGTGCAGTGCAATCGAAATAAGAGAGAGGCTGCAAGACTTTATGCAATTAGATTTCCCAGTCGAAGACATCCATCTTATTGTACAATTGCCCGTGCTGTTCAACGCTTGTATAAAACCAGGAGTTGTCATAAACGTATTTTTTTGTCTCGTGCCACACCTTCAAGCTTGCGGATACCCGCTGAGGATGTTCTAGAATATGCCCTGGCTCATCCTGAAAGTAGTGTCCGGGATATTAGCAAGGCTTGTTCCTACTCAAAATCGACGGTGTGGAACATATTATATACGTAAGGTGCATATCCTTATCGCTCAGTCCTGGCACAGGAACTAATGCCCGGAGACCAGGAGCGTCGTTTTGATTTTTGCAATTTCGTGTTAAATACACTGGATGAAAATCCAGATTTTTTTAATGAAGTTTTGTGGTCGGACGAATACCAGTTCTCGAGGCAAGGCACTATTAATACATAGAATACGCATTATTAGTCCCTCGAAAACCTACATCTAATACGACCGAATCGCCACTAAGTGCGTTGGTTGGTGAATGTGTGGTGCGGAATATGGAAGAGCACCTTAATTGACCCAATGTATTTCGATCGACCTTTAACATCATAATCATACACGGAAATTTTATCTGGACCATTAGCCGAATTTTTTTAGAAGATGAAGTTTCCTAACCTCCTCTGGATTTCTTTCTCTGGGGCTTCCTAAAAAGCAAAAAATACGAACGTAAATCCACGAGTAAATCCGATTTACTCAATCGAATCAGCATTGCATGCAGGTCTGTGACACCAACTACGTTGCAGAAGCTACAGGCGGAGGTTCTGACGCGGGTTCGATACCGCATTTCTGCGGAGAAGGCAGTCATTTTGAACATTATTTAAGTTAATTTGGTCATTCTGATATAATAAAGCCCCTGGTTCATGATTGGCGCATCTTTCTACATAATGCTATAATTTGAACGGCAAATCCTGTATTAGTTTGCTGCTATTTGTTAATATAAGTTGTTTTAATCTTTTCGGTACAAATTGTATTTCTTTAATTTAACTTTAATTGTTTGCCATACAGCAATACAAATTGTCAATCTATGATGTTTAAAACGATGTTTCCATATTACTATGATGTTTTTCTTTTGTTCTTTCTGTAGATAGTGAATTACTGTTCTCTAAACTCAATGTATATACGACCCTCTTTTCTGAGCAATTCAGATGCTTCAATTTTATGTAGGCATAATTCGGTCAGTTTTTATCATAATAAAATGAAACTTTTTGTGTTTACTTTGTTTTTGTGTGTGAACTGCATATTTTCCTAAATATAAGTGATAGGACCTGTGGGCCGTATAAAAATTTAATTTTTGTAATTTTTTTCTAAATAGGCTTTTTGGTTCGAAAACCACGTAAAACCACCCCTTACCTTTTTTAAAACATTTTTCAAATTGGAAGTACATGTCTAAACCGAACGGTTCGGGAATTAGCTATTGGGTCACATTAAGGCTGGACACCCTGTATACTATATAGACCATGGGGGAAAAAATTCTGCAATAAAAAAAATTAGTGCAAATTTTGACCACCAGGTGGTTTTTATCGAATATTCCTTACGGAAATCCGTAATTTATTATTCAGTGTTTTAAAATTTCCAATTAACTGGGGTGTAATAATTTACTTATAGTATTTTTAGCTGTTGAATAAAAATTGTGTAATTTCTAACCATGGATGTTTTTTCTGTACTTGCATATTGTAAAATTCTCAAGTACAAAGTGCAAAAAATATGTATATTGTTTGAACCCCGGTATAACGAATAACCCTGAATTAAAGAACAAAATGTTTGGGCACGATGAATTCGTTAAATCGGGGTCCAGCTGTAATTTCAATATTTTTTGTAAAAAATATCCAATAATTCTTTAGACACATGCGAAAAATATATCATAAGTTAGCTTATGAATACTTAAAATATTTTGTTCGTCGCTCTTGTTTATATTTGCAGTTACCAATGTCTTTATAACATAACACAATATTTTTTTTGGTCATTCTGGTATTTTCAGTTGGAGCTGTGTATTTACGGCAACTATAAACATTTTTGCTAGGCATAGTCTTTGACTATTTTTTTTTTCAAATTTCAATCAACCCCAAGCATTATCAAGAAATAAACACGTTTTACAGAATTAATAGTAGTTAATTATGCTTTAAAAAAAAATTTGTGTAAAAACATGACATATAAGTAAACGTGACATGTAAAGTAAAATACAAAAATTGGATTTGTTACTGAAATTCTTACCTTTAGGAAGAGTTCTGAATTCCACATTACTAACTAACATTTCTAATTTCTTTGGATTCTTTTCATCATTGTACAAAAGTTTTCCGGGTTTTACTCTGACAGACACTCGATAGAGGGTATTTGGAGATAGACCTGAAAATAAGTCATTTATCATTTTAGTTAGGAGTTATAAGGGGTAAGATATTTTTTAATTTATGCAAACAAAGCTGATTCAGCGTTTAGTATTTTCAGCCTTGTGAAACTATTAATTAAATTAAATTTTAAAAATGAGTTGCTGGAATCGTTTGAAAAAGGAATAGTGAAAAAAGTGAATATTTACATGTCTTTCTAGGAATAAAAGTCAAACTTAGAAATTAATAAGCATATAAAATTACACAATAAGTTTTGTGTTAGTTTCTACTGTACGATCATCAGTTTATTTACAGTTTCGAGAAAAAATGAGTTAATATACTTAATTCTCTTTTAACAATTTTATGTTTTTAGGAATTTTGTACCGGTTTAAATATATACAATAACATTTATTTATTTGAATAATTTCTTAAAATATGATTTTAATTACGATAAATAATTATTGTTTTTGAAAATGTCATAACAAAATCTTTATTTCTATGCAAATGAAAAGCTGGATACTTTGGTAAGTTTTCCTGTATATAGTTTATTTATATTCCAAAAACTGTTACTTTAGCATGTGTGAGTGTGGAAAGTTCACAATAGCATGTTTATTCATATTTGTCGTACTTTTCGTAAAATGTTGTTATACTTTACATTAAAAGTTAGAAGAATGCATAGACATAAATTTATTCTGAAATATGGCTCAATTATGTTTTGTGTTTTAGCGAATTGACGTTATCTTTAAAAAACTACACCGATATCCAACAGTTAAGAATAACTGTTATATTTTTAAGTTTACGTAAAAAGCAAATACAAATGGAAAAAAACAGCCTGAAGAACGTATTTAAATAAATTTGTTGTTTGTATTATGCAAAAGACACAAAATGGAGAAAAAGCAAAAGAGAGTTTTTATTCCACTACAAGAAATAGAAAAAATGCTATTAGAGAGCGCTATAACCTCTTACAGTAATATACAGTGGCGTAACGTACACCCCCGCACTGCTGGGGGGGGCAAGGCTTCTAGGGGGCCCAAAGCCTGACTGACACCATTAACGTAGGTTTTCTCAAAATTCGCTTTACATTTTAAAAAATCGAATTTTTAAGTGATTTTTCAATTGACGATCTAACATGATTCATAATCAAAACTTTATACGCTCATTAGATATCTTTAATCCTACAGCTAAATCAAAAAACATTTTTTTATTTGCTGCAATCCAGGCGACGAGAGATACTTTTCTTTAATGGGTTTTCTTTGTAAACCTAGATTACTAACAAATAAAACAAAAGTTAGACGGAGAATCGGATAAAATACTAGGAGATACAAAAATTCATCACTATTATTATTACAGTATACATTACGTTAGCTGCAGGCAGAAGGGAAAAAAAGACATAATTTACTTTTTAAGAAGCAGCAGAGTAAATTACTGGCGTCTTTAGTCCCCCCCCCCATGTGTTTCAATTTCATTTAACGAAGTCGTAAATAACGTACATCTGTTATGCTTTTTTCAAGTAAAATAGCATTACGATACTTGGAAAAGCATAGAGAGGATTTTAAATGCTTATTTGAAGATAGATTCATGAGTATTCAATCAAATGAAGCATATTGAGAAGAAAGCATAATGGAATGTATCAGTTTTTTATTTCTTTTTCATGAGATCTTTTTGCTTCATACAAAGAACTCTCCTTATTAAAAGTAGCAGTATTTACGCTAGAATATAATCGAACTTTAGGTAAAGCTTATCCCGGGATTCAGAAATGAAAAATGAGGTAAGTGATAGCTTTTTTCTTTCATAATAATTTTAAATTGAAAATTATTTTGCAATGTTCGTGCCTTTCTTAGTGTTCGTTTTTATTTAAGTTATCAGGTCATCTATCATTAGATTTCCCGTTTGAATAAATATTATAAATACTCTCTAATGTTATACATTATTTAGTTCATTTACTCAGACTCCGGTTGATTTTGCATTCAGTTATAAGTTAAAAATTAAATATTTTTACGTGATGTATAAAGGTACATTATGTTATGGTTTGGCAGTCCTTTGTATATACATATAAAAATACACACACTTGCCAGAAAAGAATGTTCTTATGGACGAATGAGAGAAGATAAGCCCTGAAGAAACCACTAGATTTGATAATTCGATGCCGAAGCGACTTCAGGAAGTTTTCAAAACTCGGGGTTATCCAACCAGCTATTAAATAGATCATTATCGTTTTTAAATATTTTTTATAGTTACTACTAAAACAGTAAACGCAGATTTTTTCGACTTGATTTTTGTTGGTATCGCTACAAACCTGACCTTGTTTTAAAAGCTATAAAAGCAAACCGAGTTTACTTTTGTTATTTTTAATACTTGGAATGAACTAAATAAAATATAATTTTAAAAAATTTGGGTTTTTAATTTTTTTTTTGCATTGTTTATGTAAGCAGTAGTAAGTGAACGCAGACACTTTCTCTAGCAAGTATACATTATATATATATATATAGTATAAGATCCGGCTTGGGGCCCAAGACCTGACCTTGCGGGGGGCCCAATTATTTTCCGTTATGGCACTGGTAATATAAACATCATAGCGATGTTTCTTGCTACAAATTATAATCTCTGGATAAAGTACGATGATACTTTCTTCTACTCTTGCAGCAGAAAGGTTTTTAACTCATCAATGTCCCTTAGAGAAACAAAAGAGCTAAAAGCTTTCATCCAAGCTCATCCGACACATGTTCAATCAAAATTAAGTGTGATGATCTGCTGTTCATAGTGCGCGCTTAATATTTTCACTTTCAAGAAATTCAAATACAAACTGAGAACCGTGAGACGTCGCATTGTCGACCATGAAAAAGAGCTGTGAAACCGTAGTACTTCGAAAAAGACGAACATGGAGTTCCAGAATATCAAGTATGCACAATGGTCCATTAATAGAATCTGTCAAAAACATGAAGGTCTGTGTGCCCAGTAAACAATATGTCCCCTCACACTGAAACACCCCTAATGCGATAGTGATCTCGCTCTGAAATGTTATGTTGGTGGTAACGTACTCTACGTCGCTTTCTACAGATTATGTTACGAAAAGAATCATAATGTAAATCGAATCGGGTTCATTGGAGAAGATCACATCTCTCTACTGATTTTCTGTCTAGTTCCAATGTTCACTATTCCATTTTGGACGATTTTCTTTTAAATACAAGTCAATAGCACCCAAATAGCTGGGCATCTGACACATATAGGACTTTCCCTGAGTTTTCTGTGACTGACTGGAAATCCTTCTTCCTGTGGGTGAAGCAATCTCCGAAAACAGCTAATAGGCACGCATCAGCCAGTTACGACACGTATTTACAGTCAGAAATCAGACTTATCTAGCTGTTGTTATTCTAGTTTGATCAGGTGCAACTTGTCTATGAAAGTTTCCAGTGGTTTGGTACCGTTTCCACATTTAAGAAATTATGTCTTGCGCAACATTTGTGACACTGGACATTTCTGTCTGTGAAATTCCACTTTATAAAATTTTAATGATTCTGCCTTTTATAAACAAGTGGAGATTTGTTTTCTCTTTCGACCTTAATCAATATTTTTGCTACAGAGCTCAAAGAAGCAGCATCTCGAATGCACATTCACGTCCCTTTATCTATAGGATCTCAATCCCTTCCTATGTCCTATTACGTCACTAACAAAATATTTGTATACACGCTTTCATTAGTTATATATATATAACATCAGTAGATCATATTTTTGTGCAGTATCAAGCTTTTCTATTACATTTAATCGTTGCATTTCTATTGTTTCTCAATTCTGCTTAACTAAATTTCCCATGATTAATATCCTACAGTTATCATGTTTTTAAAGTTTTAACATCCTTCAGATTATATAAATATAAATAATAAACATATTTATTTAGCGTTTTAAAATACTTCAAAATGATCGTTATTTACCTGTAACAAGGTGGCGGAAACAACCTGGTCTAACAGATTTTACTTCAACACTGTTTACTGCAATAACATGCTGAAAATTGCTATTACTGGGTAGCCAGCTAATTAGTGCTGATGAAGCAGAGATGTGGGAAGCTTTAACACAGGTTGGAGCCAATGGAAAATCTGTGAAGAAGGTGGGAAATAATGAACTAATAGGTTAAAATATATAATTAGTAGTTTGGCTATTTCATACATTTGTAAAAATAGGTTAATTAATATTTCATAATAGAAAAATATATAATTTCATAAAGATATTTCATCTGTTTTACACTCATCAAATTTAAACTCGTATTGGTGTGCCTTGTTCTTCCAGTGCTTTAATTTCGTCGATATTTCCCATACAGCAATGGATTCTACCAGCACTGTAGCAAAACCATTTCTGTTTAACCCAAGGCAGGACCTGTTTACTCGATATGATCATCTCGCTTTACACATCAGAACAATTCATCTCCAATCAATGTTGTTCAGTTTTTTTTATTATAGATCTTCAAGAGTATTTTAATGTGATATTAATAGTGCTTCTGGAGATGCATTTCTTATGTGGAACTGCTATAATAAGAAAATTCTTACATATTACGACTGTCGGTTGTTTTATTAGATACAGTTGAGCTGCACAAAAGCGAACTATGACAGAAGCGAAAATAATTTACCTCAAGACTTATAATTAATTCAAGTATTAAAAACAACCTACATAAATTCGAAATGACAGGATAATTTTTTCGCACTTCGTTTCTCTTGCAAAATACTGTATATGTTATAAGATGTATGAAAAAGTAATTGAAAAAACATCGAGAATGTATGCATTTGTTAGCGTTTTTAATGCTTATGTTATATATATAATATTATTTAAGTGAGTAATTTCTATTACCTTTTCCTACTACTATAGTGCAGGCAGCGTCTTTTGAATGCAAACCAGTACTGGAAATTGAACGCACACTTATGCGATGAGGCTGTGAAAAAATAGAGTTTTAGCAAAAACATCAAAATAATGTAAAGTTGCATAGTTTTTTTTATTATTTTGAAATTTGAAAAAGTTAAATTAAGTGATGAATTATACATCAAACGTAATTTCTTAGTAAGAATTAGTTTCCAATTTTTTAAAAATATAATGTTACATTCTACTAGGAAATACACACGTTTTAAGCTAAACGATTATTTTGGAACTATTCCAAACTATTTAATGAAATAATATTTACATTTTTAAAGAAAATACATATGCTAAATACATACTCGAGAAGAATCTACACCTTCTATCAATGCCCTGGTCCTTTCAGAGAACTTTATAGTTGCTTTAGGGACTCCATCTACGTAAACATGATATCCTTCAATTTTGCCTGATTTTACATCCGGGGGAACCCAACCAATGAGAAGACTTTTGTTCATTTGACGTTCTAATATCAAACGTTGAGGTGGAGGTACACCTAAAAATACATGTTTATTGAGAAATATAGTATTTTCTAACGAGGTGTATGTGAGAATTTTGAGTATAATCTCTTTCTGGAAAGTAGAAGTAAAAAAAAGGTTTACTCTAAACTGCCGATTAAAAGTTACGTCTTTCACTCCCCAGTGCCATCATTTTTCACATAGGCGCACGTTTGTGGTGTATTTGAAGGGAAGGAAAAGGCGTGAATAAGCAAATTTTTCTCTAAAATAAGTAAATCCTTCGCAAACTCTGTGAATGTCCCTTTATTGCATTCCAGAGCCTTCACAACAGCTTTATTAATAACAGCGCAAAGAAAAGGATCACATTTTCGAAAGACGTATATATACGTCCAGGCATTTAATGCACCGATCGGTTGAGCGAGATGTATATATATTCCGGTGATAGTTAAGGGGTTAATCTTCTCGTGATTACGTATTTTAGGATAAACTGGCCAATATATTTTTACAGAAAAAATTTTACATTTTACGTAATTTTTAAATATTTTTTCTCTTTTACAATGCATTTTGCACTATGATTTTCGACTTGAATATACGTATGCTAAAGTAATGTTTGAATAAATTATTTTGTTCCTGTAGAAATGATAGCAAACTTTCAAATGCATAAATATTTTAAAATTTGTGTTTAATATGGTATAAGAAATTCTGATAACTTAATACTCGTTCATTTATATTGTAATAAAGAAAATATGAATCCGATTTTTGTATTATTTAAAACTCAGGTTATACTTAAATCAACCTAATACCATCAAAGAGTAATTATACTAAAATGCAGAAACTGTGTACCGTACAATCCTAATATTTCCGTATCATTGTAAATTTTTTAATATTTCCTCTTATTGATCCTGTGGAGTAAAGAATCTTTTCTCTCATTTATCTTTCCACTTAACTTCTGCACAAATTATTTTCGATATTGTATCAGAATTTTGGGATTGTCTTAACTTGCTATAATAATTTTGAAATAAATTTTAGAAGATATATAACTTAAATATGTTCTTTATTTTATTCAGAGCATCCTAAGTCTTAAATAACTAAACCTCCTTAATGAAGACGTCGTATACGAGTATAACTGAGCTATTTCTAGAAATCTTCCGGTCTTTCACACTTAATAATAATGAAAATGCTTAAAATAAAACTATTAAAATCAAGCATATATATATTTTTTAACGAAACAAATTTTACCTCTTACAAAATTTTCATTTTCTTTTTCTTCTTCATTATCATCATTATCTTGGTCGATATCTTCTATATCTTCTAAGTCAATGTAATCATTCATTCGGTGAAAATCATCTAAAACAAAAACGACAAAACTCGATATTTATTAGTTTTTCTATTACTTAATATTATTAACAGGTATTATTTTATGCCTGTTTTTCTTTATTTGGAGAGTGCTTGATTTTCTATTGACTCAAAGTTAGAAAAATGTGTGTGTGTGGTTCAGTTTATTATATGTGTATATATATAGTCACTTAAAACATCACTTTTCCACAGAGTTTCTTGCTGCACGCCCGATGTTTTGCCTTTAATAGTACTCAGTCTATTTTGAAGAAATACTTACCATTTATGCTTTACATAAAGGAAAATGTGAATTATATATGTTATTATAATGGAGTGAATAAAACACTAGGGGAAAATTATACGGTATTTTTTTATTTAGTTTGATTTTTTTAATAATATTAATCATATCCCATTCGAAACAGTTGAGAAATAAGAAAGTATGAGTATATAAGCTAAATTTTCGGTGGCCTTTGTAAAATTTTCTTTTTCTATTTTTAAAGAATATGTATTTTTTTTCTTTTTAGAATGAGAAATTTTGTTTATCTGTTATGAAGTCGTTTGAAGAAGTAACTTCAAAAAGTAATGCAAAGTGTAAGTTATTCACGTACACTATAAAATAATTTTAATGCAAGAATAATAGACCAATATCGGTTTCGCATACAGTTATCAATATTAAATTAGACATAAATAGTCAAAATACGTTAGAAGTTATGTTTTGTAACTAATCCAGAGCTAAATGATAAAATTATAGTTCTTATTCAGAATTATACATTCTAAAGTTCTGATATTTTAACGCGATATTTACAACACAAATTGATTAAAAACCTTTTTTTAAATGTAAAACCTCTTGATTTATATCTTAACACCCGGATAAAGAACGCAATTTCAGTCTTTCTCCCATTTTTACTGAAAAAAAGAATTGTTAAGTTACCAACCACTTTTCAGCACATATTCTTTTTACCGTAGAAGTAACAACTTATTGAGAATTCACTGTAAATGACTGAAATTCAAGTAAATGAACTTGAAAAGTAAATGAAATGAAAAAATTCAAGTAAATGAACTTAAATTCTCACATTTCGGAAATAATTTCGGAGTTTGAGTACTAATATGATTCCATTATATTTAAGGACACCTGTGTGATTAAACAGTTCACTTATTTCCTAAAAGTAAAACAGCTTGATACCATGATTGGAATAAATTTCCGGAAAAAAAATAGAAAGTTAATTTTACACAAATATTATATTTGAGGCACTTTCCAACTTAATAAACATAGTACCATATTTCTATAACGTCATTTCGACTGAAATACCTTATTTAAAATCCCTCAGAAAACTATTATTTTTTAAAGTTGTGAATATATAGTATACTCTCGCTATGCTGACCTTCTTTACAACAGCTTTTCATTATAAAGGGCGAAGTATCTAACAATCACTGATAATTCTCTGAAAAATCATTCAAAAGAAATAGAATCTTCTTAATATATTAACAAATTAAACTTTTACTTTCTCCTAGATAGTTAAATCATTAGCTTTTTTTAAAAATAATATAGTATTACTTTTAGTCTATTACAATCATAATCTCATCTATTATGTAGGGTTGGCAAATAACTTTTTTTCTCACATAATGGACAAATAGTTGTAATAAACAATAGTTTCCAATTTGATCTGTTACAAATAAAAAGTAATATTTTTTTGAATTGTCATCTCATATTCTACCTTCATGTGAACCAATGAAAATAATTGGTCATCTTGGTAAACTAAAGTCAAATTTGAGTAATTGATTGTATAACATTTTAAATAACTTCAACGTAAAGCATAAAAAAGTTTTCCTTTAAGTTCCGGCTGTCAATATTGTAATATTGTGCTACAAAAATCGAAGTATTGGGAAAACTTGTTATTCAAATCATTTAGTTAAATTGAAAAGCTGTAATGTTTTCTTCTGTGCAAACCACCCACACTCATCGTTAAGATAATGAAGAATGCGTATATAAATAAATTAATTTTTACACATTTTTCATCCCCGACGTATTTAAATGCCGTTTTTAAATGATTTTGGTAGTGATAATATTTTTAAAGTACAGTCAGACCCCGATTTAACGAATTCATCGGAACCGAACTCTTTGATCGTTCATTTGGGGTTATTCGTTACATCAGGGTTCAAATATAATATAATTTTTTTTTGCACTTACATTTTGGAAATTGTATAATAAGCAGCTACACGAAAAATATCCACAATAAGAAACTGCTCGTTTTTTTTATTCAACAGCTAAAAATACTATTAGTAAAGTATTAAGCACCAGTTAATTGAAAATTTTAAATATTGACTAATAGATATTTGACAATCTTTTTGATTTCTGACTCGAAAGAGCTCTTTTTTGACTTTTTGCAGAGAAGAGAGTACTGCGTCATTTATAACCTGCTGTATAAAGTATGTTTTCACATTTTCCAAACAATGCAACAGTTCTGATAGGAGCTTCATTATCAATATCTGCATCAGAATTGCTATTCATTGCCTCCAACAAATCGACAATTTTTTCAATTTTATTTGCACAGATAGGCAATCCGTCATCAAATGTAAGATAATTGTTAAAATCTTAAAATAGCCCCCTTGTTGTTGACTATGAATGGAGTTTCCTGTTCTATTCAAAATTCACACGATAGGTTACTCTATGACTCATCCACAATTGTAAAGTCTAATAATGATCTGCACCCTTTTCCGTCGAAATTTGCTGCTTAAAAGAAAAATCTTTTTCTGCATGTCATTTGAATAAAAATATAATTGTTTCTAATACAAACTAATTAAAAAAATTTACAGCTGTTGAAATAATTCGTTAATTCGGGGTTTATTATTCGTCAGTTAGGAAATTTTGCTTTCTGATTAATCGGAGAAGGAGAAAAATTCGTTAAATCGGGATCTGACTGTATATATATTGTTTCAAGAATTATATGTGTACTTCGAGCAGTAACTTCTCAAAAAGTTTGGTCTACTTGCTTATGTAAATTTGCCTTATTTTAGTTAAGTTCAAGGTATTTATGATTTAATCATTACTACCGTAATTTATGTGGTGCATTAATCGTAAACAAACCTGGATGTAAGAGATCATCTGAAACTGTCATTTCCATATCTTGAGCATAACTAAAACTCACACTGCTGTCATCTGAATCTCTATTTCCATACAGCACTGTGGCATGAAATTCAAATAATTCTTCGCCTGTAAATGAAATTCTTTTTATAAAATGAAAACTGAAGTAAATTAATAAAGGAATATAACGGAATTCGCCTACAGAACAGAAAACTAAAAAAAAAGTATAAACTAAATATAAACTTACAGAAATAAATAATTAATAATTGGGAATTTTTAATGATAAAATACCTAACTTCATAATTAAAAAGAAAGATACACAATTGGTTTTCAATATTATTCAAGAAATCAGGATGGAAAGATCTGACTTGTACTGAATATTTTAACTAATAAATAAGTAAAGGCATGCTTGCACAAATGGTATAACTATCGTCAAGTCGAACTGTAGCTCCAAAAAGTTTATTATTGTGTTCTTTCAAAATTGTTATAACACTCTACACCAGGAGTCGGCAATCTAGTAGATGTAGTGTGCCAAGCCAATAAACAGTGATATCCCAAACTTACGTGATAGGTGGGACTCAGTTATAACCACGTAAGTCGGAGTGTGATTTAGCATATAAATACATATAAATCCCTTTTAGTTGGGGCCGGAGACGAAAGAAAATAATAATTTTGAAAAAGAAAATGCTTAAAAAAATCTTTGATAACACAAATACAAAATCACAAACCGAAGTTATTTTGATGTAGAATGTTTCATAAAATCTAACAAAGTAGTTTACAGGCAATAAAAGATTTTTTTTCTCCCTGAAATTTTCCTCGCAGCATGGTAATAATTTTTTTATTCCTTGTTTTATTGAAAAAAATCCGCTCTTCGTTGGAGTTGATATTTTCTAAAATTTGCAATTTTTTTCAATTAAACTGAGGCTTTCTGTCAAATTCCCAACCGTCATTCGATCTTCTGATTGAACTGGGTCTAAAGACTCAAGTTCTTCAATGTCTTGCTCTTGCTCATGCATTTCTATGAGCTCATCAATTGTCAGTTCTTGAAGGCCATCACTATCCACTTATAAATTTATTTGACTGGCAAGATCGAAAACTTCATCAATCAATTACCAATTTCAACAAGCTCTGGCAGTTATTTCGCTTGAGCTTTAGAGATGGGGAAAAAAGATGAATCTACGAGATTTGAAAATTGTGTAAATCCGAATTCGTATCTAAGTCGGGGTAGTGTAAGTCGAGGAATTACCGTATTAATATTATTCAGAGTGCCACATAGTAGAAAATATTTGAAACAATTCGATTCCTACGGCAATACATGCTGACTTAAGGAATAGAGGTCAATAATACAGATATTTAAAGTTTTATAGTATATTAATTATTTATCATTTAAAGATACTGATTAACATTCGAATATATTTCCTTTAAATAATCACCATCTGTGAAAGATTTGCCTTTGGAAGCTACATATTGAGAAATTACGAAACTACATTCGGTAGGCTTAGCTCCATTGTTTGACAAAAAGATGTTTCTCATATCCAGGAGCAGCTTTTTTTTATAACTTCGCATTTCTTATTGACATTCATAGAGTAGACTGATGCTTAGTTTGAAAATGTCTCTGCACACTTAACGCACGATAAAACCACGTACAGCACAAACCATATTCCTTCGGCCAATAGTCTTGAAAACCGCAAACATCAAGCTCTTTTCAATGTGGCCATTTGAATTCAATATGTAAGTATGAACCATCACAATAATTAAATAAAATACAAGTTTTCACAATTAAACTAAGAATGTGTCGTAAAAAATTGACAAGTAGCCTATAACGCAACTTGTGCATTGAAAGTAAATTCTTTTTTCAACTGAAATCATGCTCGATACTTGTGTATCGGCGATAAGAATCTAACGAAAGGAGACAAGATGCTTGAGGCGCAAAGAGAACAGAAAAGTCGATTTTTAACTTTATGCGATAATTTTGCAGAATGGTGTAGAGTGTCATTTAGAATTGTATTGTGTGCCACGTCTGGCACGCGTAGCATAGGTTGCTGATGCCTGCTTTAGAATATAGTGTTATAAGTACTTCAGTAACACAAAATAAATTATTACCACAGTGAAATTATTATTACAATGAAAGTATAGTTAGGATTTTTGTCCTCATTATTATTTAAGGATTAATAAAAAAAACGTTTAGTCGCTTTTTTTCTATTCAGAATCATTGACTTTGGAAAAAAAAGCTATTCGTATCAAAAGCAGAATACGTATTCATACACAGTTTAACGTGTCGGAGATTAAAAAAAAAATACTTCTAATTTTATACTTGAATTGAACTACTTTTTTGAGATTATTCTCCTTTACATTTGCAATATAAGCCGAGGGTGAGCATGCTATAAAAGCGCAAAGCAATAGCTTATGTAAAAAAAAATTACTTCAGATTGAAAAATAACGTAGAGGAAGAGACAGTGCAGTTAAAACTTTTGTGTGTATTACCTGGCCTTCACTATAGACTCCAAATCCAGGACATAGAGATATAACAATTATTGTAATAGTCCGAGCGTTTGGTTTTAGCATCAGTGGGACTTGTTACCTTTTGAGATTGAAGAAATGTGGTATTTTGGCATAATTTACGTATATTGCTGACGGAGAGAGATAGAATAGCCGACGTAACTAGACTAAATTGTAAGCTGCTGAAACTGAAACTTGACAATTCCTTCATAAATTGATTCGTTTTTAATGTTTATTTGTAGACACGTGCTTAGATTCTCTGACATTAATAAATCCAACTTTACCAAGGAACGTAATTTCTTATTCTAACGAAAAGAAGTTTTATATACAACAGGAAATATTTACAGTATTATCTGTGATTATTATTTTTGAGTAATTTTTGTGTTAATAAAAAAAGTTACAATATATAAGCAATGTTATATTGAAGTTTTTTAAAAATCACTTCTATGGGGAGACACCCTGAAGATTATTATGGTCATTATGAATTTTGAAGATTATTTGCAGCCAATTTTCTGTTAATAAATAATTAAGTATTTATGGTAATTGATTAATCTTTATAGTTGGATGATTTGAAAAATATTTTGAAAGCTTTCAAGTTTTTGTTTTTTCTTTATGACAAGTATAATATTTTTCTGTTTTAAAATTTGACAGTAGTTTCATCTCACAGACAAAGGTTAAAGAGTTTTACTTCAATTTAGCGTATATATACATAGTTATTTTTTAACATCTTATAATTCTTGTTTTGTAAGAAAAGCTCTGCAATGTGTGCCGCTATTCAAAGTAGATTTATATTTTATCTCTTTTAATATTTAATATATTGCTTTTTAAATATTTATTCAAAAATCAATCAATGTATTTGCATTGTTTTTTATCGTTTTATTCGTTCTGGTATTCTTATTAAATGCTAAAAGGTATATAAAATGTTTAGGAAACCTTCTTAGAAAGATGATTTCGTACAATATAGTCTTGAATGACGATAATATTTTTCCTGAAATTCACACATTGCTTAACGTACTTATATTTGATAACTTCAGGTAGTTGTTTAATTTATATCTTGTGTGTGGGGGGGAATACATGAATACATATATATATATATATATATATTCATATATTATTGTTTTCTTATGACTTTAGTTATTTTTTTACATTATTTTCCGTACTTTAAATTTATAACATTTTTTAACAAGTACATTGCTTTTTGGTACTCTTGAATTATCGTAATTAAGATTTTTACGAATTAATTTTAGTGCAAAATATTTGTTAACATTATTCCTAAATGCTCTTTTTATTTTGAATTTCATTTTAGCTCAGTGATATATTGACAAGTAAAGGGGAAATTTGGTGCCATAAGACTGTTTTAATGAACAATCTTTATTTTAAGCTTAAGAGTTTACTTAAGTATTATTAGGGTTATTTCACTTTCTCCATCTCTTGTTTACTATTTTCTTATTTTTTTTTTTAAGTTAGACTTAAAATAAATTAATATGAAATTAATAATTATATATACGGATAATTTTTTTCAAAATTTTAAAACTCATTTTTAAACTTTCCCTCTCTTTTTAATGTTTTCTTTAATTTAACCGTACCATATATATTGCAATGCTCGCATAAATAGAAAGGGAAAACTAATAATTATTTCGAAATATATTCCGAATTAAATACCCTCAGTGCAAAGTATATGCTAAATAAATTATTCCCTATTTTTAATTATTTTTGTTTCATTATTTGTGCCCCATTCTTTCTCTCATAATATTAGCGATATTTTTCAAATTTATTCAGTTTCCTTCAAAGCTTATTAATAATTTTCATAGAATAATTATGTTTTTTATAACTTCTCTCTTTCTCTTTTTTCTTCCTTATACTTTCTATATTACTTGAATAACATTTGAACATTTCAAAAAGTCTGTCTAATTCAATTAGCCGAAACATCTTACCATGGTAGCGATTCTTCTGTCACGATGCTAGAAAAATACTATAGAAATAAAATTAGTCTAATTAAGTGGGCCGCAAAATTTACTTAACTGCAAGAATCTGAACTAACTATAAGTGAAGCTATAAAGGTGAAGTGAACTATAAGCTATAAGCAAAGAAAGCTACGCTTTAATGAAATGCTTAATTTAATTTGCTTCTAATATCACCTGTAAGTTTTTCGACGAAGTTTGAAGGTACTAGCCCTTTTCTTCCATCCAAAAGTTCACCATTGAAAAACCCATCCTATAAAAATTATTTTATTCTTTTAAACATTGTCAGATGAAATATACGTAAGTGATTTATATACTATACTCTGAGTATGTGTTATTTTATTTCACTTTCTATAGATAAATATAATATATTGCTTTTTAACTGAAATTTATCAATTACAGTACATTTTTTTATGTGAATTGTCAGAATTATATGAGTGTATTGTCTAGTTTTTCCAACATTATATGTTTACCATAAACCACTCCCTAATTAATGTTTACAGCCCTTAATTCAACATAAATTAGCAAAAAATAAAATACGATGTATAACTCAGAGAAAAATTTGATTGGTTAGAAATAGTGGCGTTACGTATCTTTAAAGTGCATATGTGAATTTTGTTGTATAACTATTAATTCCAGTCAAATACAACCAATGGTAGTTAAATGTGACATATTCTCTACTTTGCTACTCTAAATTTGAGATTCACGTAATCATTGTATCTTGTGATGTATTGTGAATGATTTTAGTGATTAAACGACTATGAAGATTTTCTGAAAGTCAATGAAATTTCAGACAAGTGTTTATTCAAGATTTTCAATTTATACTGAAAAACTCCGATTTAAAACAATACAGGTATAATTTTAAATTTGTATTAAATAGCTTAAATAAGCATCTAGAGTTTTTCATGACTTATTCGTACTCATGAATGAGATGATGTCACAAAAATATGCTTATTTTAATGTAATTCAATGTAATTACTTTTCAATTCTTACACTGGTGTTCATAATTAAAATAAATATCTATTTAGGCTATTTACCTTCAGAAATACTAAGCATATTTTAATGAAATAAGGTAAGTACATTGATTACATAGGACAAAAAATGTATATTATACAACAGTTGCAGTTCTCGAGCATGATCATGTGCACAATTCATCAGCCCTAAAAAGTGTAAAAAAAAGTCACAAGATAGATTAAAAAATGGTTATATAATAGGAAATATGGTACCATTTTACAGCTGTTTTAGATGGCTCTGAGAGGGAAAGGTGAGTTTCAGTAGCCTTCCAAATATGCTTTGCAGAGTTATGGTCTGGAGATCTGGATGGCCAATCCAGAATATCCTCAATTCCAGAAATTTTCAACCACATACAACTCATG
Organism: Trichonephila clavata; assembly: GCA_019973975.1. Taxonomy (NCBI): domain Eukaryota; kingdom Metazoa; phylum Arthropoda; class Arachnida; order Araneae; family Nephilidae; genus Trichonephila; species Trichonephila clavata. The sequence continues at coordinate 290,498 of BMAO01006872.1, forward strand.
TGAAGAAGTTAAATTTCTTTTAAATGAAATCTGGGCCAACCATAACTCCCGGAAAAAGAGAACATTGGACTCCAAAATTTAACCCGTGTATCTCAGAATGTCTGTCAAAGATGTGGAGATATATTTGGCTGACTAATACAATACATATTCATACTGTCAAATCCCCAATGCTATACCAATCTCTTTCTTAGATGTTCGAGGACCTGAAGTATTTCCCTCCGGATGAGAATACGTCGAGTATCAGACTGAATCCGGACTTGTAGATGGAGAGTACGGTTTCCTATTAATCCCTGCTCTAATGTCGATTTTTCTGCATCAAGCCGAAACAGGCTTATAAGTTCGCACAAGTGAGCAAGATGGTCATCTTGCAAGCAAATATCCCTCATGGAAGCCGAAACTCTTGAAACACGGGTTTCTAAATCTACACGCTAATGAAACAGCTGAAAATCTCTTACACTACTATATTGCTTAAGTGTAATTGACAGATATTGATCTTAAGCCATCTTCAAGGCTATTGAACACCATTACATAAGCTTGATCCCCTAAGCATCCAATCTGATAAAAATGTCGCCATAAAATACACTCAGCGTTAGGTGTTACAATAAAGTCTTTTGCAATCTGCACTGTCTCAAATCTCCTGACTAATCTCGTCTCGTTCCATCATTCAAGCGCTGGTGTTTGAATATTGGAACTGGGGGGTTATTTTTAAATTTCAATGCATGTTGCAAAGGGCGCCACGAAAGTTATCGAGGTGCGCGAAGCGCAGAAATTAGATTATGATTACACGAAACCTTTTCCTTTAAAAGCAAAGATCCTACACACGTGTATGCTTACATAATAGGCACTAAACATTTGCATCTTTGTTAGGGAACATTAATATTACTTGTGTTCAGTAATTTTCGAGAAATGCAACCAAATCTACAGATCCTTTTCATTTTGAACACTAGAGTATAAAGTTTACACCTAATTTTTGTTAAGAGTATTTTAAATTTTCTTTTACTGCACTTAAGAATTCCTCTCTCGTTATTTAAATTAAATCTGTCTATAGTTTTGAGTAGTACATATAAATCCAGATTTCCTCCGGAATCATGGTTTTCCACTGATGAATAGAAATTGATTTAATAATCTTTAGATGTGTAAGTATAACATATCTTTACATAAATTTGCCATTTTTATTGAGTTAAAAAATAGCAAAAGCTTAACAGTTAATGTCGTTATGCATACCTTTCATTTTTATTCACTTAATAAACTGTTTTTTTTATTTTATAATAAGCGCAAACCTAAAAGAAGGCGTCTATACATGTACACAAGTTAAATAAATATGTTTCGAGATCATTACTGAAGTACATGTAATAGAATTTTAAAAAGCTCTGAATGACATTCTAACCTTTTAAAGTATATAATGAATCAATTAAAATATTGGAACAAAACTACTTCATATCGGGGTCATTTTTAATACACTCATTAATGCTTCTTTGAATTTCTATTGTCCCTTGAAGCGTTTAGCGTAGGACTATTATTTACAAAGTTTTCTAATGCGTGACAAACATGAAAAAGGGCACTATTATAGAAAGACAAAGTACTCATTAGTATAGTTGAAATAAGTATATGGTATTGTCGTTCAAAAATGACATTGACATTCAGAAAGGTGCCTTTGTTTTTTTTGTTGTATAGTGTTACTGATAACGAATTTTAGAGAAAAATGTCTCGAGTTGGAATGAAAAATAACCAGTTTAGATAGAAAAATGCATACTAATATAAAACGTTCTGTATAAATGTATCCACATGATCTTAAATATAAGGATCATTTCACTTCAATTTTTTAAATGTAGTTTATCGCATGCTTTTTTTCAAATTTTTTTTCAGACAAATTTTTTAAAAGCCCTCTTTTATTGGTTAAAAGTTTAATTTTATGTGCTCGTTGGATTTTCAGTAAATAAAGAGTGTTGCAAATTTTCTCAGACCAAGTCTGTGATTTTTAGTAAAAGCTCCATTTTTCAAATATGGGAAAAGTTGCCAGAGAAATAAAAAAAACCAGGTATATTTTAACAATACAATTTCTTTATTTTTTACATGCAAAGGTGCAGTGTCTTATCCTACAAACTTGATTAAAATAATAAATAGGTTTTGCGATTACAAATAAAAAAAAGATAAATTTAATAAATTTCCTTACTTGTAAACTTCATCGCATTTAACCCCCTTCTTTTTCTTCTCAGTCTATTGTTATATTATAAGAATAGCATTCCTAAATTTCTGGTCATATTTTTTTAAAAATAAAATAAACTGACGTCATATTGATGTCTGAAATTTAATCTGAATACAAAGGTAGTAAAATTGTATGTGTCAAATTTGTAATTGTATTTAGGCTTGATAGTTTTTAATTTATATTTTAAATAATAATCAAGCCTATGTGAATTATTTTGTATCTACTTTATATTGCGTATCTATTCTGTAAGAATAACGAAAGCACTATTTTCGTCTGAAATATGAAAATGGATATACTCGAACGTACGAGTATATAGAAAAAGAACAGTGTGTTGGATGAGTTTACGTACTTTGTGTGATGAAATGGGAATTTTACTTTTGAAAAATAATTTAAAAATTCTTTAACATTGCGTAAAATGTAAGACAGGAATGAAAAAGAAGCTTTCCTATCAAAAAATAATCTGGTGATAGGAAAGTGGCTATGTGAGTGCAGTGAAGGATTTAATCGGAATGAAAATTTGATATTCCTTTTTACCTCATCCATATCCCCATATATGATGACGTAATCTCCTGCATTTAAGGCCAATTCCGCCTCGGGATTTTCATTTGGGGACTGTTTCAAAGGATCATAAGTATAGCGTGCGCAATAGATGTTGCAGCGACCTCTTCCCGGCAGTTCGATAAAGTCAATTGAATCCAGCATTTCTTCTTCAGTTAACGCAGCTGTGGAATATAAAATCGTCCATTACGTCATAGAAATTGTAAATTATACCCTTTACAAAAGAAGGCTCTTAAAGATTTGGAAAAATATGTTTTTGAATTTAGTTTTTATTTTTGAGTATATAATATAGGGGGGGGGGCAATCTTTTCCAAGATACGGGCTACTTCTAATTTTTTCAAGGTGTTGCGGTCCGCCCAGTGGCGTAGATGTGGTGAACTAAGAAAAAGGTCTATAATATTAATTATAGCTTAATAATAAATACGGAATATGTACTTACCTACATAACTACAATAAAAAAACTTTAAGATTGCGTTTAAAGCAAAACCCAAGATACAAACATAATAATAATAGCCGCAAATATAATAATGTCAAATAATGCATTTATTATCAAACAATTCAAAATACATTAAACAAATAAAACATGTCCATCAAAAGTTAGTTCTTGTAGTTATATTCAATAGAGAGATGACTTAGTCTGCATACTGTCAGCCAATCTTGAATATTTCGATTTATAATTACTAACTGCTAATCTTCAAGCTATCCCCCCCTCACCAAATGTCTTGGCGGTCTATCGGCCGATCGCCATTGACTTAATACCCATTCCCGATCTAATACTTTGAGCGAATTCTGAAGATCTCAATTCTACATTTATAATTATTTATTTCAGAATGAAATTTTAAAGGTATCTATATTCTTACGTATAAAGTTTAAAGTCATCAAACTGATAAAATAAAGAAATTTTTATGACAGCGTAAAATTAAAACATTTTTTTCAAACATTGTTTTAATATGATGTCACTTAATAGTCCAATTTAATTAAGTATTTTTATGATTTGTTATCTGTTTTTAAACTTAAGAAATCGCTAGAGATTTCGTTGTTGGTACACTGGTTTTATAATTGGTTAAAATACACTGACAAAAGTATAATAAATTTGCTTAGGAATAAATCATAATAATATTATGCATAATATTTTATTGTAACTTTATTTTGCAATAGAAAAGAAAACTAATGTACTATTGTGTTGTGTTTGTCATGAAGGTATTAACGGTGTGTTTCGATAAAACGAATAACTTCTATTTCAACGATTCAGTTTATGTGCCTGTCTTAACACTTAAACATAAGGACATTAAAATAGATATGCTTCAATCTCTATTCTAAGTTTGTTTTAAACCTCCAAAATATTTTGGGTTATCTCTTAAATCTAATTTTTCACTCGTAAAAATATTATTTAGCATAATACAATGTTGTTGGTAATCTATTACTCGTATATCAATTATTATAATCTAATTTTTCATCACCTGAATATTAATAAATCTGTAAAAAATATTGGGCATATAATTTTTTTCAAAATTTTTTTAAATGTGGTGTCTTATTTTAGTTAAAATGATTGATATAATCTAAACCTTATTTAATGAGTAAAAATTTAAATGCATATATAAAAAAATACACATGCGTTATGTAATTTTAGATTTATATATGTATTGGAAATAGCTTTGGAAAACTCCATTTATGTTAGCTTTCTCAACTTTATAATCCCATAAGAGACCACTTTCATACCACTTTAAACATTTGTTTCTGCACAAATTTATTAAAAGACTCTTAGTAACTCTTTTTCTCCCTCACTCTCTCTGTGTTTGTACAATCGGACCTCCATTTTACGAAGCTCTATTTTGCGAACTTTTTCCAGGAACCAAGAACATTTTACGATTTTCTTCGTAAAAAACCTCCAAACAACGAAGTGCATTTTTTATTTAACGAACTTTTTCTTTTGTGATTCATTTTTTTCCCTCAATATTATATTAAAAATATTTCTGGACATTTCAAATTATTCTCTCTTTTAACGCATTTTATTGTGATCAACAGCCTTGAACTGGTTTTATCAGGATCCTATCTCCCCTACAGCAAGGAAATTGCCGAAGTTTCTCAAATAAAAAATTGAAATAAAATTAACAGACTTAATTAGTAATTAAATTTAAGAACGCATGTGGTAACGTATACTTAAAATTATTGGTTATAAAATAAGATATGTTTAAAATTACTTGTAGGCTAAAAATTCGAAAATGTCATTAAAATCCATTAATTTTTAAAATAAAATATTTTTTTTTTTTAAATTGAAAGTACGCTGTATTCCTGGACAATGTTTTTTCCTTGTTTTACTAGCAGATTTCTTTTTGATGGGTAACATTTATAAAATAAATACAAACAGTCAGACACCGATTTAGCGAATTCAATAACCGATTCAACGAATAAAATGTTCAAGACTGATCCTTTTATTCGTTAATTCGGGGTTATTCGTAATATCGGGGTGAAAAAAAAATGCAAAGTTTTTGTACTTTCCTGTTGGAAATTCTATAATAAGCAATCACACCAAAAATATTATACTTTCTATTCAGTTGTTAAAAATACAAGTACCATTCTTTGAGATAAGAAAATAATTTCCTGTCCTATTCAAAACTAACGTGATAGTTTATATTCGTGACTCGTCTGCAACTATAAAGTAATAATGAGCTGCACCCTTTCCCGTCGAAATTTGCCGCTGACAAGAAAAATCTTTTCTGTCCTGGACAAAAAGGATGAGTCATTTGAAAATAAATCCAGTTTTTCCTCTAATCCAAAAAAAAAAAAAAAATCGGCTGTTGAAATAATTCGTTAATTCGGAGTTTATTATTCATTAAGTAGGGTTTTTTATATTCATTTTAATTAAGGTTAAAGAAAACTCGTTAAATCGCCAAATTCGTTAAATAGAGGTTCGGTGAATCAGGGTTCGACTGTATTCATTTACGGAAAAGGTGTGAATAACGACTTTTTGTTATAACATATAGCGTTTGTGAATTTAAAATTTGCTTTATGGGGTTTATAACGTATATTGAAAGATGAATCTCTATTTAATCAATTTTCCATATAACGAATTTTTTTCTGGAGTTAGTGACTTCGTTAAATAGAGGTCTGACTGTATTTATATACAGAGTAAGAAAAGTATTTATATTATTTCAAAATAAAAAAAAGCTACGAAAAGAAAATCTTGTAATCTCACACTACATAATGATTTATTTTCTTTAAATAAGATTATTTTCTTTAAATTTAGGAAATTATAAGATGAAAGAAGTATTCTTCATACAACCAATAACTATTCAAATTTTCTTTCGGAAAAAATGATATGGGACATTTCATTTCGTTTCTTTGCCCTCAAGGTGAAGAAATATTCATTTAAAATGGCAATTCGTTGCTTCATGAAATACTTCCTGCAGTGGAATTATTTGCCTTAGTTTCCGCTTCAGTAAATACGCTTTAGACTTTTATTTTCGAATTCAACTGGGACGCGTATAATCTTTTCGCGGCTGTTCGAAGACCTGAATTCTGCGACCCCAATCATATCAGGATGTTATTCAAGCGAAAAAAAAGTTTCTCGGGGTTAGCGTTCAATAACAAACATTACCTGTTTACTGAACTAGTGCAAGGTTTATTTATAAACCTAAAGTTGTGTTTGGAAGGTTACGAAAATAAAAGTTGCGAAATTTTATGCGTTATATTTTTTTCTCTACAGAAAATATCCATGTTATTAGTGCTTAATTATTATTATTTTAGATTTTAATAGTTATTTTCTCTGTTTTAAGGTATCCGACTACCCTAAAATTGTGAATTTTACCAAAAATTGACAAATTTTTTTATGATTTTATTTTATAGGCCACCTTCTTAGCTTTATAAAAATACCAAGAGTTCATCATTTTCCATTTAGTAAAAGCAGATGCCATTACTTTAAGTAAGATGTCACACTTTAAAGCGCGTTTTACTCGAAATGTGATTTTTTGGAAATAATCAGCAATTGCTCAAAAAGTTTTGAAAATAATTAACTGAAATTTTTTGTCTAAGTTCTGTATAATAGTAGAAGTGTTTTAACTTTCAGATTTATCAATCACTGTTTTATTACAAAACTTACAGTCCCTTATGTGAATATTATCACTGTTTTTTTAAGCAATTTCATATAGTAACTGAGATTAAGTGCTGTAATTTTTGTAAAAATTAAAATATTTCTTATCCTGAAGGTCATTTCGACAATGAATAACATAGCAACACATCAAAAGTGAAAAATTGAAGAAATTTTCATAAACCTTTGGTACAGAATGGACCGCGTTTATGTTATTGTTTGTCAATTTTTACCCATTTTTTCCCATTTTAGTTATAATAATTTATTTTTCTCTTCCTAATTTTAGCATATTTTTCTTTAAGTGTACTAAAAAAAAATCTAAAAACAACAAAAAAAAATCCACATATCTCCATTTTTTTTAAGAAAAATTGTCGCAACCAGTCGGATTCCTTAATAATTATTATAAAAAAAGTATTTATTCAGTTAAGTATTCTCAGAAATTTTTTTTTAGATCGCAAAACGGCTTATGAAATAAAGAATTTTCAATATTTTTATTCAATAACAGCCCCATTAGAAAGAGAAAAAATTAGACGGCTGGGTGACGTAGTTGGTTTGGTGCTGGCCTTGTACTTCCAGGTTTTTAGGTTCGACCCTTGCCCAAATTGGTGAAATTTCATGATGCAAAAAATCGACAGCATCCATGTCATATGATTACGGCATGATGAAAGTGCCTATTTGGCTTGGGTGCTCTCGGCAAAATTAAAACTCATAGTAGAATTTCACATCTTCAGAGCTCAAGGGCCTCCCTCTTTGGAGGGAACAGGGTGTCAAAATTACATTGCGGTGATTGGTATTCCGCCTATATGGTGACACTAAAAAGTGATAGAAGCTTCTGAGGAATGTACTATGTCTGCAATGAGAATTCCAAATTAGCAGCCCCAATAGAAAGAAAAAAAGAAAGACGAATCCGATTCGTTACTTTTATTGCTATAACAAAAAAAGCCTTCTTAACAAACTTTGAGAGCGAATGTAATTTCTCTTTGATGTCACCTACAATATTTGTATTTAAATGTTATTTATAATGAATGGGGTTTTTTTTCATAAAATAAAAATTATTATAAAATTATTTTTTTATGTATTAAGAATAGTGTATATACATATATGCATTTTGGTATTTTAGATATGTATGTGTCTATATTTGAGTATGATAATTAAAAATGGATTCAGAAAATGTTATATACATTATAATCTTACAGATTTCGCCCTGCATTATAAGTGTCGTTAATAGTGGTTTTAAGCCCACTAAAAGCAGTGATAAGCCTTCTGTGCTTAGAGCAGCTGCAGATTCATCTTGAATTTTCGGTATTTCTCTATCTTGAATTTGAATTTATGTATATTACTCTCTTTTTTTTTATAAACAATTCATATATGATCCACTTAGGTGCACATGATACAGAATTTTTTGTTATCTGTATATTAGAAAAAGGCAAAAGATACATAAATCAATGGAATGCAATAGACAGCAAATGCTTAGAGAATTACATTAGTTTTGATGGGAAAAATCTGAATATGAAAAGTTTTCGAAATTTTTACAAAATGAAAAAGAGAAAAAAAAATGGCATTAAAAAAATATATTTCTAATATTATACTTATTTTTATTGAAAAAACACTAGTAAAATATTGTATAGATAATTATATATTTCATAATATTTTACTATAAGCGAAACTTTCTAATATTTCGTTACCACGTTCTAATATACGTGTTCCTTTCTATTCTCTGAGAATACTGTGTACCAAATTAAAAAGGATTATTTTCTCAAGACTCAGAATGACTTACAGCCTTCAGAATTTAATTAATCACTTATTATCATTTTTAGGTAATGTGATCTCTCTTTATATTGTTTTCCGAACAATAGAAAGGTTGAATTTCTTAAATAACACAATTAAAAACATAAACCTATTCAAATTAGCCTTACTCCATAAAAGTAATAAAGAAACAATCATTTGAAGTGGTTTTTGTTTCTATCATTTCATGTACTATCCTGTATTATTTTACGTGTATGGTATACATAAAGATACTATAATATTAATATTTGATATATGAATCTTTCAGATTAAAAATTTATGTTTCTAGACTGAATATGGAGACAAATTTATGAATATGAATAAATGAATTACTTAATTTGTGTTGTGGCTTGCAAATATTTGCTGAAGAGATTTGAATTTATAATAATTGCATGGATTGCGAAGTAAATTTTAGCTTGGGAATTAATTATATCATGATTTAAATGTTGAATATTTATTAATTTATCTGAACACTAAATTATATTTAAGTTTTGTGCTTGCTTTGTGGCTTATTTAATAATTTATTGGAACGCTTTTCTAGCCTGTGCAGTCAAACTCAGTTGATTTATTGATTGATACTTTCTTTACATGATAATGATGCTTTTTTTACGCATGTCGATAGTCAATCTGATTGAGAGGTAAATTCATAATATGACAGTTAAGCGTATTAAAATATAATAAGGGAAAAAAGTATATTGAATTTATAACTTAATCGCAGAGCAACAAATTAATATTCTTCAAAAAAGTAGAAACTTTTCACTTATACATATAAACCTATTTCCTAAAATGCAAAAAAAAAAAAAAAAAAAAAAAAAAAAAAACAATATTTTTTGTTTCGATAATTAATTGAACTGGATAGTAAATTTTAACATCCCATTTTTCTAATTGTGGAAGGCTTATAAATTGAAGATCATGCTTAGAGAAAACAAATGGAAAATGAAAAAAAAGCATTCTTAAAGGGTTTGAAAAGTTATAGTGAATTATTAAATGTTGTGAAAGAACCTTTACGTTCCTTGTTCTATTTATAATTTTTATTTTTAGATGAAAAAATCGTTTCTTTATGTAACTGCCCTCTTCAATTCAATTATAAATATGTCAAGTGTTATTTTTATTTCTCGTTTTAAAATAAAAGCCTTATAAGCCTATTTTTTCAAAAAATCAGATTGTGAGAGACTTAAAGTTTTGAGATTTATACGCTTTAAGTTCGTACATTAAAGAGAAGTATAGTATTAGTTTCTTTTGGTATGGATAATCGGTTGTAGTTTAAACATACAGTCAGTTTTAAAAAATAGTTTTAATATATTAGAACAAAGGGGAAAAAATGTAATAAAATAATAGCTCGTAATTAAAATTTATCTTATACTCGTAGTTTCAAAGGATAATTTGGTGGAGATAGAAATATCATAGTTTAAGAAAGAATATACTACTAATGCATATTCCATACAAACCTTATTTCTTACACACTTAATATTTTTCAAACTGAACAAGAATACTATATTTTTCAAGTTAAAATTGTGTGATATTTTGCTATCTATAAAATCAGGTGCCTTTTTATAATGTTTTTAAGCAATTTTTTTTCTTAATAATATGTTTAATTTTAAGAATTACTCTCTCCAACAAACAATCTATTTACACAATTTTTGTATAAGATATATATAATTTCTTTCTTTTTTAGCCTTGTAGGATGTACAGTTTTGTCTCTTATTATTTTTTTAAATTTTATTATACTATATATATATATATATATATATATATATATATATATTACTCAAACTTTTAAACTCGTATCATACATAACTTTTAATTCCATACAACTGCAGAATTTGTACTCTGCATTTTTCACAATTTTTGTGACAAAAATTTAGTACTCGCTTACTAGTTCTCTGATGCCGTGGGAAAACGATGCGTGGGTAAATGACCCTTGGAGGTGAATTGCCCTTAGGGTGAAAAATAAGATATTTGGAAGCACCTTCCAAGTTCAGTCGTTCGGTTAAAGATGGGCCTCTTTCCGTAAAGGGGAGCTCATACTGGAATGTGGTTCGATTATATAGGGTGTGTGTGTTGTTTTGGTGAAACCGTGTTGTGTTGCAAGAGAGGAATTTCAAATCGAAAAAAAAAAACATCCGTTTTCATTTTCTTTGGGGTCAATGATTTTTTGTATGTTGTGTTCAAGGTCGATAAATTCTTCACAGTTGACTTGTAGATTTTTTTAATTATTTATTTGACTTCTTTTAGATGTCATGGGAGTGCAATATTTGAATTCAGTGGACCTGAAACCGAAAAACCTCTCAGAATACCGGTTTTTTTAGTTTTGGGGTTCTGGAACTGTTATTTACGCAGTCTTAAAAAATACTACAGTATTTACCTCTTTTTGTCTTGAAGTATTAAGGGATTTATTTTATTTTATCCCCATCGTAAACATATTTTAAAATTAATAGCTTTCTTCTTTAAGTAAGAATTCTATCGTGCTTCAAAATTGTAAGAAAATTTTCGTTTGTACTTGTCACAAAAGGGCTGTAAAAATAAACCATGAGGGAACAACTGATGTGTAATTATCGACTTTTTTACATTGAATTAATTGTAAATATTTTCTGTTTACACTTTGTCTCATTTTTATTATACCTTCATGATATTTTTGTCTTTGTCTTCTTGAAGATAGTTTTACACGTAAACAAATAGAAGTATAAATGAAGTGAATTGTTTGTTTTTTGTTATTTTTATGAGAAAAAAATTGTTCTCTCGTCTTATAAAAACTTAACACATGGCCAAAAAAATTATATTTTTTATACAATAACCGGAACTAATAGCTAAATTGGGGTTTAGAGCTGATTAAACAACGGAAATAAAATTGATAGTCAAATAAAGTGAACACTTTTATCTCTATTAATGAAATTTTTATGTTTTGATCCATATAGATTTATAAACATATTTGTGTGTGTGCTTTTATACTGAATCTAGAATTTTGACTGATATTTAATATCAAGGGAATTAAATAGTATAGATCACAAGAAAAATAATAGAATAAGAAGTATGAGCAATTTAACAATGAATCTACCGAGGAGATCAACTCTTATTATATAGAATGATATGTGCAGAGATAGTCAACAAAGGGTATTAAAAATATCAACTTTTCTCTTCTGAGATTTTGAGATTTAACTACCTTATTTTAAGAGTTGTGATTTTTTTTTAAATGAACCCTAACTTTTATTTCATATTTTAATAAATTTAAGGAGTAAATACAAGTGTACAATCTTTCTAATTTATATATAATTTTTCTAATTCTTATTTTATTTTGTTATTTTCCTTTTAAAGTATACTATTTACTATTGCATGTATGAAGTCACTGGTCACTACTTTAAAAAAAGATCCTGATATTTCCAATTCAAGAACATTTTCACTTCTTCCATTAACTGTTTTTGATTTATCATTTTCTTAAATAAAAGTAAAAAAAGATTGTCAATTTTATTTAAACCAAACTATTAGTAAAATGTGAAGCCAAATGTATCATTGAACTCTAAGTGTCGATATCTCCCTTTTGTCGATCTTATTAAGCATTGATGTTTTGTTACTAAGCTTTTCTTTTTAGGAGACCATAAAAGTTTCTAAAAAAGAATTAAGAAGAAGAGGTCAAACTTTTGAATTTATCAAAAAATAATATATCTTTCATACACATAAGCTTCATTTCTCCCCATTTTCCATATTACAAGCTGTGCAGCTAGTAAACACATTTCACAGCAATAATACTTGCAGTATTACGTTACATTGCTATTCTTCATTGATTTACCTAGATAATTATACAGTCATAAACCAAAAATTCTTCCTTCAAAAAAATTTTTAATGCGTACATTTTTATAATTTGCATTTTTACTATTATCGATGAGAATACAACTGTAATAGAAATAAGAATTTTTCTAAAACTAATGTAACTAAAAATTATCTATCAGTTATTCTACAGATTTATTCCAATCATGGTATTCAAATTAATTATATTTCCTACTTAGCTTTTATAGATTTAGAAGAGAATTATCTCTTCTCTGGGAGTATTACTTGACTTGAAACTAAAATAGTACCATAAAACACAGTACTTATATATATATATATATATATATATATATATATATATATATATATATATGGGTTAATTTTTTATAATACAGAAAATATTCTGTTTGTAACAAATAAGAATTGAGCTCGGATATATTCATTTCATGTAAAACATACAAAAATGTTCAACAAAGTTATGTTCATGGTTTTCAACTTCTAAAACTTATTGGAATAGTATTAATAATGTAATGATAGATTTTATTTTTGTTCCAAAGCAATGAAAGTTCAATAAATTTTTCTTTCGTTACAAGCATAATTTTTTTTAATAAATAGCATCGTTGAGAAAACTGTACAACAGAGCGTTTAACCCTGTCGGGCTTAAATCTCCTATCGGGTGTATTTAGATGGCTATAATAAATTTTCTATTGCCCAGTGTAATTAAAATAATTGAGATAGTAAAATATTACTATTATATTTAATAAAAATTATTTCTTTCCAGGAGTGGAAAAATTAAAATTATAAATAAAGGCTTTTTAAAAGCTTCAAAAACTGAAAATATGGAGATCAGGGAAGTGGGTGGAGCTACTCAAGTCAATCCGAATGCAGCCAAAGTCCTAAGTTCCGAGAGAGGAAATTTTTACAAGAAATTTTTCTAAGTCCGAAAAAAGAGAGGAAACGTTCTGATTGGTCGACAAAACATTGGCTTAATGCTGGTTCTGTGGGCAAATATATATTCCAGTCTGTGGTTCGCCATCCATCTCATTTTCGTTGGAGTGAATTATGTTTATTACCCCGTCTAATTAAGCTCAGAAATATTTTGAAATGCTCTTCCGTTTACTTTTTCTGATTTTATTATTTATTTAATTAGGTAAAAAGTTAAATTGTTTATAGATCTTTATGTTCTGCATTGTGATTATCTATTGCTACTGGATGCGCTTTGTTACTTCTACTTTCTTGCCATTTTATTTACTGATCCCTTAATTGTAAATGCATTTCTGTTTGATGAATGAAGACTTTATTCGATATTCTACTCTGCTTTAGCTGTTCACTGTAAAAAGTAATCAGGCTTATGTCGTGCATGAAATAAAATTGGAGTATATTATAAGATTTCATAAAAAAAGATGGATACTAAATTTTTTAGAATTTAAAAATATTTAACGGGAAAAAACTCTGAAACAAATATAAGTTAAATTTTAATCACTGTATAAAATTGTTTTATGAAAAAGAAAAGTGGGGAAAAAAATTTAGGATACATGAAATAAGAATAAAAATTGAATTTAGGGGAAGAATATTTTTTATTTTAATAACTGGATAAAAAATTATAGTATAATTATATTTTTAATTGTTACAAACACACATTCCTTAAAAAAAATCAGCCACACTGGCGTCGTCAAATAACGCTGACTTTTGCATTTTCCTTTAAACTCAGTGAAGGTTTTACGTAGACTTTGTACATAACATTTTAAAAGCTGTTTAGTTCTTTAATAAATGTCAACTTCAATTTAACAGTAAGGCAGGAGTTTTCCTTTTTTTCAATATGATTGTCTAACACAAATATAACCAATATATCATCAAAAGATCAATAAAATTACATTTTTGCAAATTTTTTTAGTTTTTGAATGCATCAAATTATTTAGACCTATTAAAATCTATACAAAAAATAGTAATTTGTTCTAAAATGAAATTTTAACGTTTCATTTGGTTATAATCCTTTTTTCGTTATGCTAAAACAATAACGACAATTGATGGATTTAACTGTGAGAAAATTAGAAGTAAAAAGAGTTGATGGCTGACCCTCTGCTGCGGCGGCTGGGGCTAGTCTATGCAGAAGTGCTGTAGGTATCAAGGTGTGTCCAGCGGGTACCAGGGCGTGATGGAGAGATGCGGATGAAGCTGAAGCAGTAAGCCCCTGTAGTGCTAGGGAGGCCGAAGGATCTCGCAAACTTCCTAAAGATGGACTGGGTGATGGCATGATAGTATGATGACCAGCGAAACTGTTAGCAGCCAGGAAGGATGATGATTTGGAGCTTAATGATGTTGAGTACGACTCTGAAAAAGATTCAACTTGATTTGTAGATGGAAAGATATCGAAGATTATTAAGTCCAGTGTTTTGCTCAATTATGTTGACTTTCACCGTATATTTTAATATAATATACGAAATTAAATTTTCATCAAGCAATTGTGTCAGTTATGAATTTTATCCATAATAACAAATGGGAACATTCGTTTTGTAAATATTTAACAAAATATATTAAAATGAAAAACGAGATTTATTTATGAGAAGTAAGGATTAAATAATAACACTAGAAAATATTTTTTAAAGGTGTGCAACTTTATAAAGAAGCTGACAGGGCAAAACTCCGAACATGGAAATGTATTGGGTATCTTTCCGTTTCTACGACGCAAGCGATAAAGGCGCCAAAAATGATACAATCGAAGCCAAACGAATATTCCCACTGGATAGCTTTTACCACCACATTTAAAACAAAAGTCGTAGTCTTTTCTTATCTGTAACATATTTTTCATAATGCATCAAAAATAGATAAAAAAAAACCAATGAGAACTTATATTTATTTATATTTTTATGCGTTATTGTGTGTTGTCGTCAATTACGCCAACTTGGCGAGATTTGCACCTGCAAAGCGGAAAAGTACAGTGTATTGTAATAGTTTGTTTTTGCTTTCTTCAGCATAAATTATTTATTGAAAATTATACAGGTTCAGAGATAACAAAGTGTCAGTTCAATATCTTATAGATATATATTCCCTTTGCAAATTTTAAACAATTTTAACAATTGCATTTTGCTTACCTAAAATGTTTCTTTTTTTATCCAGTTCAGCTAATATTCTATTGTCTTGTTCTAATTTTGCCATAAGCTGTTCTAATTCTTGTCTCGAAACGGACTGTTCTGTAAAAAAAGAATGTAAATAAAGTATTGAATTACATTCAATAAATAACTTCAATATTATAATTTAATCTTTATCCCAATTGATTTACATTTAATTTTATCTCATTACTAATTCATTTCTTTCTTTTTGCCTAATAAACAGAAATGTATGTCTGTGTTTGTAATACTATATTCTAGCAAAGAAGATTTGAGGCACACACACATGTATGGTTTTTTTAATTTTCTAAATATATATAGGCAAGTTTATAAAATATAGTTTTGTTATATATATTAAAAATCTACGAATAATTAGAACTCTCCAAAACTCTCCTGTATTTTATGCATTAATAATCCCAAGACAGATTTAAAGCTGAATAAAAGTGTGCCTATATAATATCTACTTACAGGTGGTTAACAAAACAATGGAAACACCTGTGGATAAAAGGGACATTTTAAATGCACTTCGTAAGCATTAAAATATAATAATAGCTACCAGATTTTTTTTATAAATAGAAATATTTATCTTCTGGTAGTATGTAGTAATTTTTTTGAAGTTCTGTAAGTCTAGGATTTTTTTTTAAAGCGTAAAATGTTGGACTTCTTAGATTTTCAAAGAGGCCACATTGTAGGAGCCCGTCTAGCCGGAGCAAGTGTGACTGAAACATGACAACTTTTCGGCATTTCTAGAAATACGGTGTCTAAAGTCAGGACACCATACACAAAACGCGGCAAGACAAGCTAGTGGACAGAATAAGAAGTTTATTGAAAGAGACTGACGAGTATATTGAATCGGATTGTAATGTCTAAAAACGAACAACTGCAGCAAAAGTGACCGCAGAACTCGATCATCATCAGGATTCTCTAGTATCAATGATTACAGTTAGAAGACACCTTCATAAATGTTTTAAAGCGTTAAATACCGAATCGTTCCTTCACCGGCATCTCTCCCAGAACTTTCACCAATATCTCCATGAAGAATGGTACAATATATATTCCTCTAAACATTATTCACACTTGTATGAATCGATTCCTAGACAAATCCAAGCTTTATTACATTCCAAAGGCGGTCCTACATCATACTAATAAGGGATTCTTTATAAATCTAAGGTTCCATTATTTTGATAACCACCTGTATATAATGTCATTTTGATAAATTTCAATTATCTAACTTATAAAGAACTTTGAATTATGTGAAAGTAAACATTATTAATGAATTCATTTCTTTATAAATTGATATAAATTTTGGTATTTATATAATTTTAATTTTACAGACAATTAAAGATATACTCGAATAGAAACCTGTACAACAATATGAATGCATTAAGTATTTTTTAAATGTCCTTTTTTTATAATACAATTATTCTTAGCTTAAGGTATCCGAACTACTTTCAACAACTTTAAAAAAAAATGGAGATATGGAGATTTTTTTGTGATTTTTAGATTTATTTAGTACATTTTAAGAAAAATATGCTAAAATTAAGAAGAGAAAATAAATTATTATTACTAAAATGGGAAAAAATGGGTGAAAATTGACAAAAAATAACAAAAACGCGATTCATTCTGTACCAAAAGTTTATGAACATATATTTTCAATTTTTCTATTTTGATGTTATTCGTTTTTGAAATGACCTTCAGGTAAGAGATATTTTAATTTTTACAAAAACTAGAGATCTTTATCTTAGTTATTATATGAAATTGCTTGAAAAAAACAGTGATTATATTACCATAAGGGACTATAAATATTGTAATAAAACAGTGATTGATAAATCTGTAGGTCAAAATACTTCCACTATTATACAGAACATACATAAAAAATTTCAGTTAATTATTTTCAAAACTTTTTTAGAAATTGCTGACCGCGTTTGAGAATTTAAAAAAAAAAACAACACATTTTCGATTTAAAGTATGGCATCGTGCTTAAAGTAATGGCATCTGCTTTTTCTAAAACACTTGTAATATTTGTTCTAATAAACGGAAAATAACAAACTTGGTATTTTTTATAAAACTAATAAGATGACCTATAAAATAAAATCAGGAAAAAAAAATTGTCAATTTTTGGCAAAATTCACTAAAACTCTTGTATTTTTTGTTCTAGTAAACTGAAAATAACAAACTTGGTATTTTTATAAAGCTAATAAGATGACCTATAAAATAAAATCAGAAAAAAATTTCTCATTTTTTGGCAAAATTCACAATTTTAGGGTAGTCGGATACCTTAAGGAGTTTTTTTTTTTTGTTGATATTTTTTGTTTGTTTAAAAAATTTGATCCAAAGCATTGAGGTGCATTAGAAACCATTTTTACAATACCTATCAAATTTACTGATGTAACAAAATAGTTAAACTCACAGCAATTAAGAAATCGAATAATTTAATAATTGCTAAGTAAAGTTCGGACTACGTTCAAAACCAAGATTTTAAAAAAATACATAAGCGGATAGTTTTTTTTTTTTTGATATTTAGTGTTTGATAAATTAAAATATGCATAAAAATTGTTTTAAGAATTATATTTGAATTGTTTTTTAAAAATTATTAAAATGCAATTTTTCGGCAAAAAATTAAGAAAGAATTCTTCTTTCACACACACATAAAAAATGCTTCAAAAATGATATTTTGCTTATATATAGCTAGGACTTCTATACTGGGGTTGAACTTAAATTTTTGTAATGTATAATTTAGAAGTGAAATTATTCATAATTAATATATCATAGTAGAGACATTTTAACAAAAAAACAAACGATATTTTCTCTATCGAAACTCTAAAAATGATGTGAATTCTTCAAAAAACTTCATTAATTCCCGATATAGAAGTCCTAACTATGTATCTCGGCAAAGTATTATTAATAAAATATTTTTCATAAAAGGATAATGCTTTGAAATTATGTTATTCATTCTTCATTTTTTGCCAAAAAAGGGCACTTAAATAATTTTTACTTGTAATAAGTTTCTTAAAAATATTTTATATGCCAATTCCAATCCACACAAATGAAACTAAATATCAAAAAAAAAAAAAAAATTCATGTATACGCTTTTTCAAAATCACAGTCCCTAAGGTTATATATAAGTCACCTTAATATTCATATAACCTTAAGTATAACATTTTAAAATTTTGCTAACTTAAACTTTTTAAAATTTTTCTTAGCGTCTCTGAAATTAACTTTTATAAGATTATCAAAGGTGACTCATGTTTATATAAAAAAATAATTATTATTAAACTTAAAAGCTAATATCAACCTTTTACAATTTAATAACTTAATGTGTTGTTATTTCAAAACATTTAAAAAGTGACTAATCATGTAAGCCATACACCATAGCTTGTATGTTATTGCCTGCTCTAAATTATGTGTGTAAACATTAGGATTTCAGTTAAGAGTAAGAACTCTGTAAAGGTATTTGAAATTGTAGGGATGAGATAACATTCCGAATCAACAGATTTATTTTCATAACATCAATTCAGTGATTTTAAGATTCTGAATGCTTTCACTATAAACTTTTAAACATATGTATTCAGGGAGGTCGCTGCCAGGCCGAAAAATTTCCATAGTGTGTAGGGGGTACAGTGACGACTTAGGGGTGCAGAGTCACAAATGCCGTAGTTGCAAACTATGGTGAAAAGAAGCAGAGAAAAGTAACTGAAACAGCAACACATTAATGGGCCCAAAATTTTTTTATTGAAAGGTTGTACTACAACAGGTGTTTGAAAGTGCATGGACTTCTTCTGGGACCACATTAAGTGTTTGGTGTGCGGGACAACCGTTCTTTCAGTTGAAAAACACATCTTTCGAATATCTGTAGTTGCTGAGAAGATACATGACATGCCAGGAATCTTCCAAAACGTAAGGAATTCCATGCAGCATTGCTGTCAGGCTTGCCAGATGACTTCTGTTCGTAAATTTCGAGCACCTGTTGTAATACGACCTTTCAATAAAATGTTTTTTTTCCATATATGTTGCTCTTTCTGTTCTTTTTCTCTGCTTCTTTGCACCATAGATCATAAATACGTCATTTGCGACACTGCATTCCTATGTGATTCCTAGTCGTCTCTGTACCTCCTACACACCCTGCAAGTTTATCAGTCTGGTAACGAATCACCCTGCATATTTTTTATTAGACATTATTTCTCATTAATTACACTTTTTTCAAAAGCATTCTAAAATATTTTTAAAAGTTATATATACACACAGGGTGGTTATAATTAAACTGCAAGTGTTTAAAGGGTGATGGAGAGAAAACCACAGGGAATATTCCAGTGAAATTTGGTACCTACACGTTTTAGAGCATGCGCAAGTCAAATATGCAAGAAAAAAGTCGCTATTTTCACCCGATAGATGGCGCTGTGTCGTGTTTCAATGCTTATCGTCGGCATATATGAAAATTTTAAGCCCATCGAACAGTATAAAAATAACACATTGAGTAATGGTCAATCATGACTCTGAATAAGAAGGAACGTGCATTGTTAGTGAAGATATTCTATCAGAATGGTAGCAATTATTCAGCTACTCTGAAAGAATACCGGAGTATGAAACGATTAAGAAGAGCTCCAATGAGTGTGTCAATGGATTGAAAAATATGATTTCTAAATTTGAAGAAACAGGAGAATTGGGAGCTATTCCAGGCACAAGAGGGCGGAGCGCATTCCGAAAAGCTGGAAAGAGTGCAACAAATTGATGACACTGTTGCTTCTACGAGTATCAGTTCAAGAGCCAGTATGCTGCAACAAGAGAGTTCAAGAAGTGTGGCTCGGACAACCCCGGACTCTTCTCTGGTCAACTGTGCATTAAGTGTTGCGCCACATTCTTCGGCGTTACCGGTATAAAATTAAAATGCCTGAAGCATGTAGTTGCATCTGGTAGTTCGCATATTGAGCACATCATGTGATAATTTGATTGAATAAATAATGGTTTAATTGTTTTCCAAAGCGTCTTTATGCGTTATTTTTTAAGTAATTTGCGTTAATTTTTGAGAACATGATGCTGTAAAAATTTAATTACTGAAGCGAATTGTACGGAATTTTTGATAAACTGTAAGTAATGTTTTATATTGTTTATATAAAAATATATATGTTTCTTAGAATGTCATTATGCTCTGTCTATCGGTTTTGGAAGTTGTATATGCCACGGTGAGCGTTGAAATACGGAACAGCGCCATCTACTGGATGAAAATGGTGGCTTTTTTTCTTGCATATTTGATTTGAGCATATTCTGAAACGTGTAGATACCAAATTTCACTGGAATATTCCCAGTGGTTTTCTCTCGATCACCCCTTGAACACTTGCAGTTTAATTATGGCCACCCTGTATATATATATATATATATATATATTATTTAAACTACATTACAAAATAACAGTTTTGTGCTTATTTTTGTCGATTTTATAATGACCTTCACCAATGATCGATCAGAAATTCATCAGCAGTTTCCACCAGCGATCGATATTCATATATTTGTCTGTTTTTCTGAGTCCTTTAAAGTTGCATAATAATAACACTTCCAAACTTTTGTTTAGTTCAACACTTAGAGTAGTTACAGCTAATCAAGCACAAGGGGCAGCCTCAACTAATAGCGTTCTAGCTAATAAAAATACAAATTTAATGTAAGCGTTCAGTAATTTCTAGTTATTATAAAGAGTCAAACCAACACAAACTGCGGGGTTTGTGCGATCTTCTTTTACTCTAGCGGAAAAATTGCTCCATCCCAAACGTCATTTTAGAAAGTATATAGTTTCAGGATTATATCCTCATAAAAATAAAACCACACTTCTATTTTATACTTTTAACATTTTTTAAATGCTATTAAAATAATCATACAGAAATGCAAATTTCGAGTAAAAAGTACAAATTATTTTAATGAAACTGGCTACTTTCCTTTGTTTTATCTGGTTTGTTACTTAATTTAATATAAATATAAAGACAAAATAATAAGTAAAAGCATCATACTCGTACAAGTATACTCCATTATTGGTTGGAGATTATAGTTTTCACACATTAAATGCTATAACCAATTAACTTAAATAGGAATTTATTTTATATCATAATTAAATATTAAATCCAGGTTATATTATATTTAATGAATGAATGGAGTGATTTATATATAAGACTTAGTTTATTGTAATTATTAAGGATATAACAAATAAGTTAGTGATTAAAAATAAAATGCTAACGTGTGATTGAAATTTTTAAGAACTACCTATAATATACTGCCTTTATGTTCATTTTTTATAATTTTTTATTTACTTATACTTTTTTATGCTAAGATTAAGTAATTATTGATAATTTTATGAAATAACTGAATAATTGATCAAAAATTTTAATCATTTATGTACAGTTTTTATATTTTGCAATGAATTCGAGCAGGATGAAAGTATCAAAAAACTATATTAAGATATAAAAAACATATAAATACAAACTCCTCACAGTTTTATTTTTGTTTAAAAAGTTATTTAGAGCATTTTTTTCTACATTTCTTCGACAAGCATCTATTTTTTAATTTACTCGTATAATTCTTTCAATTGCATAGAGGAAAAATGTTGTTCTAAAACAATTTTTTTAAGCGGAAGCAAATATTTTTTCTTTTATGCACATCCGAGTATTAAATTTCAAATAATTTTACCAAAACAATTAATATACCATTTAAAAGTACTATAAAGTAAACAGATCAATTTTAAGAAAAAGAATTTAATTCGAATAATTTCTTAAGATAATTCTTATCTAATGAACCTGAAAATTTTTTTAAAGAAAATGCTAAATGCAAATCCAAAAAGTAGTATGCAGTTTGGTGTGAAAGGTTAAAATTATCACACAACTTTCAGGATCTTTCATATACTGAAATACAAAATAAGGTACACGAAAAATTTGTAAGCTCTTGCTAAACCTTTTAAAAGCAAAATCGTTTTCACCTGACTAAATCTTTAAATTGAAGGATTTAAATTATTTTTCAACCCAATAAGAAATCAAAAGGTGACACACTATTATCATAGCAAGATTACTGAAAAAGAATGTTCATATTTAAGAGCCAAAGGAATTTTTAGCGTAAAATAATATAATTGGCATGGCATTTAGCACGTTAAATAACTCGGATTAAAAAAAAGTATAGAGATTTATTGTAATTTATATTTATTAGACCCTTTTACGTAGAATCATTTTAAAATCAAAATAAAATTATTTGTGATCAAGTAAATTTTATTTTGACTATTTTATACTTTTAATTATTCGTTTCTGTAGATTAGTGCAGGGGTGTCCAACCCCGATGCCCGAGGGCCTCTTGCATAATTTTGCGGCCAGCGAGATTTCTTACAACTTTACAAAATACGATTATTTTGTGCAATATTTTTGTTTTTAGTGTAGTGTTTTGTAACAAATATGTCGCAGAACTGTTTCTATTTTATTTCGTTGCTTCTGTTTAGATACATACTTAGCAGTAATGCATTGCAACGATCCCCCTGTAGCATCTCGCTTGATTCCTCAAATTTTATCGTGTAGTTTATTGTTAAAGCTAGGCATATTTGATCATTGCATTGTTATTATTAAATTACATATGTTTGTATACATGAAAAAAATCAAAACAATAATAATAATTTTCATTCCGATTTAAATTTTTACTCCAATAAAAGTTTGTAATGCATCCAAATCTAATATAAAGGTACATATTTTTATATGCAGCCCACGGGATTATAACGTTTTTCCGAGGAGACCCACAAGGTCATTTGGTTTAGCCTTATCCCCTGGATTACTGTTTCTGAAAATTGTGAAATGCATCGAGTTTTATATTTTATTTTATGAAACAGTTTGAAAAAACTTATTTTCAGAAGATGGTAGCTATTTCATTCTTTTGCTAAATAATTCCTTAATTTTTCTAAAAAAACACTAGCGTAGCTAGTCCTGAGTGGACCCCTTATTGAAATTTTTTTGCACACCCTTTTTTGGGGCCCTGTAACATTGATACGGTGGTAGCTACACCCCTGCTAATCTGCATCACAATTTGTGTGCATATGGATTACGAGGTAATAGGCATTGTGAGATTGGGCCACGCATTGCAACGTGTCACAGTATGCACAACACATTTTACTCCATGCATGGAACAAAATGTGTTGAATACCGTTCGAAGGAACCCGAGTACCATGTTGGGAGTTCGAGTCACACGTGGCCTGCCTTCACTATGCTTATTACCTCGAAATGATCCATATTCCCACACATTATAATGTAAATTAGAAAAACCAGTTATCTTCTGCGATGCAATCTTTCTGCTGCTCGTGCATTTCCTTCAGCCATTCCGTAAATCAGGTGCCTAGCTTCCAGCTCTCTCGGTGTTTGTAAAACGTTCCATACTCCTTTGCGGGTGATGAAATCTTAAATGACTGTGGTAATGCATGTCTGTTTCCTTAAAGGCTCTTGTAAGCAACGCCACCTACCGCAGAACGAATACGTTCCCCTCTATGGGTTGCTATGCAAACCTGAACCCTTATGATGTCACCTACCTCCCCTTAAAGTTTGTCCCATTGATTCTGGGACACCCTGTATAAATACTTAACTCTATCAAATAAATTATAATCAAAATTATGTAAATTAATCGACACGGAATATTTATATTACCGTGCCATAAGACATTATTCAACCACACACATCAATTTTAGTTACAGACAATATGAATCCCAGATTCAAAGTTTTTATGAACAATTTTTTTAATGAAATTTAGGTAAATAGATTTATTTTTTGGCGATTTAATTTGAGTTACTTGTGTTTTTTTCAATGTGGGCATTTGTTCAAACAATTTAAATAGGAATTGTTAAACAACATCTGCTTTGTATTACCAACAGCTTTTTTTTAATAGAATTCTAGTTAAAAACTTGCTACATTATTAGTCTATAATATTTTGTGAAAAAGTAGGAACAAAAGAACATTTTCTTGTGAAATAAAATGAAGATATTATAAAGGGAAAATTACGTCATGTCTCAGAATTATGAGGCTATTAAACTAACTCAGTGGCGCAACAGCCCAAGAGGGCCAAAGCCTACTGTACTCATTTCAGCTTTCAAGACCTTGAGCACTGAGGTGCATGAGCAAATTTTCCTGTCAGGCGGTCAGTCTGATGTGTATGATGCTATTAAATAATAAAAAATTTCGCAGTAGCGCTGATTTATATCAGAAATTTGATACTATTTTGCTTAAAAATAAATTAGCTATTGTGATCATGTGTGATTCCTTGTTAACGTCACATATCGAAGCTACACTAAGGCTACCGGCTCAAGTGATAAGGTGTCATAAATATGGGAAGCGTGCCTAAACGTGAAAAATTAGATATGCATTCGAGGAATATAAAAAGACATCCTTTTAAACATGACTTTCTTTACTTATACAATTTCCTATTTACTTTAATGATGCATCTACTACAAATGTGAAATTCCTAATAGAGTTAGGAATTTTACAATACTTATTTATTTATTTTAAA
Organism: Trichonephila clavata; assembly: GCA_019973975.1. NCBI lineage: Eukaryota > Metazoa > Arthropoda > Arachnida > Araneae > Nephilidae > Trichonephila > Trichonephila clavata. The sequence goes on from BMAO01006872.1 coordinate 315,507, forward strand.
CGTTATAAGATCTAAAATGATCACTTTACAATTTTGTGATTCATTCTAGAAATATTGTGATTAACACTGAAATATATGTTTTTTTACAAATACAAGGGGTGCGTTCAAATGAAAAGGTACGGAACATTGTAACAACGTAAGCGTTAACATATTTCAGTATTCCACTATTCATAGAGAATCATCTAGGGATGCGAATGGAATCTCCCGCCTGGATCGGAGCATTCGCAGGAGAGAACACACTCTAAAAAAGTGTGTCATTCAATTGACGTGGCAGTGTGTGGGAGGACATTATGGCATTCACACATTGCTAAAATTCAACCATTTAAGTGCAGCGAGGCGTTATCCGATTTCTGACCGCGGAAGGTGTTAAACCGGCTGGTATTTATCGCCACGAAAGGTGTGGCTCTCCTCCATGATGACGCACATCCAAAACTCTCCAGGGTCACAGACGTGGAACTGGTCAAGTTCAAGTGGAAGCAATTTTACCCTCCACCCTACAGCCCGGACATGTCGCCCTGATATTTCCCTGTGTTTGGTTCCCTGAAAAAACATCTGAAAGGGAAGCATTTCAACTTGAAGGATGAGCTCAAGGACGCTGTAAAGGACTGGGTCCCGTCACGGTCCCAAAAATTATGAGAACAAGGAATCCTTCGGCTCATTAATCAATGGCATCGTCGTACTCAGGCCAATGGCGTATACTTTGAATAAAGTCTTCATTTATACCCACAGTGTCATCTCGTACAAATATTGTGCTCTTAAAACTCTTTAGTAAACTTATAGCGAGCTCTATCACGCAAAGTTTCTCTTTCAAAATTAACCTTGGAGTTGCTTTCTGGAAAATTTTATTGCAAGTTTAACCTCTACTCCGTTACTGGGGAAATGTGATACGTAGATAAGTTTTTGTATGTAAAGTGGAGGTTTTTTTTAGGGGGGGGGGTAAAAAAATGTGATATATATATTTACACTGACAGAGTGAGATGTTATTGATTCAATGAGCTAGATATAAATTCCATCTGAGATTCAAGCGTTTATAATACTTTACAGTAATTAACATAATGAGAGAGACCATCTATAAATCTTTAATATAGGCTCGGATTCAATTCATGGATCACTGAGAAAAGCAGCATTCGTTCAGACCCAATTTTTTTATTGATTATTTTGAATTAAATAAAGAAAAATTGATCTTCATCTTATACTTTCAGTTAATCTGTTAAATCAATAAAATGTTTGTTTATTTTTTGTGTTTGTAATTATTTCTTGCAATTGTATCATGTCAACTGCTCCTAAATTCAGGTCGCGCGGTTTCCAGTCATTATCTTACGAATACGAAACCCTCAAAGTTAGTCGGACTTTGGGGAGAGCGTTACGTTAAATGTTTTCAAAATGTGATTCGATGACACAATATTATTATTCTTGAATTCTAAGCATCATTCCTAACAATGCGAATGGGAACTGAACTTCGTCAGCTGAAGAGAGCTGACGAGATAGGTCTGATGCTGTGCTCCGTCTTTTTCTTTTGGTAGTAACTGCCAAATACCGATCCTCATTCGGTGTTGTAACTCGGGGGCGACCTGTTCTTTAAAGTCAACTTAGATTACCATTATCTTGGAATTGTTGCCACAGCCTGGAGATGACACTCTGGCTATTCCAAGGTCCTCGGATACTTCCAGTTGGGTACGCCTACATTTCAGGTGGCTGATAATTCTATTACTTAAAAAAATCATCCAAATACGTCCATTGTGTCATAACTATGCGGTTATTGCACTGAAAGACTTATTAAGTGCTTGCGAATAATTTTACTTTTTTGTCTGTATTCCTTATATATCCGCCTCTTACACCTTCGTCATTGTGACGTAATATCGGTGTCATCTGGTGGCCTCCTGCAATTTGCATATGATTCTTGAAGATGTTTGTAGACATTTATATATACAGTAGAACGTCGTTTATCCGAACGTTTATTATTCGGAGCGTCAAATATCCGAACCAAAGTCCGGATACGTTTTCGTCTAGCGCAATGCTCAACATTTGTTTCCTGTGAGGCCAAAAGTGACGCGAAAACCCAAGATGAGGGATATTTGGGGAATTTCAGTTGTGTGAATTGGTAAACATCTGCGAGGAATATTAGGCCAGTTTGTTTCTAAATGAGGGGTTGTATACGTGCTCTTTTGCTGAGTTTTGTTGATGTAGAAGCCTGGATGGCATGCGATGCAGAAGACTGTGGATTTCAAATGCTAAATAATGACGAGATAGTGACTTCCGTGCAAGAAGAATCCCATTCTGTCGACGAGAAAACGGATGAAGACGAGGACAACAACAATGAAGGTAGCAAGGGTCCATCAAGTGCTGACGCGTTTCTGCGTTAGATACAGCTATGGAGGGGTACGAACAACAATCAGAGTGCTGTCCTACTCAACTACTGCTGCTGAAGAGAATCAGAGACCTTTCAGTGAAAAAACGAAGGTGTACAATGGTACAACGAAAAATCTACAATCAAGGTAAAATTGCACATTTGGCACCTATTTGGCTTTTTCTTCAAGCACATTTTCCGCATGTGATGATTTTCAATATTTGTATAGTGTCCAGTATCATATACTGCATGGATCGCATTCGGCTTTCGGTTATCCGAACAATCGCGTATCTGAACTGTGTCCGGTCCCAATTGATTCGGATAAACGATGATCTACTGTATATATAATTTATAATTCAATTTTCGCGTGATTCTAAATTATCCTTAATTTATGGACATGAGAGCATTATCACGATTTTTACCGAAAAAGTGGTTTGTGACCCTATGTTCTATGTTGATTTGTCGTCCCAATGGAGCCTACTATCACTCTTTTTATTTTGTCGGTTGAATTCGGCAACACTTTGTATACATATTAGTAATACATAAAACAAAAGTAATAAAATGTGTTAGTTTTCCAAATAGTTATCCCGTAAAGAAGTTTCAAAATTCATTCTAAAGCACACAGATGCATGGGAAATGCAGAAGTGAAGTAATAAATGCATTTGCGATGCGCTATTTTGTAGGCAGCTTTTACAGGTATGCTCAAAATTAAAATACCGTTACTTACTTGAAGGCAGGGAAAGATTTCGTTCCCTGCTGCTCATTTCATCTCTTGTAGGGTTAGTAGAAGCAGGAACCAGAGGTAAATCTACACAAAGAATACCTCAGATTTAAAATAGTTACTGAATAATTATAAAAACGCTATCCATAAAGTCCGTATCTATTTTTAGGTGATGTGAGCTCACATGTTTTTAAAATTCATTAAAAAAAATCAAATTGGAGTTTTTTTTCTTTATTTTTGTTTTTGTTTTTTGTGAAATATAGTTAATTGGATGGACAGTAGATCCATTATTTATGTTTGAGGATTTACAATTTAATATGCGAAGTGTTTTTAAAATTAAAACGTCTATACTTACTTGAAGGCAAGGAAAGATTCCGTTCTCTGCTGCTCATTTCATCTCTCGCAGGGTTAGCGGAAGCAGGAACTAAAGGTAAATCTGTAGAAAAAATATTTCAATTTTAAATTATAAAAATATGTAATTTGTGTAACACTTAGTGTGTCCAAAAAGTCTATACCTATTTTAATGCAAATCGCTGAATTAATAAAAAATATATTTATAAAATGAAAAATTAGCTATATGAATATTGGACTGACAATTATACTATTCGATATAACAATAATAAGCACTTTGATAATAAATCTGGATATTTATTATAGCTGGAAAATTATCTAAATCTTGATTAAAAACAATTTTGAAAATATTATCATGTTTTTTCAAACCGATTCATAGAATTTCCATGAAAACTTTTATTCTTAAATCTTTTCTGCTTTTTCAATTCCTACATTAGTTTACTCTCCTCTCCCTATATATATTTATTTATACATATATATCTTGTTTAAATTTTTAATCGGTAATAAAATACTTTCTGTTTATCCATTCAAGTTAAAATACATTTTTTAAAAAAATTTGTAGTCGATGGCACTTGATGTTAATACAGTTTTTCAAATATTAATTTATTAATTAAATTTATTTTTTTTAAATTTTAAATTTACTCTATAGATTATTTCTGTCGAAGTTACAAATGGATGCAACAGATGGCACCAGTACGTTTTTCTAACGAAGTAGAATTGACCCGTAGTTAGTATACCTTCACATATTCCTTAACTAGCCAGTTTCCTCGATTTTCGTAATTTAATTTGCGATTTATTTCAGTGTCTAAAAGTTTTTCTCCAATTCCCCCCCCCCCATTTTATTTAAGTTTTTTTTAAAATGTATTTTTATATGTTTGAATTAATTATTAATAAATGGATACTATATTAAATAAGAATTTGATCGCTATCCAGAAAACAAAACACCAGTTGTGTCTATTTATTTGAAATAGATATAGACCTTAAGGACACTATACACTAAAGATAAGGGTATTTTTTATTTTAGAATATGATTAAATAAAAAAGAATGCTTCTAGTTTTTAGCTCTACAACAGTTACAAAAAGGCCATCACAAATAAAACCTCAAAGCGTTGCTATAGTTTATTACAATCCACACATACTACTTAAGTTTTCCAATTTATTTATCATAAGTAACTCTATAGGATAATAGGAATCAAATGTTCAATTCATTTAAAACTTTCTACATTGCTTAAAAGGCGAAATAAAGGGATCTACTTAAATTCGTTATGTAGTTGCGCCTTTTCTACATAGAGATCATGCAAAAAATTGTGACATTTCCGAAATTTGTATTCATATATTGAAATATACAATACAACTATTAGTTGATCCAAAAACATACTGATTAATTACATTACATGTGAGATTCGCTACTTCATGTTGGAGGACCTTTTTTGTCAATATGAGGTCAAATGCTTTACCTTGAATTATGAATAGTCATTTCCTTTTAATTTGAGTCGCAAGAAAAAGATATGGAGAATTCAGTTAATTAATTAATTCTTTTGAAAGATTAAAAAAGTGCCAATTAGTTAATGAGACAACCAATATCAGGAGTCATTGCTCTTTTCATCAAGTATGAAGAATCAATAACGATCGACTACAAACTCAGTAGCTCCTATAGGACTATTATAAATCACTTTAGAATATACGTTGTTTCACAAAGTAAGATGTATTTTGAATTATTAAGCAGACCGAGGGCACTTCGAAAAGGAAAGTAAGTACTTTGAAATATTTACTCTAGAATGATATAAAGAAGTAATTACAAAAGCAGGTGGAAATTTTGCTTCTTTTCTTCTACAAATGAATTTGTACGGAACAGAAACGATCGAAGGAAACAAGGGATACTCGACATTAGTAGTGAAGTCTCCTTTTTAAGATTGATGGTCTTGGAGGTCGAATAAGCGTATCGATTTGAGAAGGATGTCTCCACCAGCAAATGAGACTCTGAAGGACACTGATGACCCTTTAAGGCAAAGTAGCCAGTGCTGTTCTTCAGGCGCCAATCTTCAACATCACCAAAAATGTGTCTGAACTGCTGTGTTTATTTGCAGTTTGGAACGAATCCTTTTAATTAAGATATATTTTTATTAAATAATTAAAACCTTTAGGGGTTAATAATTTTTGAGAAGAATAATACATAGCAATCCATACTAAGTTTTTCCCCACTTATTACATATTTTAAAAATGTTTAGGTTTTTTCAAATCGTCCACTTAAACATCTTTAAGAGATCGTAGAGAAGTAAATTAGATGGCAGGATTGATTAATTTTTTTCCGAAATTATGAAAGAAAAATATTAATGCGTAAGAAATTTACTTTAATATATTCATATATATATAAAGGCGATTGAGTTTATGAGATGATTATTCTGTTGGAATTATTAAAATTAATATTTGGTTTTAAATTGATAAATATATGATTCCATGGGTTATTATAGAAAAAAATATTTAAGAATTATAAAAAGGAGAAAATATCTTGAATTTTATAGTTTTATAATATTTAGCAAGTAACGTCAAGAAAGTGTTTTACTAATTCCAGTTCTATGCGATTTCATGAACTATCAGTTAAAATATTTTGCACTAAAATATTACTTTGTTGATTTTACAATAATACTCAAACAATAATACTTGTTTTCATTACAAAATGTCTAGACAGTTTTTTAACTCGTTATTTCGTGCCTACTGAGATCTAACTGAACACCATAATATCTTTAAGTTATGATGTGTTATTTATTATGTGCATATTTTTCATTTATTACATTTCCTGAGGAGTTTTGAATAATATTTATCTCTTCAGGCAATTAGTTTGATAATAGTAATGATATTTTCATCAATGAAAGAAAAATGTTAAGAAATTAAAAAATGTTGACTAATTCTTCTATTTTAATAGCTTGATGAAATCATTTTTTAAGCGAATGTTGTGAGATTAGGCTTTTTAAGAATTAGCATATTTTTTAAAACGTTAAAATATTAATCCAATAAAGAATTTGTTAAAAAAATAACCATTAAGGATTAAAAGCAAAATATGCTGAAGAAAAAGTTTAAAACAAAACATGAAAAACTAAATCAAATTGAAGTATACCTTTTAACGCATCATGTTAGCCTGATAAGTTTGAGTAAACTGAGTAACCACGTATGTTGGTTAATTTAACTGATAACGCATTTTAAACATCTAAACTTATGATATTATTGAGCTTCATTTTGAGTTGGAGCCATTTTGGAGTAATTTTCGAAAGGAAATAGAAAGAAAAGGGATGTTTTTTTTAATAACATTTCAAGAGAATAGTTCATATTTGCGTAAAAGAAAGAAAAATACAGAATTTCAACAAAGTCGATAAGACAATGACCGATTAAAAGGTTCACCAGTCTGTAATTTTAAGTTACACTATCTGAAAATTGCTGTTAGGACAGAACCCAAGATTTCTTCTTGAAAATCAATGATTGAAGATTATGCACAGACGCATTATCGCCCATTTAATTGTGTTTTTATCAAATTTTTAGTATTTTATTGATAATAAATAGGATTAGAAACCCAAAATACGCCAATCACCATGCTTATTTCATGTGATTCATATTTTGAAAAATATATTTACACGCGTGTGGACAAAAATATTAAATATTCCAAGGATATATGATCATATTAAAATCGAAATAATAGTGTACTGAAAAATAATTTCTTTAAAAAGTTATGTTTTAAATAACTTTTGTAAACAATGCTGCTGTGAAATTTATTCTTATTTACATAGTTCTACTATTGTATCCATGTCATGTATTTTGATACCAATTTTAATACTGAGTAAACAAATCACAAAAATATCTTGCTTCAAATGCAACTAAAATGAGTTTTGCAGTTTTTTGTTAAACAAATTTAAATTTATTATTATGAATAAACCTTTTCTCCAAACAAAATCCAGTAAAAATGTAAATCCAGAGGAAATAATCTTTGAAAATGTAATTAATATTGTATCTTATCGATAGAATCTCATTTAAAATTCATATTCTTTTCGAAAGATCTATGCATGCATGGATAAAACATTCATTAACATTCTCGAAATAAAAAAAGTAATTAATTATTTAAGAAGGAAAGAAGCAGCAGTGTATCCATTTAGTTCAGTTTTTATGCTATTTCTGAACGTGTATTTGGCTAAAATGTAAAGTTTTTAAAAAAATCTCTATGCCATTTGGAATGCTTTTAAATAGATTCCAACTTTTTTACAAAAACAAATTACCATTAATTGAAATTCGAAATATAAGTTGCATACGCGTTGAAGCCAGTAAATGTATTAAAATATTCTCAAGATATTTTAAAATTCTGGTTTTGCTTAAATATATGATGAAAAAGCATGTTTTCGAATGATTAATTTATCATGTTTAAGATATTTAATTTATATTTATGACGTTGAATGTAGAATTAGAGCATTTATTATTTATTTTTACATTTATTATTCTCTAGAAACCTCAATTTCAATTTAATCAACTTTCGGTTGATATAAATATATATGTATATAAGATGTTTGTTTCTAAATTTAATGTCTAGAGATTTAATTGCTCAGATTAGGTTTTATTAACATTTAAATCAAAATTATATCTATATACGAAATAATTTAAAGTAAACTTTGTGGTTTGTTATTTACATCCACTTAAGATTTGTGTACAACACAAATCACAACCGAGTTCGTCATAAATTGTTTTATTATTTATTTATCAAAATGTCATACTTGAGTTATTTTCTTACTGTTCGTTTTTCCTTCCAGATGAGAAAGCTTTCGTTGCACCAGTCAGGAAATTATTGGACAATGGATACGTATAAGGGTGGCCCAAATGAAAGTGGCATTGCTGTAATAACTCCTCAATTTGAAAAGAAAGATGATTGTGCATGCCCCTATAGATGACGCAGAGTTCTGGGAATGCATATATCATAAGATCCCGCCCCCCAGATGCGTATGCGAGAGCGTGGGAGCACGTTAAAAGGCATCGTTTGCATCACGGATGTTTCCAACGGTACGACTGTCAGTTCTGCAACGTACTGTGTCACATTGCATAAACAGAGAAAAAATATTAGGAACTGTTGATGTGGCATGCTATCTAGCTGGGTTATCATCTTGCATGATAATGCGGCTGTGGCGTGGCAAACATTGTTACGGAAATTCTGCTGGGAAGAGTTCTTGAGCATGCCCCCTACAGCCTGGAATTCTCATCGGGTAAATACCACATCTTCGGTCCACTACAGAAAGCTCTGAATGGATGGTGATTTCCCAACGATAATGAGGCCCAAGCTTCCGTAGAAAATTGGTGCCACAACCAACACTGGAGCTTCTTCACCCTAGGTATCCATCATGTCGTGAACCACTGGGACTTGTTTCAACCTACAAGGTGACATTGTCTTGCCTATATGTTACATTTGTAATACTTCTTTCCTTTGTATGCTAATTTATATTAATAGCATTAAACCATTTATTAAACCGTCTGTAGCGCCACTTTCATTTGGGCAACCCTTATAATTTTGAAAATGTTGCTCAAAAAGAGATTAGAAGGTATTTGCCATTCGAAATTTATAGATTTGAAAGTGAACATAATACTTAAACATGAATTTGCGTGCATCAAAAATTTGCTGCCATATTTTCTCTTTTCTCCCATCCCGTTTAACTACGCAGACAGTTAGTCACTTATGTCACAAGTAATGGAGTGGTATGTTCATCTCTCGGTTTACTACCGTTTTCATCCCCGAAAGTATGTTACTGATGAGGTATCCGAAAAAAATTTCAAAAAAATAATATGCAATCCTTTCTAGTTAAATGTGTTTGGGAACCTAATAAAATGCAAATCAATACGAAAAGCACAGTTACAGATAACCGTAAAATCATGTACTACCTCTTTTAACTAGTGTAAAATAAAGTAAATAAAAGGAGAACTATGTTGAAGTGAAGGGAGCTACTATGGGATTTAAACTGCTTTTAACAATTGAAAAAGTATTTGCGAGCATACTTACCAACGGTTGCTCTAGACTTTTCAAGTTCGGCTAGAATTCGGTTATCTTGTTCAATACGAGCTAATATTCTATTTATTTCAACATTAGTGGTCTCCATGGGAGCACTAGATTCTCCTTTGTTCTGGTTAGTATTGGGAACAGGATTTTCTACGTCGCGCGCAACCTCTGATACTATTGGACCTTTGATAATATTAAACACAGAAGAAATATATAAATTAGAATTAAAATAGATTATACGCCTCTATACTCATCAAGCAACATGTTACTTGTTACATGAGAAACAAACAGGTATTTGCTAAAGGGGATACGCGTTTTATGTTTTTTGATATTTCATTTTGATTACTAAAAGGACTCGGCAATTATACGAGTATTTTGAATTCCAATAATACAGGGGGATTTATGAAGAAGTATACAGTTTCAATGCGCTATAAATCACGAACAATGTAAGATATTATATGTCACCTGTAATAGAATTGTATGGGTCATTTTAAGTTTTGTTAGAGACAGTCACAGATGTGTGAACCCTTTGTCACACAACATACATTGAGTCATTACTCCATTTCTAACTAAACGTGGGGTAAGTTAACAAATCCATTGATAACGGCTGCGATACGCTGCTTCATCCGGGACTTTTACTTTTGACAAACAGCCCGTAGTTTTAAATTTTTCATATCATTGTCAGATAGATTTTCTAGTTGGAGGTTCTCCAAATCGTGATCGAAATTGCCATTGCACAGCAGTTGCGGATTCCATTCAATAACACAAACAGCCTTCTCCACTGCAAACACTGCCCTTTTGACTGACTAGTCACATGACACATATTCCATTGCTTACGTCATTCCCATCAGGACCTAAACACAAACTTGAAGAGTCGATCTACCTTATGGTTCCCTGAAGTGGTCCCTGTCCTTAACTGTTACCGTTTTACAGCCTCTGGAAAGTGTATACATCGTTTTGAATCACCCTGCATAATTGTCAGAATATTAATTTGAATTTGTTTTTTACGTGTCAGTTTTTGCTGAACTAAGAACTTCGGGGCTTAAGGTGGTACACCGGTTCTCAGAGGAAGATACCCTGGCTATATGAAAATCAAAAAATGAAGTTTTCTCCATTTACTTTTGAATAATATAATCGTTAGAACAAGAAGTATCTATTTTTCAACTCCAAGAAACAATTCATCTTCGTTTTGTGTTCTTCATCTATAGCTTTGTTAGTTATTATGAGTTCAATTTTAAAGTTTATCGCAATGGAAATGGTTAAGTTTAAGTGATAACAAATCACTTAAACTTGGTGCAATTGTCTTCGTTTTCGGCTCTTATGTATTAAAAGAAGAAAATTGCCTGCTTATCAATATATGATAAATTGCTTCTCAAACGGGAACAAACGAATTTAAGATTTTGAAAGTTTTGCGATATTTTATGCATTTGAATTGAACTATGAATTCCTTTCAAATGATAATGTTATCAGTAACTCTGATTAAGTAAAAACTCATGTATGTCGAACAAATACAGAAAGATTTGCTATCTCCAAACGGACTTTCGAAACTAAGCTCTAAAAAGTACTGCAGAGAAATGGAGATCCTAACTTATTTCATCTACTTTATAAAGCATTTTATAGACGACTATTTGTATTGGTAATTATAAAAGACATATCCGTGTTATGTATGCACATTTTAATCCATACATCGAAACTAATTCTAATTTTGTTACGCATGAAAAAAAAGACCTATATGATTAAATGTTAGCTGCTTCATAATATTAAAGTGAATGGAAAACTTTTTCCCACGTAATTTAAGGAAGGCTGTTATTGAGATGATCTGTAACAAATATGAAAATCGTCGGGAAGGAAATGCACGTTTTGGGTAGTAGTAACAAAAGGAATTTTAAATCGAGTTTGTGTCTTATATCTTAACATTGATATTCTAAGAAAACTGTTTATCCATTTATTATAATACTCCATAAATTGCATTTTTACGCTTAGTACGCTCATTATTAGTTTGGTTTGTTTCGAAACATCATGATACAAGACACGTGCTCAATTTTTTAACCAATTTTACCAAGCATTGGATGTATTTGTTACTCATCTTAGTTATGAATTCATTTGTGATTTTATTGTTAAAACGATTTCACAATTAAAATGAAAGGGAAAAAAGAAACTGTTTTAAAGAAATGAGAAGTTTGTTCTTTTGAAACTGAATCTCAAATTTTCCTCCATTCAGTTTGTACTATCATACTATGTTAGACTGATGAAATTAAGTTGTCTTGAAACTAAATTAAAAAGGAGATGTAAACATCATCCACTTATTTCTCATATTTAAAGCCATAAAATGGATCGAGATTAAATGCTATTTGTGATTTAAGATATCAAAAATGTGTTCTATTGTACTGAATAAACTTATTTTCTCTAAAATGTATTGTTGTAATGTTAATAATGCATTATCATTTGCACATAAATAACACATGAATGCTAAAACTGAGAGAGCAAATAGAGTTTAAAAATGTAGAATATGAATTTTTATTTTTAAATCTTTATAAGTATTGTTTTCAAATGCTAAAATTCTAAATGAAAATAACCTAATCCACAAAGATGAAAGATTATTGAAATTACGACATGTTGCGTGTAAATGTTACATTACTTAAGGAATGGATTTACTAATAATGGAAAATAATGTTTTGAGATCTCTGAATTAAAAAAGTTTCGAATAAACTCATATTTGATTATCTTTTCGCAATATTTCGAATAAGTTTTGTTACTATTTTATCACTCGATTTCATTTTTCATGAATTTAATGACAAAATTTTTAGCTATCCCAATTCCAGCAGCACACTAAAAATATTATGGAAATAAAGAATATTACGAAAAATGAAAGAAAAATTTAAGGGTAGTTAATAAAGAGTCTACATAGATTAAACATTCTTATTAATAAACTACTTTTATTCGTAATATTAATCAATCCTATTATGTGCATCAGACATTTGGAGAACACTGTCTTTTTTAAAAAAATATTGAAAAAAATCCTCTCAGGGGTAAACGTAGTTATTAAAAAAGTTAAGCATTATATTAGGTACACACAAGATTCCTTTAGTATGAGTTAAAGATTATCAAGATTAATCCGGTTGGAAGCAGCACGTGCATTGCGTATTTTTTCGATATAAATCTTGGAATTACTGAGCCTTCATGAAATTGATATTAATGTTAATTTCTTCCCTATTTATTCACGTCTGAATATATCTTTGAGCCTTGAAATTGAATATTTTGACTAAGACTGTACTTTAAAATATGTTTTACATACAGAATTTTTTCTTTCAAATATACCTCAATCATTACGTTTTAATTAATTAATTGTATTTATTATTTTAGTGTTACTAAAAATTAGGTCACATATTTCAATGCTATATTTGATACTTACCTTCAATGCTATATTTGACTGATGTTGTAGATTGGTAAGTCAATGGCGCTTGTGGCTGCAGTACTGCAGAATCTCTAAGAGTGTTTGGTGGTGGTGCATTTTCTGCTGTTCCGTATGCTAACGGAGTTAGTACGTAGTTAGGAGGTACTGGGGACAAGACTGGTCGAGTTGTTGGCAATACTTGATGGGTGGAGAAGCTACCAGGTTCTGAAGTGACATCCAACTGGAGTGACATCTGCACAAAAGAAATGTACAATATTGAATATAAATAAAATATCGTGAAGCGAAATTTTTGAATTTTAAACCTAAAGCGTTTTTTAATCAAGTTTATTAATTAAAAGAATGCAGTATATGTCTGATTCATATCATTGAGATGCTTTTTAATGCGGTTGTTTCAATTCTTTGACATATATACATGTTATAATTCCCTTAAATTTTCTTTCGAGAAACTTTAACTCGTAATGGTCTTGAGCCCTCCAAGACCTCGTGTGGCAATTAGTTTTTATTTTATCTGCCTAACAGAAAATAACCGAACTTTATCTCCAAAAAATTGAAGCGTTAGCGTTTTCAGAAACAGAATGATGCAATTTTGCAATAATTGTGTATTCGGAGCAATAAAAAAATCACTTACAGAAATAACAGCGTACGGTTGACCAGAACTATAAAAAGTGGACATCTCGAATGAAATTTCAAATTTATAAATTTCTCCTTTTTATATGCTATATTTTGTTCAAACTTAAACTAATAAGCTGCTTTCACTAAGGAAACCCACGCAGGCAAGTCTTAGATACCTCCCCCTTTCCAGTTCCAAAGCTTCAAGACAGCTAATAGAGTGCTAACTCTCACATTACCATCGACCAATCCCATTCCATTCTCTCATCGACTTTCTTGGACTTTTTCGCTCAACTCGGATGTCTTCCGAAGCAATTACTTTCACCACGCCCTCCTTGCCTCCTTCCTCTCAACCAATCAGGAGACACCCTCTCACATCAAGGCTCATCCACAACCAGGCCACATAAAACTATTTTGATATGGGGTGGAAAAACGCTTCGCGTTCCATTTCTCAAAGACGCCTAGCTTTAGAACGGACAAAAAATGCTTTTCTGACTGTCTGAAACGTTCGTGTGTTTATCTCTAACTATTTGGGCTGTTCATTTCATGTCACCGTTTTAACCAGAGAGAGTTATTTAAGGGGAGTTTTTTTCCTTGTAATGTAAAACTTTAATTCGCTTGACTTTCAAGAATACTGAGTGTTTGCAATGTCATAAAAATACAGGCAGCGTATTCTGTGTACTTTTACAGCACCAGTATTAACTTTTACTGGTATTCTTGGTTAGTACGATGTTGAGTATGGTATAAAAATAATTTGTGGTGAGTATAAAAATAGTAAATGTCAAGTTCAGAAATTAGTTTAATTAGAATTAATATTATTGAAAGTAATAAAATTTAAATTATTAACAATATATAATTTTCTACGAATTCTAAAAAAACTAAATCAAAGTTCAAACACGCAAAAAATATCTCAGTATTTCTGACAAATTATTCACATTTATTTGTGCAATTATATGATAATTTTCACAGATGTGTTCGGTTTTCTTTGTTATGTCTTTTGAAAGCACAATTGGAAAATTTTGTTCAAATTACAACAATGCTATTATTTTTCTTGCGTCCGCACTAATTGTATTGTCCATTTTTAGGGGTCTGGGAGATTCTTTTAAAGTTGTAGCTTCTGTTTCATTGAATTGCCGCTTGATACTATCTTTGGACCTTCTTAAAAAAGATCAAATCAAAGTTCTCTGCTGTAAATGTTGTGACGTACTTCGTACGTCATTAATGATTTTTAAACAAAAAAATGGAAAAAAATTGCATGAAAAATAAATACAGCTTTCAGCTTTAAACGTTGTTTCAAAACTGAAGAATCTTGAGAAAGAAGGTAAATATAAGATGCATATATTAATTACACGATTATTTCAGAATTCTCAGCTGTATTTTCACTGACCTAAATCCATGATCTTAAAATAAAGTTAATACACTTTACTTATACCCTCAGAAGTTAGTTGTCCATATTTGGCATCCTTTTGTGTAGCAAGAGATTTACAAAAATATTCAGTATTTCTCCGTTTCGCTGGCACAAATCTCTCAAAGTTGGCGCTAATGGCGACGATACACAATATATACATAACAAAATGTTATAAATCTTAGTTCTCATTGGTTTTTCATATATTTTTGACGTATTATGAAAAAGGTGTTAATGATAAGAAAATTCCACGACTTATTTTGAAAATGTGGTGGCAAAAGGTTACCAGCGAGAATATTCCGTTTGGCGTCGGTTGTATCATTTTTGGCGAATTCTATAAATCACAATTCGGAATTATGTATTTTTTTATTTATAAGATCAACAATTCGAAGTAAATATTAGTTATTACATATATGCGTTGTATAACATACTGTGTGAGAATATTGATTAATTATATCTGAACTTGAGAATGAGTTAAATTTTCAACCAAATGTTCCATTTTTTTTTCTTTTAGTATCATTACAATCTCTGATATTTAATGAATGAAGTGGAGGATATTACACCAAGGATCAATCACCACAACTGTCATCTGTGCAGTCTACCTACAGATCTCATTTCCTTTTAGCAAAGATGTAGTGTTTATGTACAAAAAAACAACAAAAAAGAGAACACATTCTATAACCTTTGCAATTCTCATCGTTGTAAAAAAAAATGAATACCAATATTAATAGCATAGTATGAACTAAATTAGGGTGCCGAGAGATTAATTAATTATTTTATAGAGTAGTTAATCTACTTCTAAACAAAATTTTCTCTTTCAGGATAGCAAACCTTTTACCAGGATAAATTTTTTCTTGCTGTAAAATAAACTTTAAATCTGAAATTTTGTCAAATTCTGCAAAAAAAATTTCTGATTTTTGGGAGTTAAAAAAAGGGGAGGATGTCTCCGAAGGCTAAATGAGTGTTTCAAACATTTGGCAACAACAAATATTTCGGGCAAGAGTTTTCACCGCTTTTTGTACCAAAAGGTGTATGATTAGATACTTTTCCATTTTCCCGGTGCAAAGTTTGTCAAGTTTCCGTTATTGGCTACAACACACGTATGAAAATATTAATAAATATTGGTTTTTCATCCATTTTTTATGTGTTATGAAAAAGACGTTACTAATAAGAAATGACCACGACTTGTTTTAAAAATGTGAATTTGAAATTCCCGCGGGGATATTCCGTTTGGCGTCTGTTGTATCCTTTTTGGGGACTTTATTGCCTGCGCTGCAAAACGGAAAAATACTGATAATTATTCTCCAATTATATGTGGATTCCCAATATTCTGTAACTAATAAATTTAAATTTTTCTTGTAACTATCCTTAATAGCTTAGAAAAAAAATTGAGGTAAAAAAAGTCCGATATTGAAAACGATCTCCTTTAAGAGCCGAATACAATTTATAGATTACAATTAATAACAACCAATACACTCTTATCCTTGAAATTGAAAGTGTAAAAATATTATTTCTGAACTGTTTTATTTGTAAAATGGCAAAATAAATTGAACGAAAATTTTTATTGTATAAAAAGGATGTAAAATTAAATAAAAAAAGTTCAGTTGAAAACTAAAATAAGAAAACATTTAATTTTAGGTCAACATTATTTATAGAAATAATCCTGGAATATTTATTATTAAATTTTTCCCGAAAATATCTAGAAATAATGTTCGAATTCCTAGCAATTGGAAAAATGCTGTTTAGACTATTTTATACAGTGTTCGAAGAAATCGAACTCCGGTTTGGAAAATACTTCTTTAGAGAAGTTAATTATATAATTTTTCTAAATCAATACAATAATGATTTTTTTGTCCAACGGCTATCAGAATTATTGAATTTGTTAAGGCTGTGTACCACGATTTTATACATATTTTTTTAATACTGTACTGTGTTCGTCTGCCCATGCATTATAGCTTTTTCGTTTATCTGTGATACCGTAATAAGCGTATCAGATTCCTCAAGTTGAAAAAGTTGAGTTGCACAAAGTATTTGATAATTAACTTACCAACATTCAATTAACTAGGGACTACTAGTAATTACTATTGACTCCCCTGGGCTTGTCATATACAAAACTTAATATTTATCTTGATAATTAGTGTGGTTTATAATTAAAGTCGTATTGTATAGTAGTCAGGGACGTCTTAAGGCATGGGCCACCTGGGCCTTGTTTTGTTCTCAACTCCATCTAAATAAGATCATGATACGGATAATTTTAATGTGGTCAAATATTATTCCAGTACATATATATTCTCGGAAACACAGGGAATTTCAAACTGCATGCCAATTGGAAAAAGTGGTATGACTGTATATATTATTATGTGATGACCGTTGTCCATGCCTAGGGCTAGTACCATAAACGTTCACTCAACTCATTAAATAGAAATGTGGCCATCGGGTGAGCTGGATTGTGCCTAGGTTTTTGAGCACCATGCAGTGTGTCGTGCACATTTATTTGTTTCAAATTGACGTTTGAAGTATTTAACAATGCATGATGTAAACTGTATACTTTTAAAGATCTCAGGCAGAGCCTACTTATGCATAGGGGCTCCGGGTTTCAAAAAATCTTAAGATTTCTCTGGGTCCAGGGCCCCAAAGAGTCTTAAGACGTCCCTGATTGTAGTTTTACCATCAAAATCATTATAATTGCATTCAATACATTATTATCGTAAGAAAAATTATGATTGAAAATTGGGTCACAAATGTTGAAAGTTTGAGAAGCACTGATTTAAATGTAAAAAAGGGATCTTTCAATCAAATTTTCTACAAATAAACCCTGGATAAACATACCAACAATTCATTATATTTCACAGAATCGCCATGGTGAAAATAAATACTTTCTTTGAACCTTGTAGCTTTTCATTTTATCAGTTATTCATCATGTATTTTGATTTTCGCTTAAGCATGTTTTTATTCTTCACTTTCACTACCATAATAAACGATTTTGACTCTTGAACTATTCTTTCTTTTTTTTTTTTCTTTTTTTTTTTTGTAAAATATTGATAAACACTATGCCAATAAAAAAGTCATCTTTTGAATTATTTTTTAAAAGGGTATCTGTTTATTTGTACAATTCTTTATATGCAAAATAAATATACACTATTACATTTCTTTTAGAATTTTACCTAAACCACATCAATATAAACAATAGAATATTTAACAGATTCAAAGCTCAAACAGAGAGAGATAAACATTTTTAAAGGTATTTCAAAATAAATCCTTTGAAATCTAGAAGCGTTCAAACGATTTGAATATAAAAATGTCATTTTGTACTGAGAGATTATAGGAAAATAAATATTATTGTTTTCAGTTTTCAAAACGTATTCGATCTTTAAAGATTTTGAATATCTTTTGTCCTTGTGCCGTATTTGAAAGCTACTTGAAAGTGATATAAAGTTATGCATTTTTTTCGATACTGTGATCTGCTGGCATTTTATTGTATCCGCGGTACATAAACATCGAGAAAAAAAATACGAATCTTCTCCAAACCCAGTTTCATCTTTTGAACGGATAATTGAATTTCAACATAAATTCATCCCGTTTCAAAGATTTTTTTTATTCACATCATAGCATTTTATATTGAATGAAATAACTTTTGTTTATACATGCGTTATAGAAGTTGACATATTTTATTCCAACAACGATCTTTCCCGATTATTAAATTTGTTTCTGCTTTTGTTTTTTATAAAGGGTAAGGATTGCCAATATATTCAATCCATGACATTGTATAAATGCCCATATAACATTTATTTATTCAAAAAAAATCAACCGTTATTTTGAAACCAACGTTATAAATAATTAGATTTGTTTCAAAGAAATAAATATTACAAGTCATGCAAGCGTGCGTGTGTGCGTGCGTGCGTTTCTTGCTTAATGTTTCCGGATTTAAAATCTACATATGATTTCCTGTAAACATAAATCACCATACTATTTGGGAGCTTTTAACAGATTTTTCTTCTTTCACCTTATGATCGCCGTAGCCTATAGGTCATGGTCACAATATCGTGATTTGTGTGATATAAGTTCAAGCCCTAGTGCCACTGAAGGCATGCCCTATAGAGGGGCTGATGCAAGTTGAATCTCTCGTGGTGGGAAGTCCTCCTGTTGGAGTGTTGTGGTAGTTTGGAGAGGGGGTGTGCCAGCTCAGATGTCGTCTTCATCACTTGAATGGAGTTCAAAATTAAGAAACCCGTCACCAAAAGCCATCGAATTGCTTTATAGTTTGACGTTAATACACATTCTTTCATTCATCTAGTATTTCTCCAAAATCTGAAGCTCATAATGAAGAACTGTTTTCAACACAAGAAAAATTCATTATTGAATAACAAGCTGAAACATTTTTCCCTTTTGGGAGCGTGAAAGTAAAATTGAAAAAGGAAAATATTTAATTAATTGTTAAAATCTTGGTCCCTCACCCTCTTCCAAAAAGCAAGAATAAAATTATTAACAATTCTCCGAGTAACTTTGTGACGGATCTATACATGGCTCTACTAACCCCTTCAGGACTCTTTAAGAAAAATATTTATTCAACCAACTTTCGGCGAGTGAAGAAAGCGCGATTATGCAAATGAAGTATATTATATAAATTCTGTATTCGTGAGTTTGAAAAGTTAGTTGGCGAGTTAGTTGGTTAGTTGGAGAGTGAAGGATCGTGAAATGATTAAGTGCATTTGGAGTTTATCAATGGAAGATTACTGAGAGTGGATCAATCGACGGTGATTAAATCCAGCTAAGGATCGCCTTCAAGGCTCAAGTGTAGGATTTGACTTCATAAAAGTACAGATATCGTGATCCTAATTTAAATAGAAGTTAGCTTATTAGTATGGGACGTGTAGTTTATATTGAGCGTGTTTAAGCTATCGTGGAATCAGTTGAAGGTCCGTATTATTATCCCAGGCTATTGAGTCTCACCTCCGCGCTCTACTATCTGATCTGTTATCTTAATTAGGTTGTTCTTGTGTCTGCTTGATATTTTGGTAACAATAAAACATTTGGTGCGAATCATGTCTGCTGATTATTCAATTTCTCCCACACACCTAGCCGGCTCTGAGGGTATAAAAGGGGTTTCAGAGGGAAGCAGGAACCAACAGGCATTACAGCTTAATACAAATTTAATTTTATTTCGATTAGAACAAAATTATGTAGATTTAGTACACCGATATATATAATGAAGTTTAAATTCAAATTTTTGATTTAAGAATATATATATAAGTTATGGAGAATGTCAGTTTATGCTAAGTAGAATTTTTATACGAAGTAAAAATATGCATCTCTGTTAACGAGAAAAATCAATATTTTACATTTTAGTACATATATTTTTTGTTTTATCAGTAAAATAAATTTTTTCTTCAATTCTAATTTTTAGGTACTCGTAGCTAGATAAGCATCCTTGCAGAAATTAGCTTGGTCGAATTCTTCTTGATACTAAAATTAATTATAGTTATTCTTTATCATTACTTTAAATATTTTTTTAAATTTTATTAGTTACTTACAAAATATAACAAAAGTATTTTTTCCTTTCCATAATATATAAAAAAAAGAAATCAAGAAGGAAGAAGCTACTGGGTGTTGCCCAATTCGACCAATAAAATCAGAGAGGTGATAGTAGTTAGCATGGTAGACGAGAAATCGACGTAGAACATGAGGTCGTAAACCACATTTAATCGGATTAATTCTCAAAAACAGTTATGATGGGTGGGATGTATAGTGGAATGAAAAGGGGTAATAAGAGGAAAGAAACACATTTATCTGACGTAAAACATGTTTACAATACTAATAATACATCATGGCTCGACGTCAGAAACGCAACTGGGTTTGTTTGAACGCATCCGAGAATTTTTCATCCATCAGTATGGGCAGTACTATGACCTACACCAGAGATTCCCAAACTTTTTTTGTCACATAGACCCCTTGCCATGCTTTTCAGTTAGGGATAGACCTCTGCTTAAGTAATATTGAATTTTTGCAAATTTATCAACTTAAATGTGCTTATGATAGCTGGTACAGAGCTACTTGCTTTAAAAGATTTAAATTTACAGCTGTTGTGAAGTATAGAGTTTAAAACTTAAGAAACACATGTTAATTCAATTAAAATTTAATTGATTCATAAAATAACTGATTAACAAACAAATGTTTTTGGTCAGGGATGAATCTGGTGTTTTAATAACAAATTTTCAACCTTTGTCATAAATCTTATCAGCTTACCTAAATTTCTTTTGTAAGTCGGGTCCAGTTGACAGCCGTTGCTGAAACTCAATTCACACTAGGAAAAGCAATTAAAAACTTTCGCACAATATTCCATAATTACAGATAATTAACAGGTATATCTTTTAAAGCCAAAATTGCTGACATCTGTTTCTAAACTTTACTTTAATATCTCCGTCACTGTCTATTCCGATCAGCTTATCATATAATGTGACATTAAAGGGACTGAATAAAGGAAATTTAAATGTTGAACGTTTGTTAAAACGCCATTTTCCTGGCAGATTGCCGTGGCCAATTGAGTAACTGGAAAAATTCGCGACGCCTAATATTTTACTCCTTTATCTTAATTCTGGCAAGAAATGCTGAAATGATGGTCCTTGTTTAAATAAAAAATTTATGCTCTCACCATATAACTGCAAATTAACCTTATTAAATTTAGTAAATAAATCTGCTAAATGTAAAATTTGGTTTTCATTTGATTAAAATTTCTTTTAAAATTAAAGTCACAAAGTATTTAATGAGAACCACTATCGTAGACCTCCATTTACAACTCATGGACCCCCAAATTATTTTTTTTGCTGTCGTGGACCCCTTGCAGGTCGTCATAGACCCCTGAGGATCTACATAGACCAATTTGGGAATCACTAAGCTACACGGTCGCAACTTCGAGCAATTTCTGTAACAATCCCTTGTAGTTGCATTACTGATGTCGAGCTGTGATACACTGTTCATATTGTAAACATGCTTTATGTCTAATAAATGTATTTCTTACCTCTTCCTGCAACTTTTCATTCCACTATACATCATAACTGTTTTTGAGAATTACTCTCAATAAATGTGGTTTGTGACCCCATGTTTCATGTTGATTTGTCATCCCCATGCTGTCTACTATCACCCCTCTAAATTTGTCGGTCGAATTCGGCCCCAGAAATGAAGTAAGTTTTGTTAAAAAATATGCTTATTTTTTCACTTTTGTTGAGTTATTTACAGAATGCGTTGGAACATTGAATAATATAGAGTTAGCAATGAAATTTTTAAGACAGAAATTTTTGTGATAAAAGTTTTTTAATGACTATTTTTAATTAATTAATTCTATTAACAAAATTTCCATAAGATTTGACACATTTCTCTCGAATTCTGTTGTTATAGAAAAATAAGTAATGTCATTACTCAGAAAAGTACAATGCATTATATAAGTTATTCTATATACAGGATGTCCAGCCTTAATGTGACCCAATAGCTAATTATCGAACCGTTCGATTTAGATATACACTTCCAATTTGAAAAATGTTTTAAAAAAGGTAAGTAATGTTTTTACGTGCTTTTCGAACCAAAAAACCCATTTAGGAAAAATTTACAAAAATTAAATTTTTATACGGTCCCTAGATCCTATCACTTATATTTAGGATAAGATGCAGTACACACACAAAAACAAAGTAAACACAAAACGTTTCATTTTATTACAATAAAAACTGACTGAGTTATGCCTACATAAAATTGAAGCATCTGAATTGCTCAGAAAAGGGAGTCGTATATAAATTGATTTTAGAGAATAGTTATTCACTATCGATACAGAAAGAGCAAAAGAAAAACATCATAGTAATATTGAAACATCGTAGTAAACATCATAGATTTACAATTTGTATTGCTGTATTGCAAACAATAAAAATTAAATTAAAGAAATACAACTTGTACCGAAAAGATTAAAGCAGTTTATTTTAACAAATAGCAGCAAAATAATACAGGATTTGCCGTTCAAATTATAGCATAATGTGGAATGATGCACCAATCATGAATCAGGGGCATTATTAGAATGACCAAATTAACTGAAATAAGGGTGAAGGCACGAGGTGTGGCACGAGACAAGGGAATACGTCTATGACAACTCCCAGTTTTATACAAGCGTTGAACACCACGGGTATTTGTACAATAAGATGGATGTCTTCGAGTGGGAAATTTAAGGGCATAAAGTCTTGCCGCATCTCTATCTTATTTCGATTACACTGCCCATAAAACAGTACCATTTCGCAGTATTCCTCATTTGTATATATCTAGTTCTCCCGTACTAGAATTAGTAATATTAGAATAAGACTGTATGTAATTGCAAGCGATTACACAAGAGATTTTTAACGTTCGTCATGTTCAGCAAAATCGCAGCAAATCAGACTGAAGCCACAGCATATAAGTATATTTTTTTGGAAATGCTTTTGAAATGTTTTCTTCATCCAAAATATTTTATTTTTTCTATGTTTTACACGTGCACAGAATAAATTTTATTTCTTAAGCGATCAATTATTGTATTATTAACACGTATGCTTTTAAATTTAAAAACGATTTACATAAAAGTGACGTGCAAGAGCGAAAGTTTCCTGGCAGAGTTCCAACTAATTTCACTTTGGAGACTTCCCCTTACTAGCTTCTTGAAAATGGCCGAGGAAATGGATAAAATATATGTTTTTTAAAGTTCCATAACTCGGCCAGTTTTTATTGTAATAAAATGAAACTTTTTGTGTTTACATTTTTGTGTACTGCATAGGACCTGGGGACCGTATAAAAGTTAATTTTTATAATTTTTTTTCTAAATGAGTTTTTTGGTTCGAAAAGCACGTAAAAACATTATTGACCTGTTTAAAAAAAAATTTCAAATTGGAAGTGCATATCTAAACCGATCGGTTCGGGAATTAGCTATTGGGTCACATTAAGGCTGGACACCCTGTATATCTTTATATATATATATATATATATTATTATTATTATTACATTCGCACTACAAAAAGGAGGAAGTACTCACCTGTCCTGTTTCCTGTGTGACAGGTTGAACGTTCCATGAACTTTTTGACTGGCTTCTTTGTAAAGTTTGTATTTCTAAGCTGAGCTCTTCTCTCAAGACACTTTCCAGATCACATTTCTTCCCCAACTCTCGAATTTCCGACTGAAAAAAATTACAAAAAAATTATTATTTTAGAATCATTCAAACACAGCATATATATTTTTACCTCTGTGGTATGTAAAATTTAACATGAATTGTAGATGACAATTTTCATTTATAAAAATATTTGATATCTGCAAAGCACCTAATACAGTCGGACCTCTATTTAACAAAGTCGTAAAATCCCGAAAAAGTTCTTTGAGTGTAAAATTCGTTAAGCAGACATTTGTTTTTAATATAATTCATACACCACATAAAGCAAATTTTAAATTCATCAACACCATATATTATTTTAAATAACCATTCACGCTTTTTTTTGAAAATTAATATCTATTTAAATTATATATCGTACCCATCAAAATGAAATCTTCAAGGAAAACATGGGAAAAAACATTGTCCAGAAATACATTGCATTTTCAACTTAAAAAAAAATAATTTTCTATTAAAATTGATGAATTTTAATTACATTTTCTAATTTTGAACCAACAAGTAATTTTAAACATACATTATTTCATAAGCAGTAATTTTAATCATGCATTATCACATGCATCCTTAAATTTAATTACTGATAAAATCAGTTAGTTTTGTTTGAAAAGTTGGGGCAATTTTATTGCTTTGGTGAGTTAGAATCCATTATCAATGTCATTGGTCATAAAATGTGTTAAAAGAGAGAATAACTTAAAAGGTTCAGAAATACTTTAAAAATAGGAAGGGAAAAATCGAATCATAAGAGAAAAAGTTCGTTAAATAGAAAATGCATTTCGCTATTTAGAGGTTATTTTACGAAGAAAATAATAAATTGTTTTTGGTGCCAAGAAAAAGTTTGCAAAATAGAGAAATTAGCATAATAAAGGTCCGATTGTGTATTTATAAATTACTTCATTAATCCTCTTACATTTACTTGAATTTTCTTTTACGTATACTTGGAGAAATTGAAGTGACAAGAAATCATCAAAATTCTGTAAAGCCAATATTAAATAACAGATTTAGTAAACTATTGAATAATTTTTCGTGCAATTTTCGTTGTATGTGGAGAAACTATGCATTATTTTGAATACCTTGTTGATTAATTTGTTTTCACAACAAATTTCTAGGGAATGAAACAGGCAACAAATTCAAAATATGTTTCATAAAAAAGACTATTGTTGTTATTATTACTTAAGAAATGCTTTATTTCAAACGTAAAAACTTGTACAGATATTTTTTTTAAAGTCTTTAAAAAAAATTTTTGCACTTTTTATTTCAGTTAAATCTTTTTATATCGCTTCTTTTTTTAAAAATTAATTTACTCTTATCTGACCTTTGCAATGCTAATAATCCTGGGAAATTCATGCTCTATTTTACAATTAGTTAAGATAAAGAATTTTTATCAACGTTTTCGCTGACAAAGTTTTTTATTTATCTAAAACTTTACTTTTATATCTGTTAAATATTTTTAAAACATTGGCATACCGAATAATATCTTATAAATACTTTTTCGATTGTTTTTATTTAATCTTTACCTCTATCTAAATTAGTCATTCTGCTTCGACGATAGACTTTCTGATGAACGATAACGGGAGGGAGGATAAAATATAAGTTTTGTTCTTAAAAAATCTTTTCTGACCGTATTTTAGTAACCAAAACTATACAAATGCTATTGTTCTATACATCTTCACTTCGGATATGTGCTTTTTCCTCAAAGTATTGAAAGTTTTTTGGTAGATTCCCCTACTATACAAAAAAATCGGACATGTATGAAGCCATTTGTGTGAGGACAAAAATTTTTTCTTCTTCTCTATTCAATGGATATTTCTCTCCTCCTAATGCTTCTTTGAGAGGGTCAAGCAAATGATAATTGCATAATCTGGACAATAAGAAAGATGTTTAGAGTTGACCAAAGAATTTTCTTAAAAAAATTTCTTGTGTTACACCAGCTGTACGGGGTCTTACATCGTCCTGGAGTAGAAAAGCATTGCGAATTTTAATTTGAGCATCTTTTGGGTGTTTTATTAACCTTCTCCAAGGTTCACAGTAGCATATTGCAAAATTGTACATCAGTCATAAAGAAAGTTGAGACCGTGTAAATCTCCAAAATTTGTAGCGATAATTTTTCCAGCAATCAACTTAGACTTGCTTTTAGTAAAGCAGTTTATTTTTGTACATCCTTCCACACCGGACTGCTTAGTTTCAGGGGTGTATAAAGATACTCCTAATTTTCATCACAAGTTAAAAGTCGAGTCAAAAATGCATATCCTTCTGCTTCCTAGAGATTTAAATGTCTAAAGCGAATGGATGTTCTTTCCATCTTTGGTTTGCTTTTTAAATTCGAGACTCTCATCTTGCTGTGAGTTTTAGAAATCGCAACTTCTTCAAAACAGTGAATTGAACACTGCAGCAACTAATGTCCATTTTGCATAATTAATTTCATTAACTATTATTCAAAGTTGGTGAAGAGAGTGTTGTTGAATTTTTGCTCCAAATGGACTTGTTCCTGATCAATGATTACACGACAAATTTTCAATTTCTTAGCTATTATTCTTAAGGTATCCGACTACTCTAAAACTGTGAATTTTGCCAAAAATTGACAAATTTTTTTTATGATTTTATTTTATGGTCCATCTTATTAGCTTTATAAAAATACCAAGTTTATTATTTTCCGTTTACTAGAACAAAAACTACAAGTGTTTAAGTAAAAGCAGATGCCATTACTTTAAGCAAGATGTACTATAAAACGCGTTTTACTCGAAATGTGATTTTTTGAAAATAATCAAACGGGGTCAGAGATTGCTAAAAAAATTTGAACATAGTTAACTGAAATTTTTTCTGTAAGTTCTGTATAATAGTAGAATTGTTTTAACCTTCAGATTTATCAATCACTGTTTTATTACAAAATTTACAGTCCTTTATGTTAATATAATCACTGTCTTTTTAAGCATTTTCATATAGTAACCGAGATAAAGTGCTCTAGTTTTTGTAAAAAAGAAAATATCTCTTACCCTAAAGGTCATTTCAAAATTGAACAATATAGCAACACATTAGATTGGAAAAACTGAAAATTTGTTCGTAAACCTTTGGTGCAGAATGGGCCGCGTTTATGCTATTTTTTGTCAATTTTTACCTACTTTTTCCCATTTTAGTAATAATAATTTCTTTTTCTCCTCTTAATTTTAGCACATTTTTCTTAAAATGCACTAAGAGAAATCTAAAAATAACAAAAAAAATCCCCTTATCTCCTTTTTTTTTAAAAAAAAGTTGTCGCAACCAGTCGGATATCTTAAACACCTTACACATTTTTATATTTGAGAACTCGATAAAATATTTACAGAAATAGGCATTCAATCTGAACTAAATTTCAATGAATGTAGTGTCTTTATTCGTGAAAAATTTCGTAGTAGGTATTTTGTGTTGCCTAACTATTCTAGCTACTATATGAAGAATATCATATATTATTTAGATTTTTTAATGATTTAAAAGAGGTGCTATAAGACAAAATTTATAAGAAAACCTGTCAGTATCAAAAGAGTTTCGTTTACATTTGTTCCACCTTCATTTATAAAATAATGATAAATTAAAAAAGCAAGATTTTTTCCAAAAATGAAACTTTAGCTTATGACTGCTTCTTTATTAGCTTTAAATAACAAAAAATGTATTCACTACTACTTAAGGACACATGAACAAGATTTTGTGAACTATACCAATTTATAATTTTCAGTTTATATTTTTCTTTCAAATTATGACCAAAAATTTCTGAGTAATGTAATATAATTTGATAACAATAATTCTATCTGAACTCAAACATTATATTTTTTAACATTATGTACTAAAAACCTTTCGTGTATTACTACCTGTTAAAATTGTAATACAATGAAGAAATCATGTAAACTAAACGAAACTTACAGGAAATGCAAAATTGAGTAGAATATGTAAATGATTAGAATAACAAAACGATTACTTATGTGTAGTCAATAAATGTCCGCTAAACTGCCAAGTAAGCTGTGTGTGAAAGCACTTTAATGGTGCGTTGAAATACGTCGTTTGGCAGCTGGAAATGATTGATAAGAAGTCAATATGTCTTACCTAAAACGCTGAGTGCCATATGAGCGATAAAAAAGCTCGAACGGGGATGCATGATCAGCTTTCGTGATGAATTCTTTTGTCAACATTTAATACCATACTCTGTTTTCTTATTCCTCTCAAACGGATAATTTTTGATCATGTGATATATAAAAATTAAGAGTTTTCGTTTCATGTAATGCAGTTCACTCACGAATTTTATACTACATAATCTAATGAATCTAATACGAGTGTTCTTTTTCAATTCTTACTATTAATTCACTCTCTCCCTATATATATATATATATATATATATATACATACGTATATAGGGAAGTCCTGAATTCATGGTACAAACTTTAAGGGGAGGTATAGGACATTGTAACTATCATTTATTGCATAGAAATGTATGGGCGCAAGTGAAGCCTTGCGGCACAAACATGGGAAATAGAAGAAAAAAGAAATGAAGTTATTGTTTGGTTGCGTTGCCGGTAGGGGGCGGTAGATTTCTTGCCGCCCTTCGACATTATGCATCTCAGTAGGAGAAAGGGCCATTCACAATTGTGCTGACGTCTACGATGGGAGACTTTATGTATGTTGAAAATGCAGATTTCCATTACATGTACGGAACATTACATGACATGCATTACATGTACGGCTTTGCAAATGGTAATGACAGAGCTGTGCTACTAATGCATCACGCGCAGTTTTCTGATCGACGAATGCCTGATCAGAGAATTTTTCAGCGGGGTTTCATCGTCAACTTGGTGACACCTGTTCGTTTCACATCACCAGACATGATCCTGAACGATGAAGACCGGTACTCCGTCCAAGCCTGAAAGAAAGCATCTTGAATGTTGTGGCTGACATACCAGAGTCAAGTACAAGAGCTGTTGCTCATCACGTAAGTGTGAGTCATCAGACTGTTTGTAGGGTGTTAAAGGAAAATCGTTTACACCTGTTCCATTTTCAGCAAGAACAAGTTTCGAACCAGGCAGACTATCTTCTCCGACTGCCAGTGGATGGTACAGCAATGTACGCTGCAGCTGGATTCCATAGCCAACGTGCTGAACAGTTAGGGACAGTCATTGTAAACATTACACTTGTCAGCGACGCTTTCAATAAACACTTTGTCTTTCCTTTCGTCTCATTTTTTGTGTTTTTGTCTAGCCGCGTCACTTGCGCCTATACATTTTTAAGCAATAAATGATTGTTACAATGTCCTGCACCTACCCTTAAAGTGTGTACCATGAATTCGGGACGACCCTGTATAAATATAAACCTTGTACAAATTTTCAATCGTTAATAAAATGCTTTCTATTCATCCATTCAAGTTCAAATATATTTTTTAAATTTATTGTGGATGATACTTGTTGTTAATACAGTTTTTTCAAATATTAATTCATTAGTTAAATTAAAAAACGATTAAATAGAAACAAAAATAATAATCCAAAAACATACATAGAAAGGAAAATCGTTTGCTATGTCCCTGTTGCGTAAAGGGAAACGCGTTGGACTTTTGATCCAAAGAAGGTTGTGGGTTCGAATCCCACCTGGGGTGGCCTAATTTCCGAGAATGTGACTTTTCTTTTTACTATACTATATTTCATTAGAAAAAATTTAATTAATGAATAAATAGTAACAAACAAAAAAATAGTCCAACACCATATATAGAAAGGAAAGAGGAAAATCTCTTTCTATTTTATCACTTAGTATTGTGATTCTGTCATATGTATATATATATTTATATTAATTGTACCTATTTAATAAAAAGTAGCTAAAAAATAAATTATTCTTTGTTGACCTAAGTAGGAATTGATTTAAAATTTTTTTATACTTTGTTTATGATTTGCTCATCAAAATGCAGTGCTTGAAGTTTTCCATTAAAAATACTCCGCTTTATAACATTTTGTCTAGCTTTTTGTTATTAATTTTAACCGAAAATATTTGATTACATCCCCTTTTTTAAAATACTACATCATCATATAGAGATCATTAGAAGTACATTTTGCGTTAGTATAAATCATCAAATAATGGAATCGTTTGGATCAATCAGTTAAGCGCCATTTTTTGTTTTGTTTGAAAAATGTTACTTGGACAACATTGGTCTTTGGTAGTTAAAAGTCAAATGACGATTCATTCTGAGATATAAACGCCCACCGAATTTTCTCAGTTTTCCAGGAAGATTTTATTGTATTGTTAAATCGCGTGACTGGGGTAGTACTAGTCGGACCAGTAATCATCTTTTACGTTTCAAATTTACAGAATCATGTTGCATTCAGCAGTGTCACGCCAATATATTTGTTTATTATTAGAGAATTTTTCTCGTTCATTAGTATTGGTCGATTTTTTGAACATTGTAAGATACAAGAATAACTCGTTTTGAAAGACAAACAGAGAAAGTCATCAACGATTTGACTGGAAACATGAATTGAAAAAAAAATTCTCTGTGAAGCATAATTATTTAAACGATCAGTTCTCTCTGTAACATCTAGTTTTAGATACATAGTAATTTTAACTTGGTCATTTCTTACTTTTCCAATCTGTTTCGCTCTATTATAATCTCTATGGTGTAGCATCTTTAGTTTTTGATATAAATGGAAAATTAATTTCACTCTATGTTGGGATAGTTTAAGGGGACATAGTACGATTTAAGCAAAAAATTTAAATTTAAGGATTTTCAAAATTTTTTGGTTTCCTCCTATATGTGTATACTATGTAAAACAGGTTTTGTGCGCTCAAAATTTCATAAAAACCTAGGCATTTAATTTTTTAAGGAAAAAACTTCAAATTTGTGAAGTGATTTTAAAATGCTACTCCTCCTACAAAAATTTGCGTACACGCAGGAAATTTGATTTACAAGTACCTCATACTATGCATAACAAAAGGTGGTATGGGTTTTGCGATAACATGATTGGCATTTGTACAATACTTCTTTTTATGAATACTTCTTTGATTCAAAAATGCACACAACTTTTGTTACATGTTCTATTAGCAATAGGTAAAAAAAAATTCAAAGCATTTGACACAATAGAAAAAAAGCTTTAGCATTTTAAATGAAGACAAACAGGATATTTTATCTTTCCGAGATAAGTAAGTTTAAAGTTTTGATTTGCCATAGAGATGTGGATAAAAACGAATGCAAAAGCTATCATAATTCTGTGTTTTTTTAGTTTAGAGCTTTCAAATTTTGTCAGGTATAAAAATTTGTCAGCATATAAAATTTTGTCAGCATATAAAAAATAATTTAAGCTAAAAAAAATTTAATTTGATTTTGACCAATTTTTGTCAATTGAATCGTACTGTGTCCCCTTAAAATAATGGGAATTTTAATAATATGTTAAAAAATTGTACGCTATTTCCTGCAAAAAGTGAAATTCCACAAGAATGCAAAGAATTAAAAAAATTGTCGGTAAAAAATACCACCTATTTGAATGAAATACTTTTTTAGCATTAATTAAGATAACTAAATTTTAAGAATGAATGTGGTACGGTGCTATTATATGCAAAAATATCGAACTAACTCAAAGTTAAATAACAAACATTTTATAATATTAATTTTTTTTTTACTTTAGCAATCCCTTTAAAACGTAAGTATTCCTCCTGAGGATCAATTTATCAGTAAAAAAAGCTAGTATTTTAAGATCTTTCAATTTTTTGGATGTTTTAATTTTTGCACCTCAAAATCTAGCAAAGATTTGAGATTTTATCACTTTTTAATTAATACTAGTCAAACTTTCTTACGAAATAATAAAAAACTTGTACTTACTTCTAAATTCTGGATGTTTTCCATCGCTTTCTGCCTTTCTGCTTCATTGGATATTGTTTTGATTTCTTCTTGTTTGGCTTGAAGTTCTGTTGCCGCCGCCAATTTCTGTTGCTCCAACTTTTTGCGCCTCTCGTCAGCATCTCGAATTTGCTGGAATGAAAGAAAATGAAACCTTCTGTGTGAAAAAAAAAATTTTTAAGCACTTATAATGTTAATAGTATAAATTTCTCTCAAAAATTAAATTACAGAAATGAATAATTTGTGCAATTTAATACTAAAACCTTGTTTATAACTTAGAATTTTATAAACTTTGGAAAAATGTATTGCTTATAGGTATTTCTTAAACTCTTACATTATAATCTTGAAAGTCGTTTTGTAAATCTCGCTAAATGTTT
The DNA here is from genome assembly GCA_019973975.1 of Trichonephila clavata. NCBI lineage: Eukaryota > Metazoa > Arthropoda > Arachnida > Araneae > Nephilidae > Trichonephila > Trichonephila clavata. The sequence continues at coordinate 347,745 of BMAO01006872.1, forward strand.
ACAATGTTTACTTTTGTATTATATTTTATAATGTTTAAATTTTTGTATACTTCAACAATACAATTGGATTAATAATTAGTCATAATTTTTTCTAAGCAAAATAAAGCAGACGAGTAATCGAAAGCTTTTTAAGGAAAGAAATGTGTTTCTTTAGCAGTGGAAGAAGTAAAATATAAAATGTAATATTTGGCTCAGTTCATTGTTTGTTTTAAATAGACGCGAAAAGTATATTTCTTACAAACCACTTGAAGGTCGGAGCAGGAAAAATAGCTTCAAACTACACTTGCACACTCCTTGCAATACAAACAATCCTAAATGAGTACATAAACCTCAGTTAATAAGAAAGAACTGAAGGGCTTATAATCTTCAGTGATTGTAAAGCTGCTCTCCAAGTAATTCATAATGGCTACTCAAGTCTAATTACTAACATACATTATACACTTCGTTAGCTTCTCAGTTTGAAAAAACGGGGCATCGTGCACCCTGACTATGGAAACAAGACAACTTATCAGTAACGCCAACTCTACAACGCTCGTCACCGTAAGCGAGATAAATTCAGTAACAAAATCAAGACTTTTCGATAGAAAAATTGACCTGAAACGCATAAAATTCCTGAAGTTAATACTTGCTAAAACCTGGCAAGCATATTAATAAGGCTTAGAACAGGACACTTTAGAGGCATGTAGATTCAGAAAAAATGGAACGAGAAAGTACTCTCTCTGCAAACATTGTCACGACACCGAACTGAACCCAGAACATCTTTTCTCCTGTCCTGCCATTTTGGCAAAATTGCAACACATTAGAAACAGTCCCCCGGAGGACTTACACGAAGTTAATTGCACCCAGATTGCCAATGTTGTGTGTAGGACCTTTGGTCCTATTTAATTATTACCCATGACAAGACACCAACCAAGTATATTTCTTTCTGGAAGGCAATGTATTGAAATACTAACCTTCTATTTAAGAAACCATACTGAAAGTATATTTCACAATAAGCATTACCTTATAAGACTTGTTATTCTGTACTAAAGTAAAATTATCACATCGTAAATGAAGTCAAAAGATTATTATTATTTGTTGAATGAAATTGTGGCCGTCAAGTTAAAATGCATAATTTCGTTTGACTGAGACATCAGATTAAGAAATTCATTTTAAATATAAGCAGTTATTCTGTATGAGAAAAAAAAAGAATTTAGCAACACAACTTATATGTAAATTCTCATTCTATAAGCTTTTAGTCAACAAAAATATCCCTTTCATTATGTTAAACCTGCTTTTGTAATTATATGAAAATTGTACTGCAATAACTACCTCAAAAAATTGTAAGAGTTATGTCAAAATATTTCGATAAGAAGAGATAAAAATAAAATGTAGTTGACAAAAAGCAATAAATTAGTTATTTATACAGAAATAAAAATATTGTAAATTCTCAATCACTATGATAAGAATATTGTCACTATTATCAACATTTAAGAATATTGTAGTTTTATAATTAATTTTTCATATTCAATGACTCTATATTCGACATTCTAATGACCATTACTAAATACAAATAAAGCAAACGAATTCAATGCTTATGAAGTTTTTTAATTATTTTAACTCGTTGCTTTCAAATGAAAAAAAGTTTTTTGCATTAAAAAATCGATTATTAAATATATCGATAAATACTTCGGAAAGGAATATTAAAATAATAATCCAATTTACCTTCTTTGAAAGTTATGAGTAAAAGCTTTGTATTTTCGATAAATCATGCCTTGCTAAGTAAATTTTTTAACAAAAGGAACATTATCAGGAATTGGGTTTTCTCTAATTAAAAGACGAAGCTCTTAAATTTTATTCAAGAAAAAATGTCTTCGAGGGCATTCATGGAAAACCACTTCTTTGAAAAACTGAATTGAATAATGCAAAACTGAATTTAAAATAGTCCTATTGAATTATGAAATTTATTTCTGAGAAGAGGGAAGCGACATTGGGAAAATTTATTCTTTTCTTCGCTTATTGTAAAACAGAATGAAAAAGTTTAATAACTTATAAAACTTTAACTGAAAACTTCATAATGGATTAAGACTTTATCAACGAAATGTAATGCAGAAATCGAAAGAACTATTTTTTTTTTGTTTCAGGGTACAGTATACGTTTGAAAGATTGATATGCAAATTTTTCTTACTGTAACTTTTTTTAATATGTATTTTGCGACTGAATGCACTCTCTTTTGTTATCCTTGAAAAATTGAGAAATTTTGAAAAAAAATCTAAAATGAATAATAAATCTAAGATACCTGTAGAATATAAATAATTTATTTTTGCATTAATATCAATATATATGCAGTTAAAAAATATACTTTTACATCTTATGAAATTCTAATCTCCTGCAACACTTTTTGTTTGATCATAAAAGGATATTAATTCCCTCATATTTCAGAATAATGATAAAGATAATAGTAAATAATAGTACAACATTTATTACTTATAATCTCGATGATTTATACCTCGATTTATATCCCTTATACCTCGATGATTCTCGGCATATACAACCGTCTAGCTCAACCGGTGACCTTAAGTACCCAGGACGTATATATACGTCTTTCAGAAATACGATTTTTTTCTACACGCTGCTATTAGTAAAACTATTTCAAAGGCTTTGGAATGCAATAAAGTGACCTTGAAAGTGTGTGTGTGTGTATTTGCAAAGGATTTACTTACTTCAGAGAAAATTTACTTATTTGTGCCTTTTATTCCCCCCCCCCCAATACACCACATACGCTAGTCTTTGTGAAAAACGATGGCACTGGGGTTTTAAACGCAGTTAAGGGGTTACAATCGCAGATTTATTCCAAAAATTGCAAACATGGTAGTTTAGTTTTGTAAACCATTCTATTAAATTTATAAAAATACTAAGGTTTTTTTTTCGTTTCCTAGTACAAAAGTTACATTCGTTTTAATGAGAATGAATGCACTTTAAATATGCACAGTCACAGATGAAACAAAACTTTCCTCTTGGTGTTGGTGTCTACGGTGTGGGGTCGGCACGCCTCCATTTACTTTCCATGAGGGTAATCACTGGATTTTTTAAAACAAAACAAATTTTGTTTTCGTTGGGCAGGTTGTCATGTCTCGTTCTATTTAAATGTCGGTATATTTTTTTCGTAGACTTCAAAACGTATTTTACGTAGAATGCATTTTTTTCCAGAGAATTTGAATAGAACTGACAGTTGAATAAGTTTTGAAGATAATTAAAATTTTCTGTATATATTTTGTGAAGTATTAGAACTGCTTTGAGCTCATTGCTATGAAATTAAGAATTTCTTATATAAATAAAACAAGTGTTTTTTATAGCAAATTCATACAGTTATTAAAATAAAACACCCTATTTTCTATTATCATTTAAATACCTCTTATCCTTTTAGGTCCTTTCAAAAATGAATAGTAATATAACATATAAGTGTTGAAAAACAGAAAATTTATTCATAAACTTTATGTTCAGAGAAGGCCACATTTATGAATTTCTTTTTAATGTTCTTCATTTTTTTACCCATTTTTGATCCCCCAAGATTTCTTTAATTGCAATTTTAGTTTTTTCGCACGTAATTTACAAAATAAATCTAAAACCACAAAAAATTGTCATATCTCAATTTAAAAAAAAATTCCCACGTGGTCGGATATTTTAAAATGCACTTTATAACAATACGAATTAAAACAATTATTAATGCTTCAAATCCTGTTGAGTATTTTGATTAATATTTTATGCAAATCTAGGCTTACTCACACACAATTAAATGATTCAAATGCATGTAGAACTTTTTAAAAATATGCCGCGATATTTTGAAGATCATTTGAATGCCTTAACTTTTATTCAGTTTTATTTCTAGTTTAAACTCTAAATGTATTATATATGCTAGTTTTATAATCCAAACTGTGTGGGTAATTTTCCGTTTCACCGGTACAAATCTCGCCAATCTTGATTGGCGACACACATAAAGAAATGTTTTAATGTTACACATAATGGATACTCGTAAAGAAATGTTTTAATGTTAGTTCTCATTGGTTTTTCATCTATTTTTGATGCATTATGAAAAAGACGTTACTGATAAGAAAAGACCGCGACTTGTTTTGAAATGTGGTTGCAAAAAGTTACGAATGGGAATATTCCGTTTGGCGTCTGTTGCATCATTTTTGGCGACTTTATTACTTGCGCCGGCGAAACGGAAAAGTACAATACTTTGTTAAACTGCAGAATTTCCCAGTATGATTTACAAATTATAAATTCTGATTCAGAGTTGAGAGAGAGAGAGAGAGAGAAAATATTATATGTTCTGAATTAGAAGAAAAAATATCTTTTGGAACGTATGAATACAGCTTCAGTTTAACTTTAGGTATGAATACTAATCAAAATTACCTAACGTAAAGTAATGATCTATGTAGCATGATAAAGTGAAAGAAAAAAATAATTAGATCTTAATAATATTGTGAAAACTTGTTAATAACTATATGTCCCTTTCGAATTTTTTACTCTACCAATATTCTATAGATTTGTTCTGCTGCTGTTAGAAATTCTCTGTTGTTATATTAAAATGATAAGTTTTTTAAAAAATATATATGATTTATATATGAAATGTTGCTTGGTAATTAAAATTTTTCACACAGGTACGGTATTATAAGCATGATGAAATGCCATATTTATTTATTAATTCATTAAAGAGTGATATCTTATTTGTATTTCTTATTCTGACGAACTTTCTGCATTAAGTCTTCTAGTCGAAAGCTTACGTAACAATTGAAATGTATGCAATATTATATATATGGGAGAGACAACGGCAAGTTGAAGATGTTAATAGTTGACTTATTTTTTATTTCTTTATTGAAGCAAATTATTATTATTTCCTGAATGAATTTATTAAAATGCATATTTATTGTATTGCACGCAGTTGGAGAAATCTTAATTTTACTATGATAAATATTATTTTGCCATTAAAAAAGTAAAGCATAAGATTCATTTTGCTCCAGAAGGACACTCTCTCTTTAAATTGAGTACAGTTTTATTGTTAGAAAATATAGGACTATACACTAATTAGTCATTGCTATGTATTTTTCATGAGTAGTATGTAATAACAGGATTATAGCATTGAAAATTTTAATTAAATAAAAATAAATAAATGGTATAACTCAAGATCAACATTTTTTATTATTACAGACAAATTTTCTTCCTTCGAAATTTGAAGAATCCTTATACCGCCGTTTGTGACATTTGAAACATCCTATTTAGTTTTTGAAGAGATTTTACATACTTGAACATCTCATTCAGTAGTATGCGTAAGGGGGTGTTGCTTAGCAATAATAATTAAAACTAAGTCATTTTTCCTTTTGTCCCGATTGTCAAATTGCCCTATTTCCCCTATATATGCCAGCATATATTTCTCTCGGGATGCCGTATAATAATATACGCTAACAATATTTCATATAGTCTTCCACAATATAGACCTATAAAAGGAAATGTGAAATTCTATTACAAAACAAAAATCCATGTTTAATAAATCAAAATTTAAAATTTATAAAATTGTGAAAAGTGTTATGTAAATTATTAATGAGACTTAAAAATATTATTCTGACACACACACATGTGCATTTACCTGATTAAATTTATTATTAATATTTACTCTCAAAGAGAGCGATGCTATAATTCTTGTATCAGTAAGAAAAATATTGAGACTAAATTCTTTTATGTCTGTTTTATGCATATGATAGAAGTAAATGTTGTTGCAGAAGGGGAAAAAAATGATGACAAGATTATTTGAATATGTTAAACCTAGTTCAAAATTCATTTTGTAGGGAAAGTATGTTAAAATAAAATCAGAGAAACATCCTTTAAAATTGACTTTTTAGATATGTGAATTCTCTATGATATTGCTGTTTAAATTTATTGTAAAAGTTTAAAGTGAGTGTGTTTTCTATCTTTTTTTAAAAAAATTCTTTCAGTTTGTATTGCTATTGAAAAAGTAAAGTTCAAAATTTTAACTATAACTGGAAGTTTATACGGTGACCAGCAGCTTTTATATGAATTCGTTAACTTTGACATTTTAAATATGACCTTTCAGACATTAACTATTATCTAACATCAATATATCAAAAGTTTATTTCTGTATATATACATTAATAATTTTATTTTATCTGTATTGGCTGGTTTGCATTATCTGTATTGGTTGGTTGCTTATCTGGCATCATATAACAAAACCTATCTCTTAAAATAATTTTTAAAGTTCCTCACTAAAAAATATGCTTTAATATTTAAAACAAAAGAAACAATGGATTTAAACATTTTTTGTTAAGGACACTATATACTACTCTCTATTAAGAAACTTAATATTTATTTGTATTTGGACAAAACATGAAAGTTAAACTTTTATTGTGTAATATATATTTTTGAAATGATTTCCTATTTTGTACTACAAGTTTTGTAATTTATGAGCATTCTTCTTTATTAGAAATTATACCCCTGATTTTGCGATATGAAAGTTGAGCGGTGCACCAGGTTCGCAATGAAATTTTTATTCTTCTCTTTATTCAACTATAATGACAAGAGGAAAAGACTTGTGTGTATTTTGTGTGTTGTCTATTTCTTATTTAAATAAATATGTTCAAAAAGTGCAATAAACGTACGATTTAATTTTTTAAAATTTTTGTGAAGGAATATTTATATTTTATCCTGTTTATTTTTGTGTTAAGAAATATCTTTAAATGATAAAAAATTAATGTATAATAACACTGTAAATCTCTACATTATTGATCTATTCACTAACTCTGCATGTACTATCGCGGGGGGGGGGGGTCGAACTGTTTCAAATATGTCCAAATGTGTGGCATTCTGAATCATATTGGTAGATTGTTCTGGCACGCCACAGCTGAAAAGTTGTCGATCCCTGGTATAAATCATAGTTAAAAGGCCACAATAATAATTAAAGACACAAACTCTTAGTTTAAAGAACTAAGACTGCGCATGTGTATGTATATATATATTAAATTATTAACACATCAATAAGATACATTACATTCTTATTCTCATGTAAATTAATATTTATTTTATTTAAATTTTCATTAGACGACTTTGAGAGAATTTTTTGATACTTGAAAATTAATAAAGGTTATTGGAATTTTATTAAAATATTTTTTACAGTACAAATCAAAATTTCACTAAGTAAAATGTTATTTCTCCTACAACAAATTTAAATTTTAAATAAATTTTTTCCAATATTCTTAGCGTATAGTTTTTGAAAAATATAATATTTTTTTCTTATTCCAATGATAAGTGCTAACATTATTATTGGTTTATATATATATATGTCCTTTCTTACTTTAGTTTAAATAATTTTAAACATATTATTTATCTCTTCTGATTTTCAAATCATTTAAATCTTTAGATTCGAGTTAGTCCGATAGATGGCACGACTTTAGCATGGTTGAATAAAGTTCTTTAGCTACTGTGAGCTTTCTGACGCGTGTTTTTTAAATTTTCGAACTGAAAAAATTAGTTTAATTAAATTTGTATTTCTGCACAATTTTCTATAATAAACTTCCAATTTCAGTCTTCACATTTTTGTCCGAAATGTTTGCTAAAAATTCGATGTTCTTTTACACACACACACACACACACACACACACACACACACACACACACACACACACCACACACACACACACACACACACACACACACACACACACACACACACACACACACAGGGTACTATATATTATAAATATATAATAATTTGGAGAATGTAAAGATTTCTTTATTAGATCATTATTTATTTGTTGGTGTTGGATTGACTAGGAAGTCTGGTGTTCACATTGTTAATCCTGTTTATTGTACAAGAAACTCACACAAACATGCACCTCTTAAACGCAACACAACACAGAAAACACACAAAAGAAAAATACATATGCGCGTTACATTGAGACGAAGGTAAAATAAGAGAGAGAGATTTTCTAGAGAGTTTTGGTTATGGATATTCCTTCAGAAGCCACAACAAATAATTATTTACGCAAGAGTCCTGAAGGCCAGGACCATTACAAATTAAAAACATGTTCAAGATGGGGAAAGAAAATTAATGGAAATTATATTATATATGTTACCGGCAAAGTATGAAATGCCGGCATTCTATACAATGCCGGACGTTTTTAGGCAAAGATTGAAATATGAGATTGCTTACATACTTTGCCTAGGCATTGTATAGAATGCCCAGGAATTCTATAGAATGTCTAAAGCTATTTCGGCAAATTATGAAAAAGGTCATGATAAGGATATTATATCAATGACTTACATTCCTAAAAGTACAAATGTTATTCTGACAAAATAATGAGACTGCCATTAAAAAAATTATTGTTAAATTGTGATTTCGCATATACTTGGTATTAAAATTCCTCCAGAAGTTCCAAGTTGATAGAAACCATCCTATTTCTCATTCATTACAAGTGCCAATATATTGGCATTCGGGGAAAACAATCAATTTTTGTATTACAATACCTTTTTTTTAAAAAATAATTTTCTGTTTTTTTCTGGCAAATTTCATGTAGGGGGATGTACAGTTCAATATCATAACGTGTAACATTTTTGTATTTGGTTGAAAGTTCTTTTAGAATTCTATCATATCCCCAGAATCATGAAATTAATTTTGCTCTTGACAAATTAAATTCCTAGAACAAGTTCACATCGTCAAACTGGGTGTCAAAATTACCTGCGGCAAATGGTATCGCTTACATGATGCCACACTAAAAAGGGATACCAGACCCTGGAGAATGTACTAGGTCTAAAAATGGTAAAAATATGAATCTGCAGCCCCATTGGGGGGGGGGAGTATCCGTGACGTAATACTGTATAGCAGTTCTTCTCAACAGTTTTCTCTTCCGGACCAGTCAACGTTTGATAATTTTACGGCGGCCCGCTGAGGGTGGGGCGTTGATTATTTATATTTTAAATTGTTTTGATTTTATAATTTAATTGTATTTAAACATGCCTTCAGAGTAAAATTCAGTTGCACCAAAAAATAATTATAAAACGATTTCACATAAAATATAAAGTCATTTCCATGGAAAGTCGCACAAACACTTGAAAAATACACCCCAGTAAATATAATGGAAATAATTTAATGCTCCTTGAGTGACTTGATACCCTTTGATCCACGGAACAAGGGTTGGGGACCACTGTTTTATGGTGCTGAGGCTTTCTTTAACAGCTTAAATGAGTTTACTTTTATTTTCCGCAAATATCATATCATATATAGCTATTCAGCAACCAATAGTCCCTGGGTTTCTTCTTAGTAGTCATTTTAGCATTTTTTATATCAGTTATTAACTTCTAGTAAGTAATTTGAGTTAAGAAAAAACCATTTTTTTCGAGTATCAACTTGAATTTTAGGCAACTAAACGTTGAATAGTTGTTTCATGTCTATGGACCATGGGTCGGCAACCTTTTAGCTGTTGCATGTCAAACCAATCTACCAATATGATTCAGCGAACCACACAGTAGAGCATTTGAAACAATTCAAAAATTTACAAATTTGTTGAGTAGTGCAAAGTGCCACTGAGAATTGTTCAGGGTGCCACATGTGGCTCATGTGACATAGGTTGCCGACCCCTGCTTTAGATCATGTCTCATTCTCCAACACTATAGCTTGCTTTTCCATTTTCAGGTAGCACAGAAAAAAAACAATTTTTTGTTGAATAAGTTTAAGTAAAATTGGGTATTTTGACATTTCCGAACAAACAGCAATGTACAACTAACAGATTATGAGCCTGAGACACGCGTTAAAAGTTTTATATCTTGCCAATTGACACTATTCGAAATGAATCTGAGATGTATTTCATACTTTGCCGGTTTCTCATTAAGCATTCTATAGAATGCCTAGGCAATGTGTGAAATAGGAATCATTTCATACATTGCCGGCTAGATTTAGGCATTGTATAAAATGCCTAGGCATTTGATAGAATGCCGGATTTCATACTTTGCCGGTAACACATATATCAATAAATCTTGCTCTTCCTTATACAAAGAAAAAATAATTACTATTATGATATTTCCAAAAAGATGTATTTTAAAATAATTTAAATTTGCTTGCATTTTTATAATGTGTAATACAATCCGAAGAAAACAAAGAACAATCAATTACATTTTTATGAAATACTAATTTAACCCTAAAACTATTCTCGAAAACATCTATTTTAAAAATTAATTCTTACTTACCTAAGCATTTTTTAATAAATATAAACAAAAAAAATTATCCTTTTCTTTCTCTTTTTTATTTAAATATAATTTCGTTTAATTTTTTCATGATTAGGAAGTATAAACTTAGAGTAATTGCAAATTAAAAATAATCTTTTAAAATATAATAAATAAAGTTATTAGATAATCAATAAGAATGAATAACTAATAATAAATATATATTAATCTATTCATTGACAATTCTCGAAATCTATTGCTTTTTCTTACTTTTGACTCTCTCATTAAATGAAATGTCTTCTTAAAAAGTGAATCGTTTAATAAGAAAATTTTTTTAATGTAAAATATTTTAGAAATCTGGAGAAATTATTTTAGTGAAAATGAAGCGTTCTTAAAGAAGTTTCGTAGAGTCACAAGCAAGCAAGCTTATCTGAAACTTACGATCGCAATTTAATTTCTAATATCTTGCAGAGAAACACTTGAAATAACATGAAAAGAGTTCATGATGAACAATTGCACAAATTTGAATTATATGCATTATATTTTACCATATATTTTTTGGGGCTTTTCTAATGGAATAATTCATTCTAACACATTTGAAATAATTCGAACATTTTTTTTTCATTAATTATACGAACCCTATTTATTCGAATTTAAGCCGCACCCCGAATTCTCAGCACATTTTTGTGAAAAAAAGAAAAAATAGTGTAAAGAGTTTTATCGATGTCCAATATTTAGGAAATTAAAGAAAAAATTAAAGGAGTACAAATTAGAAGTGAATAATTAATTTATTTTACCAATATTAAACATTTTAAATACATAAATGAACTTAATCATCAATATCATTTACAATTTCACCTACTCAACGAATTTTTCCGCCTCCGATTCTAAGCTTCACCCGATTTTTAGTAGTATTAAAATTGGAAAAATAGTGTGGCTTCAATTCGTGTAAATACGATACATCATTGTTCCGAAAAAAAAAAACACAAATGAATATCACCGTCGGTTATTATTATTATTATCGTACTCTGTTGATATTTTTGTATGTCATTTTAAATAAGGTTTTATGTGGTTGTTTTTTAAATTCTCGATGTATTATTGTAAATTGTTAACAAGTAAACCATTTATATATAGGAGCGCACACACAGTTATTTAATCATAAAATTCAATATAAAACAATATATTGTATACTTAGCCAATAAATTTCTACTATACAGCGCTCTGAAAATACGTAATATGAGTATTTTACGCAAGACTATATGGAAGCATGTGTAACAATCTATTATATCCTTTAAATTTACTTTTTGCCAATATTTTTCATAATTTCAAACTAAAATATAATTTATTTTTTAAGATTGCAACTTGTCTAGATAATCAATAATAAATATCTTATTTCCAATCATTAGCACAAACTTTTCGCTTGTTATACTCCATTTGTGTGTGTGTGTGTGTGTGCTCTATCTATTGTATATATCTATTAATAATAGTTTTATTTCATATATCAAGTGCCCTGGAATTTATCATACATTTCGAATGCGAGAGTGAGAGAGAATTGATTTCTACTTTTCACTTATTTCTAATGCTTTCACGAAATCCATACCCAATTGGAATTTATTAATCTTCTGCTTATGTATAGCACCCAGATAATTTTGCAGTTTATTGCTGCATAGGCTGCTATATAGCCTTCGAAAATAATTCCCTCTCCGTCGTATTGTACTAATTGAATATTTTCGCTAGATTTTCTCCATCACAAGTTCCAGACTAATCGATAAGGAATTTTCGAGTCAAATTAAAAGATGCCAGTCATAACAGAGCATTTAACTTCGCATTTACTTATTTTTTATCTCATTGCACACTGTGAAAGAATTATTAGGGATTAATTTATATATATACAAATTTGCCCTAGATGCATAACAACGCACTTGTTTTTGCAGATATTTCATGTTTTCCCATTGTGAAATAATGGAAATCCTTAATAACATTGTTAAAGATAATGTATGTGAAATAAAAATTAACAGGTATCCCTAGTAATGTGATTTCAAGATATACTTACTGCAGAGAGTGCCAGTGTAAAATATATAAGCAAATATAAAAGAAAAGTTACAAAGAATGCTTATACAAAACAAATCTGTCAATATATTATTCACAGAAAATGATTTAAAAAAAAACAATTTTCTAAAGATAAAACTGAAAAAATTTTCTTCTTTGAATTACATTTTAGAAATTTAAGACTTATTGCACAGTTAATTAGCTGTTCATATTACTCAGTTAGAGATCCTATTTATTCGAATAATAACTTTCTCCTAGATATATATGATTAATTACAGGCTCAGTGTGTGGCTTAGAAGCAGCGTGCCCGCTTCGTAAATCCAAGATTGCTTTTTCAATCCTGACTGGGGTTGATAGATTTTCTGAATGCGAAAATCGTAGGCATGTATGTCATATAATTATGTGTTAAATAATTAAATTAATGTTTTATAATTCAAAGATCCCTTGAATGTATCAATTTGGCTCTGGTACTTTCGGAAAAATCAAATCAGGGCAATATTTAGCATCCTACGAGAGCTTGAACTCAAATTAATTCAAAGCGACTCATTTGGTAGCGAGGGCCAAAACTAGATGGAGCCACCATGAAATAGCTCTCACATTTGACGGCTTGCCGTGTCTCTAAAGGATTGGTTGCCAATCTGCAGCCTATTAGGGAAAAATATATGATTAATTGAAAATATTATGTATGTTATACATGTTCTTATTTTAGCTACTACACTGTCATTGATGTGTGATATATCCTAAGTATAAGGAATTTGTGAAGATGTTAAGGAACGAAGATAGAAATACGTCTGTGTACCAAATCAAGAAAAAGAGGATCAAGTGATTTGAAATGAAAAAAGGGTTAGTTGATACATTTTGAATACAAGCTAACCCTACTGAAAAGGAGAAGAGTTCATGCTAAAAAAAGATCCTAAGCAAAACATTATTCTGTAGAAAAAGTAAACTATTGAAACGAGTTGGGTGTTGGAATCACTATTAAATTTCGAAAACAAAGCGCATTGAAAATAGAAAATCAATTTTATACTAGTCGTTCTTCATTATATTAAATAAGTTGAAACAAAAAATTTCTTTTGGATTGGATGTTTAAAATGTGTTGAATGTCATTCCTGTATTACATTAAAAACATTCGAACCTTTTTTAATCCATATACCGCATTTACTCGAATCTAAGCCGACATCGATTCTAAGCTGCACCCTCAAAATTGTGTAAAAGATTTACCAGTGTCCGATACTTAAGACATTTTAAAAAAGATTAAGGACAAATAATAAGAATTAATTTCTTTTACCAGTAATTGAAACTTTTCAAATACATACATGAGCCTGTAATTACTCTAACCCTCAGTATCATATGTTTCGGAAATGCTTCAACCCTCTCATTGGCACAGCTAACTTCGGAATTAGTGCCATTTTCCCACACAGTGTCGTCTTTCAAGTCATCCAAGGCATTTGTTATGCAATATTTTTTTAAAAGAATGTAAAATAATTATTAAAGTCTGCTGAAAATTTACAGGCAAAAATTGTATAATTTTGCTTACACCATCGACGTGGATACACTTCATCCGTATCAAAATTTCAGTGGCCGTTATTCTCTTTCCGTTTTTCCCTCCCTTTTCATACACGCGTCATTGTGAACTCGTCTTGACGCTATTACCGATATCTATGATGATCAGGTTTATTAAAAGAAAGCTTACACACACAAACATAATTTCCCAAATACGAATAGAAAACAATGCTTAGGATAGACTAGATATTGGAGATAAATTGCAAAATGGGATAAATCATCAATGCAAGTGGCCAGAATGAACAGTTAGATCTTTCCTTTTGAAAGGAATGGAAACTCAATTTCTTTCATCCAACAATTTTTGCCTTCGATTCTAAGCTGCGCCCGATTTTCAGTAACATTAGCACTGGAAAAATAGTGCTGCTTAGATTCGAGTAAATATGGTATTTTTACTTTTAAAAACATTGTAGGGTTTTGCATGGGACGAGTCATACTTTACATCAGAAAAAAATATATCCCCCCCCCCTCAAAAACATGCCATCTGAGCCATCAATCTAGACTACATTTTAAATGCGGTATGGATTAATAAATGCTTCTAATTCCGATTGGATAGACTTTAAATGCTAATTAATTCCCACTGCACCTTAATTGTTTATAAAACCCGCGTTACAATATTAAAGATGTAGAGTCGTTCTAATGTCGATATTCGAAGGAGACACATATTTGGATCCTCTTTCCTGACTTTTATACTCAGGGGCATTTATAACCTTAGTGATTTTACGCCTTTTCTGTAAAGAGCGAGTCATTTAAAACATGCTGGAACTATGTGTCTAAAGTGGTAATTAAGAAGTCTTGTTGCTGGAGGAATTTACAACGCTCTTTCAGACAGCGTAGTGTCTAACAAAATCTTGATCGTTCTTTCATGTAAATCACCTATCAAATGAGGTCTGAGGTATTTACCATGACAATAGACCGCGGGATTTTTGACGTAGACATTAAAAGCAGAATATAATTATTTCATTTTTGTTCGTTACGTACAGTTGCTTTGAAGCTGTTTTAATATCCCCTGTAATAATCGGTTGTGTTATTAATTTCCAGAACGTAATAAGCTCCTTTTCAAAGTTTTCTCAGCAGTTGGTTCGTCATAAAAATAAAGTTTGCTTTTTAATTAATTCAGTTTGCCCGAAACCTTTTCAGAAAAAGGAACGAATTTCTTTTATTCACTAGAGAGATATTCTCGCCATTATTTGGGAGTTTTAAGTAAAAAATTTGCATTTTCCGTGAGGTATTTTATGTCAATATCTCTCTTTAATTAAATAGTAGAAATAAGTCTGTATAAAAAGCAAAAGTCAAGTATATATTATATAAAGTTCTTAAGCTACATTTAAGTGTAAAAATTCACTAAATTTTTATTATAATAAAATTAAATGTGACGAGAGAGATATATATTGCAAAAATGATTAGATCACTTTATACAACGTAAATAACGATACAATATTTTAGAGTTACAACATAATAAGGTATCATAATTTTTTATTGCACTATTTTCAGTATTCATATAATTCAATAACGCAGTAATCAAAATTGTACGATGAATTTATTCTCATGTATTTCAAACTCATATATTCAATTATTTTTCACTACAGTTAAGCTATGTAATACATCATGAGGTACCTTAAATTGCCGTTAATTCAAAATTGTAACAACAGTTGTATAATTATTAAGTTTGGTCAGTACAAATTTCTTTGAAAGTAATTTAATGCTATGTAGCATTTGTTTATGTGGCAGAATATTCTCTATATGTATTTATGTATATATATAAAAAAAGAGAGCGAGAAAATAACTATACATAAATTTGCATGTGTGAGTAAGAATAAAAATGTGGTAAAATTTACATGGTTAGAATTGTAAAAATTATACGACATTGTAACAGAAATTAACGATTTATTTTGAGAAATATATATTGATTAATTAGAAATTAGCTGTTTTATACTAAGTACAATATTCTGTTCATTTTAGATACATTTATTTATTAAGGGTTATGAATTGAGTTTAAATTAAATTGGAATACAGTCCAATCTGTAATATGGTAGTAAAATGAATTGGCTTATTTCTTCACATAGATCATTTCTTTACATAGATAGATTGCAAGAAAAATATTCGTATAGCCTTACGTAATTAGGGTTGACATAACAAAACCTAAATCAGTGAAAGTATAAATAGATGTTTACAATTAAACATTGCTTGGTTGTATGCATATTTCAGTTTTGATCTAGACCATTCTGTAATATACACATATATTTTAAATTTCATTTTCTAGAGATTATTATTAAACTTGTCAATTTTCAATTAATAATTTCCCCAACGTTATGATACATTAAAATATACGGTTACTCTTACACATATGCACATTCTCACACATTCATAACACTTAAATTCTCACATATAGTTTATTTTTCTCTCACAAACACAGTCATATTCATTCACATATATTCTCTGGGAAGTTCGTTGTTTGTGCTTATTACGTCCTTTTACATGATTTTATTTTCTTTTATCGATTCTACTTCTTTCAAAGATTCCACACATTCATTTTTGAAAATTTCTACTAATATGTAAGAACTAATAGGAACTGTATCTTGTTTTCTATTATAAGCTTCCCGTCAAAATAATCATTGGAGGTGATGACATATTAGACTAAGCAAGTAATATAAAAAAATTAAGTCAATTCCTACTTTGAATGGATGAATAGAAAGTATTTTATTAAAAATTGAAAATTTGAACAAGATATATATATATATATTGTCTGCATTGTTGTAATAACGCACACCCAGTTTGGCTAGTTTGGCTGAAAAACCGGCTTTCGATGCCAACTTGTGTCATTGTTTTAACAGTTACATTGTTACAACAATGAAGACAAATTTTTGGCGTCGAAAACAGGAAATTAATTTAAATAATTAACCGGTAATTAATGAATTAATATTTGAAAAAACTGTATTAACATCAAGTGCCATCCTCTGCAAGTTTTAAAAAAAGTATTTGAATTTGATTGGATGAATAGGAAGTATTTTATTAACGATTGAAAATATGAACAAGATATATAAATGAATAAATATATATAGGGAGAGAGAGTGAGCTAATAGTAGGAATTTAAAATGAGACGGTGAAAGAGATAAAGGGGAAGAGACAGTTCAGAATAAAGGATACACTACGGGAGAAATTTAATTGAATTAAGGATACCTATAGAAGATCTTATAATTCTGTTATGTAGTCGCTGTTTGTATTGAAATCCCGAGTCTAGATGCTGGTTTAGATTTAATAACAGTTGCAACTAGCAGCTATGATTTCTTAAAACTTATGTGATTAATATATTATCTTCACCTCAAATTGAGACCTACTTTTGTTTGTTCTAATCCCGAGAGCTTAATTTACATTTGATGATTAAAATAACAATTAAATTTTTAATTTGTTTTCTTGTGAATTTCTACCCGAATCTGGACATTTCTAATGGAAATGAATTAAGGTAAATTCCTAAAAACGAAATACAAGTTATAAATGAAAAAAAAAATTCCATTCCAATAGCATTTTTCCAATAGCAATTCCATTTAGCATTTTTATCTAGTAAAATTTATCTAGATTTTAAGGCAATGATAAATTGATGACTTCCTATTTTAAATGAAATTTCTTCCAAAACACATTTCCTGAGCATAAAAAGAAGTTCATTTGTTTATTTTTAAATAGGTGTTTGAAATATAGCACCATATATTAATAGGAAAAAATAAATATTAAGTTATTCACAAATTAAATTTTACCCCAATAAAATAATAATAATTTTAATTTTTGAGACGAATTTTTAATTGCAGTTTTTTTGGTTGAACAAAAATGTTTTCTTTTTTAAAAACTAATTGATTGATTCATTCTTTAAGAGTTTTTTTTTTTAAATGGTTGAAATTTTTCAAAAAAATGTACCCCATATTTCCAATTAAGCTTTTGTAAAAAACTCCGAATGTACAAAAACAAATTTGCATTCCACTAATATAAATAACAATCAAAAATAAACTTTACTTGCACAAGCGTAAAATTCTAACAATACAACTTATGTAGCGCCCTAAACATCTAAAAGAAAGTATGGAGGGAGGGAATCTATGGATGAATATTCTGAAACAGGGGTCGAAAACCTTTTATCTGTGGTATGCCAAACCAATCTAGCAATACGATTCAGAGTGCCACGCAGTAGAAAATGTTTGAAGAGTTTTAGATTGTCAGTTTTGGGAGCTTTATTATATACCAATCATGCATCAGTTAAAGATATTTATCAACATAAAAATAAGTGACAAATAAAAATAGTCTTTCAACATAAATAAAAAATTAAAATTGTATATAGATTAGTATCTTTTGAGAATGTTTGTTAAAATAAGAACTAAGTAATATAAAATTTAAATATTCCTGCAACATAGTTAAATAAAAAATTAAAGTTTTAATGCAAATCTTGTCCTTATAAAGCCCTACTTAATAATGCAATATCTGGGACGTAATTAGTGACTTTCAGTTTGACATGATTCTGAATGTTAAATTGTTAAACTTCTTTTTGGACACAAAATATATTTCATATGAGAAAAAAATTGTTCACATAAATATGTAAAACCAAAAGTTGAAAGCAGAGCATATTCTTCAAACAATTAAATTGCTCCGGTAATGATATACAGCAATTTAAAATAGCTGTTGATTTATCCATAGAGTTGTCTCTTCAAAATCTTTTTATCATTTTGTAAATTTTGCTTTCAATCATTCTGCAGATTTTTTTCACGACAAAGGAATATGTGATGTTTTCATTTTACAATTATTACACAATCATTTGGATTTGATGGGTCTCAGGGTGTTCCAAACTCATATAATTCTTTGAACTTAAAACTAAGCAATTCGAATTTTTTCACGTTATTTATAAGAGAAGGAGGTTTCAAAAAAGTACAAAATGTTTAAAATATAATCATAATTTGAAAAATTATAAGCATATGAAAATAAGAAGCATTTCTGAAATAAATATTAAGTAATTTTTACATTGCGCATGTTATTTTCTAAAATAGTAGCCTATGAGTATACAACTTTATATAATTCTAAAATGTATCATACATTTAAAACCCTACCGAATTTTAGTATTATATATCTTTTATATTTCAAAATTTTTAAAAAATATTGAAATTTAAAAAGGTAATTTTTTATTTTTTTAAAAAATGTAATTCATTATTCTATTTATATAAAAGGTCCATTTAACTTTATAAATCAACTCATTGCTAGTAATTTGAGCTACTATTTTAGAAAATGTCATGCGCAACGTAAAACTTTATTAATATTTCTTACAGAAATGTTTCTTGTTTTCATATGATTATAATTTTAAAAATTATGATTATATTTTAAACATTTTACACTTTTTTCAAATCTCATTCCTTTGTAAATAACGTGTAAAAGATTTGAATTATTTAATTTTAATTTCAAAATATTAGATGTCTTCGAAAATTGTTTATATTTTCAGCCTTCGGGACAAAGTTAACACCCCTGGGACTCCTTGAATTAAGCATTTTAGGTTAAGAATGAATCATATTTAAAAAGAGTATGTTACATAAATTATACAAACTATACGCAAGCAGATTGAAAAGAATTGTTTTATGAAAAAAAGTAAAAAAATAGTCTTTAAATGAAATTGCATGAGGGGAAGAGGGAGAGGTAGAGCGACTTAACTTTATCTCATAATTTTGTTTAGAGGTGTAGAGGGCCACTGAAAACTGCTTTGAGTGCCACATGTGTCATGTGCCATCTGTTGCTAATCCCCGATCTAAAAGGACTTAATTAGAGGTATCCAATTAAATAAAAAGCGCAAGATAGCATTATTTAAAATATCGTATGATAAACTTGTTCATGATTTCTAAAATTGCAAGCAAAGAATGAAAAAAAAAGAACCGTGTATTGAATACGTAATTGAATTTGCTTAGAATTCTTTTAGGGTATACCTGCGAATAATTCACAAAAGGAAATTTTATTGCTCCGCTTTCAAAATGTTTTCAAAATATGTTTATTTAATTTCTTTTGAATTGAGTAGCTTTTCTACCGAAAAATAACTGTTATCCGAAGAATATATTCAGTCATCAAAATACTTCTAAACACACATATACGTACTAAGGTGTAAAGAAAGGAAATCGCGTGAATGGTATTAAGGGACAAGAGAAATATTTAAATAAGGTACATTTATTGTTCAATGTTGTCCCTAGGGATATTTAAATACTTGGACCAGTTTTAAACAAAAAAAAAAAACACCGTATTTTATCATTTAAATATTTATGTGTTCATTTATTTATTTATTGTTTTTTGTATGCGTCTTCAAGTACAAAATCATTTTAATATTTTTAAAAAATGCTCAGACGAAAACGGTAATTTAATTACAAGACATATTGCAGATTTTTTTCTGTATCTTATTTACATTTTATTGAAATTGAACAATGCACGCATTGCATGGAAGTTATTTTTTACCACAATTCTAACTTTTGAGAAAAGTTTTATATCTCTTGTAAGGAATATGGTAAAAAGATGTTTTGCTTATTAAATTTATTATTTTTTTTTTACCGAACATCTTTGATTGATTTCATGGCATGCAAATAATATAAATATGTCGTTAATTTTCCTCCGAGTTTAAATAAGTATACCACGGTACATAAAAACATAATAAAACTAAATGAGTTTTATTCTCTCTATATATATAACTAAAAAAGGAGTATTTTAAAATTAAATTACCTGTTGTTAGTATTGGAGCATAAATGTAATTACTTAAATAGATGAGTAAGCTTTTAAAAAGGGAAAAAATACTGCTGTATTAAAAAATATGCCAATCTTCTTCATTTCAAGCAACAAAGAGAGGAACGAAATATTTAAAAAGAACTATTATGTAAGTCTAAATAAAATAATATCTCTTGTAGAGATATATACAGTCGACTCTAAAAACAACTATTATAAAAAAAAAATACATACTGTACATAATTAATTTTTTTCACGAAAAAATCTGTTATTTTTTTTTTTTTTTTTGCTTTTGTTTTATGGCATTCAATCTAACTTTGCCAATAGATTTTTCTAGAATAAATGAAGTTTGAAAAACGTCCTCATCAACATGATTTGGAAGGGAAAAGTTGCTTAGTTTGTTTAGTAACACTTTAGCCCTTGTCAGAGTTATCGGAGTCAACTCCGATGGTCATCAAAGGGGCGACATTACAGGAGAGACAAGCTGAGACAATACAACACAAAACATGTAAGCTCCAGCCTGTTTGCTACAGGACTCTACATGATAGTGAGTGTTTGAATTGTCGAGAGTTTTATTAGATCACTTCGAATTATGGCGTGTTGTATTCTGGCCGGCCACATATTTTACTTCGAAATATTGAGTGTACCAAAATGTATTGTTTTAGTTTGAAATATCAAGGGTTTTTATAAGGGCTGAGCATATACTTCGAATTAACGAGAGGCTCGTATTATTGAAGGTTTGAATTAGCGAGAGTTAACCGTACGTGAAATTACACAATAATCTTTTCTATGTAATAACCGTTACTTAATAATCATTACATAATAATCATAATAATTATTTTTTTATCATATAAAACGAAAAATATTTTCACTTTCTGGAGAAACAGATACTTTTATAAATATAATGCAACTTAAAGCGTAAAATTGTCTTAAAATGTTTATTTTTGGAAGTTATTTTTAGTGTATCTGTTATATTTATATAGATTTTTTTCTCTCTTTCACATTTTTTTAAAACTTTGTACTGACATTTTATTATGTTCTGAAATATATGATATTAAGTATTTTTTTTACATTGATAAAATAATATTATCAACTAAACTGTAAACAAGTTTGATAATATAATCGAGGAAACAGCAGCGATAACAATAAAAACAACTTTGTTTATTCCTTCAATGCCTTTTTTTGCTACTCCACTACAAATAAGAAAATGTCCAGATGGTTACAGAAGTAATATTTTTTTTAAAGATGCTCTCGTCATTAAAACAATGTGATTTTAAAACTTGTACAATGTTGAATATGGACTCTCTAATATATATTTAAGTATGTACAGTTTTTTGCACAAAATAACGTGTGTGTGTGATAATTCACGTTAATTTCACCTTTCAAGTTTTTTAATTTGTAATGGTCCTGACCCTCTAGGACTTCGTGTAAATAAATAACTCTAAAAATGTTTTAACTAACAAATAGTTTGTTAAAAATTATTGAAATTATTTTATTTAAAGAATAAATTAGAAGAATCTGACGCTTATTTGTAGAGAAAGAGAGAGAAGATATTGCCTTAAAAACGTAATTTATTTAAAACAAATGGTTTTTGAAATCGAATTTGTAAGCTACAATGGGATGATTAAATTTACTACAAAATGATTAGTGTTGGGAAGTTCGAGTAAAACAAATGTAAATAAAGAAACATTGGAAGTACATTGGAAGTATTGTTTCTGCATTAACTCAAGTTTTGGAGTTTATCGTTAACTGATTTAACAAGAGAGAGAGAGAGAGAGTACTATTAAGCTTACAAGTAATGTAAAGTATTTAATTACGTAATATATCCAAATTTAACTCCTTCTTCTGTTTTTCTTTGTAAAAAAATCTGGTTTGTGCTGCTTGTAATATTTTCTTATAATAAATTTACTTTAAACTGAATCTTTTGAAAATATCCCCCCCTCCCCACAAATGTCTCAAACTATGCATTGGATAATGTACAATACAAAAATGTTGACTTTTAACATATAGAGATTGTATTCTATCTGGAAGCGTGTATTTCGTAATCAGCTTCTTTCAGATATAAATATTAACCATTAAATTGGAAGATAGCTGTTCATCGTATTTTAATAAGATAGATGTGCTTAGAATAATAGTTTTTTTACCAATAATTTAAATATTATGCTTACAAAGTTTTTACATTTTATAAAGAAAACATTTTTTTAGGACATCGTACGTAAAAAGATTGAGTATTTAGAAAACGAATCTTATACGTGAATATATATATATAATCTGAATTATTAAAGCTTCTAAATAGGCTGAAAATCGTGATAATTAAAATATAAAGTGTTCAATATTGAAAATATACCTAACATTATATAGAGTAATTTTTTTTTGAGAATTTAAAATAAACTTACCTTGGTAAGGACCTCCAGCGTGATGTTGTTTGGGGGCTTTAGGCTTGGTAAAATCTATTTGCAAACTCTTTAACTGTGTCTAGTGTACCAACTATGGGTTCAGTTAGCATCTTTTGCTTATGTCTGAAAATAAAAGTAAATATATTCGTTATTTTAGGAATTGACTTCCAAAAATTATGTAATAAAATATAAATTTAAGTCTTTTTGTTTATGAATAGTATATCATATGACCAAAAATGCTTGCATTTAGGAGGAACTGTTGACCATTAAGTAGGAAAATTGCTTCTCCACGTATTTAGAAGTCTCTAGAAATATAAACTTTACCAACAATTTAAACTTTTTGCTTAGGTAAAGAAGTAGGTAAGGTAATGTAATTTCAATTTATTGTCAGGTTAGTGCCTAATAATTTGTCTTTTGTTTATTTTTTCCTATTCTCTCATATTACAGTGATACGAAAAGGGTGATATTTCTTATACGGTTGCTAAAAATAAATCTTATGAACACTATCACGTAGGTCTCAGTTTATTTTTATGGTTGTTTTCAAAATAAGGTGAAAGACAAAATTTCGTATCCCTACCCTTCTTACTATTTCTTGTCACGCAATATCACAGTTTATTTAATCTATCAGTACACAGGGGTGTCAAGCTATATCAAGGACCACGGCAATATCTTAAAAGCATTAGGGTTATAGCTTTCTTTAAAGGTAAATACATAGATGATTATTTTTTGCGAATCTAAGTCCTCTTTTGATGAGTTCATATCTTCAAGAGTTCAAGAGAACATTAGTATTGTTACTAGAAAATGAAGAAAAAAATTAGAGTTATATATACAAAACAGGAAAAAATCAAGTCTTGATCCCCCCCCTCCCCACAAATTGCGGATGAGAAACTTCGTTACTAAAAATGAAATCAAAGAAGTTTGAAGTTCTTTTTCCACTTAAAAAATAATATATCTTTATACACAGCGATTTTTTTTTCGAAGTAAAAAAATTTGATTACTCTATATAACAGTGGATCTCAACCTATTTTTTTTTTTGGTGCAGTAAACTTTTAAAAATTTTAAAATTTGGTGGCACACTAACTATAAAATAAGTTTAAGAGAATTTTACTTATCTGTAAAGCTCTTCCATCTCTCCACGAAAAAATGAATTAAATATACCACAAATACCCTTGGTTTATTTCTAACAAATTTCCAAAAATTATTCGGTTCTGGATTTAATTTTTTTCTCAGAGCATAATTAATAATTTTTAAAAAAATTGGTGATATTTAGGTGTCTATATTCGGACAAAGACTTACAAGAGTTTAGACCAGTGATTCCCAAAGTGGTCTATATGGACCCCCAGGGGTCTATAACAGCATGCAGGGGGTCCATGTCAGCAAAAAATTATTTTGGGGGTTCCTGATTGTAAATGGAGGTCTACGATAGTGATTCTCTTTAAACCAGATCATGACTTTAATTTTTAAAGAAAATTTAATCAAATGGAAACAAGATTTACTTGTTTAACAGATTTATTTACTAAATTTAATGAAGTTAATTTGCAGTTTAAGGACCATCATTTCTGCGTTTCTTGCCATAATTAAGCTAAGGAGTACATTATAGAACGTCCCGAATTTTCCTAGTTTCTCAATTTGTCACTCACAGTAAGGCAGGAAAAGGACTTTTAACCTTTCGTTCAACATTTAAATGCCCTTTATTTAGATTTTGAATTAGGTTGAGAATGCTTTGACTATATATTTGGTAATACTACAGTAAGCAATTAATTAATATGGTCACATTGAAAGAAAAACAAATGTAATATTACACGAGGAACTAATCAAAAGAGGAACTAAGAAGGTCTTAAAGTAAAATTTAGAAAATGATATCAGCCATTTTAGAAGCACCAAAATGGACGAACATCAGATTCATCTCTCCCATTAAAAGCATTTGTTTGTTGCTCGGTTACTTAATGTAACAGTTATTTTAAGTATTAATTAAATTTTAATTTTATTAATTAACATGTGTGTCTTAGGTTTTAAGTGCTATACTTAACTACAGTTAGAAATTTAAACATTTTAAAGTAAGTATAGCTCTGTAACAGCTGTCAAAAAGACATTTAAGTTCATAAATCTGCAAAAATTCATTTTTAGGTAAGTAGTGGTCTACTCAAAACCGAGAAACATGGCAAAGGGTCTATGAGACAAAAACGTTTGGGAACCTCTGGCTTAGACTAAGCACTTAATCGCGTTATTTTATTCATCAAAAGTATTCATCCTTCTCATCTTTACAAGAATATGTTTCTTCTTGAAGGAAGCATAATACATTAATTATTTGCAAGGTAATGAAGATGCAGTTTATGTATAAAAGTGAAACTAAATATCACTTATATTTAGATTTGATTTATCATTATAATCGAATCTATGGCGAGCCAAGGCCTACTATGCCCATCTCAGTTTTCGTGACCATTGCAGCTGAGGTGCATGAGCAGACATTCGGTGGTTAATTGACGCGAAAACTCTCAGTGTTCCCGAGAAAGCTTGGTACTCATTTATCGACCCATTGAAGGGATGAAAGGAACAGCCCGGGAATCTATATATATAAAGGAGAAAAGCGACTCACTCACTGACTGACTGACTGATTGACTGACTGACTGACTGACTGACTGACTGACTGACTAATCACGATATCTCTGGAACTATTCAACCTACATACTTGAAATTTGGTAGACATGTTCCTTTCATAGAGTAGACATCAACTAAGAACGGATTTTCCGAAATACGAAACGCAAGGGGCGTTACGGGGGTTAAGGGGCGTTATAAATAATTGTTTCCATGTTTAAACTACTCAATGTACAGTTTTGAAATTGGGTTAGCAGATTCCTTTCATACAGTAGAGATCCGCTACAAAATGAGTTTGGTGAAAATCGTTCCCCAAGTGGCGTTGCAGGGGCTTAGGGGGCGTTATACATAATTATTTTCATTTTAAAACTATTTGAAGCACTGTCTTTAAATTTGATAAATAGATTCCTTTCGTAGAGTAATGATCAGTTACAAAACGGGTTTTGTGAAAACAGACTTCTAAGTGGCGTTGCGGGGGATTAAGGGGCGTAATAGATAAATATATCCGTTTTTAAACTACTTCACCTACCTGCTTGAAAATTGGTAGGTAAGTTTCTTTCATGGAGTAAATATCCGCTACAAAATGGGTTTTTAAAAAATTGACCCCCAAGGGGTGTTGCGGGGGTGGGGGGTTTAAGGGGCGTTATAAATTCCGATTTTTTAACTATTAGACGTACAGTCTTGAAACTTAGTAAGCAGATTCCTCTCATAGGGTAGAGATACGCTACAAAATGGGTTTCGTGAAAAGTGCCCCCAAGTGGCGTTGCGGGACTTAAGGGGCGTTATAAATAATTGTTTATGTTTAAACTACTCAATGTAATATTTTGAAATTGAGTTAGCAGATTCCTTTCATACAGTAGAGATCCGCTACAAAATGATTTTGGTGAAAATCGTCAACCAAGTGGCGTTGCAGGGGCTTAGGGGGCATTATAGATAAAAATTTTCATTTTAAAACTATTTGACGCACTGTCTTTAAATTTGATAAATAGATTCCTTTCGTAGAATAATGATCAGTTACAAAACGGGTTTTGTGAAAACAGACTTCTAAGTGGCGTTGCGGGGGATTAAGAGGCGTAATAGATAAATATATCCGTTTTTAAACTACTTCACCTACCTGCTTGAAAATTGGTAGGTAAGTTTCTTTCACGGAGTATATATTCGCTACAAAATGGGTTTTTAAAAAATTGACCCCAAGGGGTGTTGCGGGGGTGGGGGGTTTAAGGGGCGTTATAAATTCCGATTTTTTAACTATTAGACGTACAGTCTTGAAACTTAGTAAGCAGATTCCTCTAATAGGGTAGAGATACTCTACAAGATGGGTTTCGTGAAATTTGCCCCCAAGTGGCGTTCCGGGACTTAAGGGGCATTATAGATAATTATTTCCATTTTTAAACTATTAGACGCACATTCGTTATATTTGAAAAAAAGATTTCTTTCATAGAGTAGAGATCAGCTATAAGAAGGTTTTGGGAAAACAGACCTCTAAGTGGCGTTGCGGGGGATTAAGTGGCGTAATAGATAATTTTTTTCATTTTTAAACTATTTGACCTACCTGTTTGAAAATTGGTAGGAATGTTTCTTTCATGGAGTACATATCCGTTACAAAACGGGTTTGGGGAAAATTGACCCCAAGGGGTGTTGCGGAGGGTTAAGGGCAGATATAAGTAATTATTTCTATTTTTAAACTATTAGACGCACAGTCTTGAAATTTGGTGAGCAGATTCCTCTCATAGGATAGAGATACACTGGAAAAAATGTGTTTTGTGAAAATAGGCCCCTAGGTGGCGTTGCGGGGGTTCAAGGGGCGTTATTGATAATTTTTTTTGCATTTTTAATTTATTGGACGCACAAATTTTGCTAAGCAGATTCCTTTCATAGAGTGCAATTCCCCTACAAAATGGGTTTTGTGAAAACAGACACCGAAGTGGCGTTGCGGGTGCTCAAGTGGCGTTATAGATAATTATCCCCATTTTTAAACTATTAGACGTACAGTCTTGAAATTTGATAAGCAGATTCCTTTCGTAGAGAACCGCTACAAAATGGGTTTTGCGAATATCAACTACCAAGTTTAATTTTGGGAGATTAAGAAGCGTAATCGATAAATATTTCCATTTTTAAACTATTTGCTCATCCTGCTTGAAAATTGGTAAGCATGTTCCTTTCATGGAATATAATTCCTCTAACAAAGAGTAAAACGAAAATTGACCCCTAAGGATGGTTGCGAGGGGTCAAGAGGAGTTACAGAAAAATATTCCTGTTTTTAATTGTTAGACCCATATACTTGAAATTTTTTAAGCATGTTTCTTTTGTTGAATAGGGATGCACTAGGAATGTATTTTAAGTTAATAAAGTTCTGCGGAGGGGTGCAGGGGTTACTGGGACGTATTGACACACAAAAAATCCTTTTTTCGAGCTACAAGGACTATAATAATGATATTTGGTTTGCATTTTCTTTTGTTGAATTGAAATCCGCTAAGAGAGGTTATTTTGGATAACGGCTCTCAACACACACACGGGATTACGGGGATATTGATTGTAAAACTTTTGTTTTTTTTCTGTTTGATTTAGACTTGAAATTTGGCTTGCATGTTCAATTTACGGAGTAGAGATCCACCGCGAAAATAGGTTTTGCGGGAATCCACTTGGGTTTTGGGTTACGAAAGAGCAAACATCATTCTATACTTCAATTTTAGAGATTTTTAGAAAATACAAATTAGATGAGTTCTGCCCTTTTTATTTATCAAGAGGTGACAGTTACAGGTCTAAATATATTTTTCAATACAATCGAATTCTTAATGCTAGGACTTAGATATCAATAATTTATACATAAGCAGTAAAAATTTATAAAACATCATGAAATACCCAGCGAAGCGGGCGGGTAACAGCTAGTATCAATATAAGCGACTGATAAAAAGATTTATACAATAATTCTTAAGTGCGACCTTAATTCTCCTCTACTTATCCATAATTTCCTAGAGAAGAGATAGTTTAAAAAGCAAGCTTATATCAAAATATTAAGGAATATATTTCAGTTTTCTACTTGTTTACATAAACATCAGAGAACGAACTTGGGTACGTTGTAAGAAATAGAATTGATAAAACAGGATGCATTTTTTTTAAAGAAATGACGTATTATAAATAAAAGCGAATTTCATAAGTTTTCAGCTGGTAAACAGTAACAGATCTATTAACTTATAAACGGTAAAAAACGAATGTATACGAGCAACGTAAAAACAGAAATCCCCAAAGAAACATAACAAATATCTGATGCCAGAAATATAACATTAATTGGTTATTTTGAACTTTGATATAAAAAATTGGCCATTGAATTAATATTTAAATTAGTTTTCCTGCACCAATTTCAAGTTTCATTTTTATTTTACTCCAACAGTGCGCATAAGTTATAACTTAGCAACTTGAAATCATATCAGAAAACATATAGAATTGCAACAGTAGATTAGGTATTTTTCCTTTTTATCTCTATTTATTTTTATTACGTAAACAATACAAATTCCTCGAAACGAAATTGTTTCTCTTCAAACAAAGCAAATTCACTTAAGAGTATGTTATCATTTTAGTACTTTTGTTTTTGAAATCCTTACATGAGTGTGTTGAAGATAAAAGTACTTTTGTGGTGTGTGGTTCTCTCTACACACTGTATTGAACTTAATTTCTCGACATTTTTGGTCTAAGTAAATTATAAATACATGTTGAATATTAAGTTTATTTTTGTATTTGAAAGCTACTTTTTTGCATTGACAGAAATAAAAATATTTCATGTTTAGTAAGTCAAATAGAATAAAATTTAACGCAAGAAATGTTTTTCATTTTATTAATAAGTTTCAGCATATGAGCTACGTCAGATTAAATATTTTTTACAATAATGACAAGCAAAAACAAGGAAAATTGGAATATAAATAGATTGTTAATTATTACTAGAAGCAATACAAGCGTCACTGGTGACGGACCTCGTAATTTTGAACCTCGGTCAAGTTGTGGCGGGTCCTGTTCACACCCTTTCACTAATCCTCTAGGGGAAATACTTTTTAACAGTTGTTTGAGTTTAAAACCGCCTTCCGTAGAGAGAACTTGATTTTATGCTGAGTGCTATTAAAACTATAGCAATGTGAGTGTTAGAGTGAATCATTACGCTGCTATTAAATTGAGATTAGCGAAGTGCCTTTCGGAAGCCTTGGTGAAAGGGAGAATTTTGACTGGAATACATATAGTTGACCCAAGAGAGATCTGCTTTTCTACCGGATCACACTCAGATAACTGTTTAATTATTTGTCGTTCGAATTAAAGATAGTTAACTAATTTAATTGTTCTCTTGGTTTATAATCTTGATTGATAGTAAATTGATTGAACCAAATAAAATTGATTATTTTATAACAATGCCTATTCTTCCGGAGTCCCAAACTTCACCTGTGTCCTCAGGGTTGCAACAAAGAGACGAGAAAGACACATAGCTGACATCCCACTATCCAAACTTCCACACCATGCCAAATTGAAGACTTTGAATCTCGACATATTTAATGCATTCAACTTCACTACCCGACGGGGGAAAAATTGCAAGATGACTTGAACCTTTTATTAGACTGAAACTATAATCAATAGCTACCATGGCTTCTCGGTGTAATTGAAGGTTATTCAAGTATGAATATAGAAAATAACTTCATTGCATTCTTGGGAAATCCAATTTATGACAAGACATAAAAGTGATTCAGCTAAATGTCTAAAAAATAGCTGTAGTGCATGCATCTATAAAACTAATCCATGTCAAACAATTTCTGTAGTATGATAAAAAAAATAATAAATTAAAACATTTAAAAATCTCTCCGTCTTTTAACTCCCTTCTCTAAAAGAATAAAAATATTCATTGATCTATGTTTTTTATTTGTTCAAAAACTAACAAGAGCAAACAAGATTTTTCCTAATTTAATGCAGATTTTTAACGTTTTTCTGATGCACTTAAATCTCGGCATCTCACAAGAAATAAGTTGTGATTTTTCTCGAAATCTCCTCAATATATTTTTAACAAAATAATTGCATTACTCCGGAACAAAAGCGTTGAAAATTTTTTCGTGGAATTGGGGGTAAAAAGCTGCTGAGCCGATTTAACGCTCAAGGTAATTTTACCTTTCATTAGTTTCAGACAATTCTTGTTTTCCTTTTATCATGCGTACGTCTTATAAATTTATTTCCAAGTTTTTTTTTTTCCTTCTTTTTTTGTGGAAACAGTTTTTTCCTTCAATTTAAAGAAAATTGTTTCAAAAATAATATTTTAGAAAATACCGCCAAACATCTATTGTTGAAATATGTTTGTGGAAAAGCGCTCTATGTTTGTGCATGCATTTTTAATAGAAGCTGAAAAATTAAGTCTCTATTTATTCCGTTCCCTGTAGTTTATGTGAATATTTTATGGGAAAAGTATTTTTTTATATTTAATTAAATACCTTTCACTTGCAAATAAGGAAAATGGTTGATTAGATTTTATGGAAATTTTCAGCATTTCTTTATTTTTCATTTCTTTGAGTTTTCTTAAAAAATTTTGGTGAAAAGTAAATTTTAATTATATTTCTTGTATATATAAATATTGATTTACAAATAAACAAAAAAATGAGGATTTAAGAGCCTCAGATATATTTATTTGAATGATTATATTTTGGGAAGGGAGTATTTGATTAAAAAAATTTACCAACCTGTTGAAAACATATTAGACTTATCGTATAATGACATATATAATTACTTAGGAAAGAAATAAAATATTTACACAAAAAGACTTAACATAAAACCTTTTAAAATAATTGTAAAAACCTTACCATTTTTTCTTAATTTTTAATAACCATTTAGAGAAGCGATGTATAAATTTGCGAGGATGTTGTATTTAGTCATTTGAATTCGTATATTTTGAAATTAATACTTACCAGCTAACCAGATTTTTAAGACACTTTACTTGAAACTATTTTATATGGTTTAATAACAAATAGCATTATCATTCAATGTTTTTAAAAAGCAAACTCCTACTTATCAAACTCATAATTAGTTATGTTTTTGGAATTTATTATTCATTTTCACTTTAAAAAGGTAGCAAAGAAAGTAGTATTTTATTATTTTTAGCGAGTTCTAACGCAATATGTAATTAAAATTTAATATCTGGTTGATTGATTTATAATCATGTTTTCTCAATGCGGAATTTTACTTAGTTTTTTAACAAATTTGGGCTGTCAAAATTCCACATTTTAATTACGTTTCTAGTATCAGCATAGTTTCTATTCAATATGCATTTTGCACAATTTTTGTTAAAATTATACTGTTCAAAATTTACAAATTTTTATTGATATAATTTTTTCCCTGTATTATTAACTTTTAAGCTTTACTATGAGGTGAAAGTCGATACAGAGCTATTGAGATTAAGTCTTGTGATTTATTTTTATTTATGTTTAATTTTTCTTACGTTTATTCGCGATACAATTCAGTATTCAATTAGTTTTGTAATATATTGTTTGGCTTATTTACAACTGAACTTCAGAATTGAATAAAAGAATTAGATTATATTTTTGGATTTAATAAAGAGAGATGTTCTGTTTGACGGTTTCTCTTCCGCATTTTATCTATTTGTATTTCAACAAAACAATCCAAACATTTTCCAATTCTTTTTTTAACTTACAAGTCGTTAAATATAAACTGAACGGTATATCTTAAAACGAATTGAATATTAAATTGCATGATGAACAAATAGCGTAAATAAAAATTTAATTGCGAGTCAATCAGTTGCACTGTCACGTGTTATATATATATAAACACAACTCTTTTCAGATATTTTAAAGATATAATCTCTAGATATCAATTCCGTAAATATTCTTTACGAGTTGTAACTAGTATATTTTACTTGCCTTGTAAAAAAGTTCCCATTTGTTGAGTTCAATGAAAATGTTGGAGTTAATATAATTCTTCTCTCTCTTTCTTTCGTAATTAGCAACTTCTAATGAAACTGGTAAAACGGATATTGATTTTGAAAAGAAATAGAATATAATTAATTGTTTTTTTTAGTTTAAAAAGAAACTTACTTCAATTTTTCATCTTTTCAATACATTTTAGTTTCCAATCAATTAGCGGTATGCTGTTATATATATATATATTGAAGCACAGTAAATTTTATATCTTAGATTAGCATCATTACCGAAATTTTGTTTAAATTCCTTATTCTTATATTCTTATACTTTAGACTTTTTTGCATAAATATTTTACTAAACGAAAAAAAGAACTTTTCTTTAGTATTTAATCGGCAATTTCTTAGAAACATTTTCCATAAGCCGCTATAAGTATGTAATATTATTATATTAAGTATATTTAACACTTAAAACAACAAGTCCAAATAATTCTAATTTTTCAAAGATAATGACTTATTCCAAAAAAATTAGAGAAGTATAGTTGCTTAAAAAGTAAAAAAAAATTTTTGAAAAATCTTCTCCTGTTTTAAAAAAAATGGAGAGCGGATATCAAAAAGAGAATGACCGTAAAATATGAGAATGCCGTGACTCATATCATTCACTTGATTATTTATGACACACATCGACGAGATTCATAATATCAGCATTAGAAAAAGTTTTATTACAAACATCCTTCAATATCTTATAGCTGTATATTATACCTCAATATCTAATGTAAACCGAAATAAGCTGTTAAGGAAAACATCTTTCTTTGCTTCTTTTAAAACGTTGTACACAAAACTGTAATATTAATACATTAATTTTTAAGAACCATTTGTAGATGACATGGATTAAACGAGAATTCGGTCTTAGTAAGAACAGAATTGTTATATCGACTTTAATTGTATGAAATTCACTTGTTTACCATAAGTATATTTCTGTTGACTGTAAAACGTAATTTTGAAAATATTTGTTGAATCTAATGCATTTTTCACTACTTTAATGGCTGATTTATTCAAGAATTTTTTTATCTGTCATAGATCGGTCTGGAACAGAAAATTAAAGCTTTGAATGACAAAAGAAAGAAAAAATTATCGAAGTGTTATGCAGGTTATTCTAATGACTTCTTATGTATCAGACCCCGAAGATATTTACTACAAAATGTACATTAAAAAATTATTCAAAAGATTTAAGAGAACAAAAATAAAGATTAAGGGAAATAAGAGAAAGAATACAGGACTCTCTGTTTTAATCTTTTCCTCCTAAATTACTCGATGATCTTTGATCAAACTCAAAAAATAAAAATAAAAAACGTTTTGGAAATAGAAAGAGAATAATATATTTTGTATATTGGTTAATATTTTTAATAATAGGATTATAGAGTAACAGATGGAAAAATATAATTTAACCCTTTAACAATTTTTTTTTTTTTTCAGAATTCGATGTGGGAAAAAAACGTCTTATTTTTTATTGCATTTTTTAGTTAATTTTGCAATTTTAAATAAGAAAATCTTATTAAAATTAGTATTTTTCACCATTTAGGATAACTTTTTAACTTTATTGAAAATAAGTGTTTTCCCTGTAAGTTGTCCTTTTTTTTCCTTCATGAATGCCTAACCGGGAAACTACACTTAAGTTTAAAAAATAAAAAAACTACAATTACTTTACAGTTTCTTTTATGACATTTACTTAACCTCTTTTAATGGAAATCTATCACCATCTATACAACTTATTTTATATTAAAAATTGAAAAGATGCAGGTGAAAAAGAGTACAAACGATAGTGAAACAAGAATGCCCGTACGCTGTACGGGCAAAGTAGTAGTGACTCAAACACTGAGACCGTACGGCGTACGAGCAAAACTGGGAAGGGTTTAAATCAACCAGCTCCTTTTTTAAGAGCAGATACAAAACAATTAGCTAAAATTTTTGCTATTTATTCGGGAAATCAGGATTCAGTGAATACAAATAATTATAAAATGAAATTCAATGAATGAAATATCAATATTCAATGAAATATCAATAGACGAAAGTTTTATTTAAGAAAAGGAAAAAGCGAAAAAAAAAAAACTCGTCCCAATTCTACATCGCTATTAATGTTCCATTTAAAATGCTAATGAAAGAAAAAAAAAGCGGCGCGGAGTATTAAGTATTCATTGCTGTTTTCTACACGAAGAAAGGAATTACACACACGCACAGTACTTTTTCTTATTACAGGTTTCAAAAGGGGCATTGTATCATAAACAGATGGAAGAAGTCTTATAAAGAACTTGAGTGCACGATTCCATCTGAATAAATCTAGGATTCATGAATTTCAAAACACACATAATATGAGCTCAAACAAATTTGAAAACTTTTGCTTACTTCTAAAAAGCTTTCAGTCAGTGATATTTTTCTCATAATTTTATAAAAAATACTCCTTTGATACTTGTTTATAAAGATTTTGTGCTAAAATCAATGTATCAAATGTGCAGTAGTAATAATGCAACTTCAGTTTGCCATCCTCTAGATATAAAAATACGAGTTTATATGAAATGTATTTACATTAGAATTGCTTTAAAAACAAGTATTTTATTTGTTCTGATAAATGTTCTTCTGAATTATAATGTGTTGTACATTAGTTCGAGAGTTATTCAGAATAAATCTCTAAATATTAAATTCAGAAAATCTGTCTATTGCAATATCCTAAAGAATATTACCGTATTTGTATCTAAAATCAAAGTTCAAATCTCTTGCATTATTCACTGAATCTTATACCATGCGGTTAAAAAATAATTTTGTTTTACATTTTTCCATCTTAATAAATTTATATATATATATTTCCTTTTTAAAATAAATTTAATGAATTCACTCAAATGGTTTTATACGAAATGAAATATTACATTTATCCGTGTTGCCATGGAAAAGGATTAAGAAAAAATGATTTTGAATGCTTTTAAGACGCTCTCAATTTGACATTCGAGGGAATTTTTCAGTAACATGTCAGTTTCAATATATTCTTTTTATCCTTTTCTGACTTACGATGAACTTTTAAAAGCCTGTTCTTCAAGACACGAATGACCAGAATAAAATTTTTTGTCTAGTGATTTATGATTGCATCTTGCTATGTATCGAAAAACTGCATTCAATTTAAACCGCCTTAAATCACCTCAAGAATAATGCAATTTGATTTGTGAATTTTCTTCTGTCTGAAACGAAACATTAAATGAGAATTTCTTTTGAAGCTGAGAAAATGAGATACGACTGTTTTTGAGATATATATTAGTATTTGAATAAGAAGGAAAGCTCTTTGTGCAGTCCTTTCTCATTTTGAACATTTATTTCTTGCAAACAGACTGTAAGGGGGATTAAATATTGTTGCAAACATTTATTCACTATCAAATGAAATATCTATGAAAACGATCTTATAAGTTTTCCTGGATATTTAAATGAAAATATAAGACTTATATATTTTAGAAAATGCTTCTGCGTCTCCTAAATATCACTCTTTATAAATAATTTCTGTAAATGCGTTAAATTTTTATACATCCTTGTCAATGGCAAAATGAATTTTTTTTTTCATTTTAAAATACAGTCGGAACCCCATTTTAAAGAACTCATTAGGAGCGAACATTCTGATTCCTAAATCGGGATTATTCACTCTGTATAGGGTTCCAAGCAAAATACAAATTTTTGCACTTACTTTTTGGAAATTCTATAGTAAGCAACTACACAAAAACTACCCCATTGTGCTAAAAATTACACACTTCTTATTCAACAACTGAGCATACTATAAGTGAATTATTACTCAACAGTTAATTGGAAATTTTAAAATACTGACTAATAGATGTTTGACATTTTTTGATTCCTGATTTGAAAGAGTTATTTTTCTACTTTTTACAGGGGAGAGAATATGCTGCGTCATT
Source organism: Trichonephila clavata (assembly GCA_019973975.1). Taxonomy (NCBI): domain Eukaryota; kingdom Metazoa; phylum Arthropoda; class Arachnida; order Araneae; family Nephilidae; genus Trichonephila; species Trichonephila clavata. The sequence continues at coordinate 384,113 of BMAO01006872.1, forward strand.
TACCTCCAGCCGCATAAGTTTCACAGTTTCCAAGCAATGTAAAGCATTAGAAAATGCAACAGTTTTAATAGGAGTTTCATTATCAATTTCAGCCTTAAAATCGCTGTCAAATGTAACATAACCCGTAAAATGTACTCTGGTTTGTGGAGTGGGATGTGACAAGAAAGGAATTTCCTGTCCTATTCAAAACTCCCACAATAGCTTACACTCACGGCTCATCTGCCCCTATAAAGTCCAATAAATGGTTTGCACCCTTTCCCATAGAAATTTGCTGCTTACAAGAAAAATCATTTTTGTTCAGAACAAAAAAAGATGAGCTATTTGAATAAAAATCCAATTTTTCAACTATAAATTAATTAAAAAAAATTGGAGTTGATGAAATAATTCGCTAATTCGGGGTTTATTATTTGTTAAATGGGAGGGGGCTTCATTTTAATCGGGAAAAGAGAAAAATTCGTTAAATCATGAAATTTGTTACATTTAAATCGAGGTCCGCCTGTACTTGCTATTTTCTCGTTTAATAAACAAGATAATACCTACTATCAAGAACACTTATCCCATGAATTTTTTAAGAACATTTGTAACTTCATTAATGATAGGATTATTTGATGCATATGTGAATGTATATACATTATTACAAATGTAATATATTTCTTGAAATCATTTTATTTGTTTATTATAATTATTAGTTTCTGATTCTGTTATGATAACTAATACCATCAGTTTTATTATTTTAAATTTATTTTAGAATATTTTAAAAATTTATTTTATCTCTTTTTGTTCTTAATGATACAACTTCTACTTTTGATCCCAGTGAAAACTTGCACGTTAAAAAAAAATTATTCTTACTTTGTCATTACATGAAAGGTGCCATTATAAAATCCTCATTTCACACCTTTTATATTATTTTTTCCTTTTTAAAATAAACGCTTCTATGTGTTCTTTTGTACTTTTTTTCTACAAACACTAATAACTTGATTTTAACAGAAAATTTCAGTTCTAACTCACATTACACTATCCATCAAACTGTTAAAATTCCCTTTCTCTTATAAGACTTAGAAGTAATGAAACTAGTTTTCATGCTGTTTATCCAATTATTCGGCATTAAAGTTTTCCTTGCAAAGCAGTTTGTCTCACACACAGCTTGTTAGACAAGAAAGATACAGGAAATATATCTTAAACTTCGTTGGGGTTCTGCTATATACATAACGTTAAACTAGCAGAGGACTCAAGTTTATCGTATCACAATTCACGCAGTTGTGCCAAGTAAAAATTGAGTCTTGTTAAAATACAAGTCTGGGAGAAATCTGTCTCTCGATTCATTACAGAGACTCTGTTATAAAATAGATAGTATCCTACGCGAAAGGTCATCCGATGATTGCTGTAGTTCTCTTTCTGCTTTATTGCAGGCTATTCCATGTCTGTTGAAATTCTCATTTCTCTTCCGGGAATAGCGTGACAGTCCTTAATAAGAGTTCCAACAACAGTACTGGTGCAAGAAAGTTTTATTTTATGCTGATTGCGTTGTTCTAGATCTTGTAAAATTTTGTACACTTCTTTCGGAAGGAGAAAGTTATGATTATATTTTGATGAGTTAGTTCTGGGTAGCAGATGTCTTTAAAATACAAAGGTAAATGAGGAAAAAATGACCAAAGAATTGATAAGAGTAGAGACGATTTTTTCTTTCTTTAACATAACCTATTCAATTTCTCGAAACAGATTTCGATGGATTTTCTTATTTAAATATATATATTTGTGTTATGCTTTTTATGTTTTTTGTGGTTTTAATATAAACTATTCTCACAAGAAATCAGCTGTATTGTAATGAATTTTTGTTAATTTTAAATACAATATCCATGTAATATTGACTTAATTTTGTGTAACAACGCATATTAATGCTTATACCGAATCACTTAATGTTGGTATTCATCTCAACTCTTCCTATTATTTCAAATTCTGAAACATATATATTTGCGTAAAAAACCTAATAAGGAAGTAAATTTATTTTGTGGTTTAAATAAAAAAAATGAGAACTAACTAACTAACTTAATTAATTGAATTAATTGAGGGGTTTATTTTCATTTAAGTTTTGCAGATTTTACAATTAAAGAAAAATACTTTCAGTAATTTCTTTGCGTTTTATCTCTAAGTAAATATGAGAAAAATACATTTCATATAATATTTAATGAAATAACGTCATTATGATGAAACAAAAAAAATGTTACCTTTATAATATTTATTAATACGTTTAACTTGCTTTAAAATAATAATTTAATTTATCATTTTGAATTGAATTGAATTAATTTATGATCACACTAGCAATTGCATTGTAAAATTAAATTAGAAGTATATTATTAGAGAAATATTTCTTAATTCTTAAAAATGCATAGTTCCTTTCCAAAACAATAGAAAACTATTAATAATATAGTTATGCATACATATTTATTGTGAGATCATATGTTCAAAAAGACAACAATAACTCTAAGGCATTGAAATACTACTCAATTGTTGATATAATTTCCTTTTCTTATTTAACATTAATAATAATTAAAAATGCATGAAGCTTTTCCATCCCATTAAAGAAATTTGCTGTTGAATATAGTTATTCACTTTCACAGAACTTAATTAAATAGATAACATATTATGAATATTATATATGGCTCCCCCATATCCTTCATCATTCGATTGAGAAGCTGCGAAAACTTGCGCGCAGACTCGAAGAGTTTCGTGCAATTTTAAGCTTCTAAAGCCTGTCTCAAAATAAAATATTTCTTTAACCCCTTAAGGGATCCTTTTTTTTAATCTCAAATGTTCCAAATAATGTACATTTTTATTGCATAATACTTAACAGAATTCGAAAAATGGAATAATTTTATTTTAATTTTCAATTTCAAAGTTTTCACACTATTTTTTTATAATTGTGGAACACAAAAAAATCCTAAATTCTTTTTCAAACGGTTGATGATTTTATGTATGCACATACAATTTGAAGTATCTTGTAATACTGTCTTATATTATAATGGGGCAGAGATAATATCAGCTTTTTGGATCATCTTTCCATTTTAATTTCTTCTCAAGCAACAAATTGTTCATTGCCTTTCCAAGTCCTGTTCTTTATCGAATATTTTCAAGAATCTAAATTCCTGCCTTCAATGAAAAATTCTCGCCATCACTGCAAATAAAATCCTATATGAGGAGTATTTAAGTACCATGGACAAATCTCACTATAAGAATTAAAAACATGTGCAAGTTTAAGATAAAATGAAGAAAATATTTGTGACCATACAGCGTACGGGCAAATGATTGTGGCCAACTTTTGGTAGCCTGTATGGTGTACGGACAAACCTGTTAAGGGGTTGAGCCTCTTAAGCCTGTCTCAAAATAAATATTTCTCTAATACTTACCATCCATTTTTATTTGATCTTGAAAACTCATCAGCATTATTATTACGAAAACATGTGAAGATTATCAATTTTCAAAAAAGTAAATATTACAATCAAAAGTGAAGTGTTCCCCTATACGGTTTGAAAAATTGAAAATTTTAAAACTTAAATTTCAAATTCTTTTCAAGGAAACATGGACTCAAAATACAGCAAACTCTAATTTATATTAGATAGTTATGAAATTCAATGTGAATAACGCTGAACACATATTTTTATTAAATACAATTTTTTTTGAAAAAATAAGTAATATTTATAAGTAATATTATTAATTTAATAAAGAATTTATAAGTTTTGAGTTACATTTAAGTTTGTTGACATATTTTCACACACACATACATATAACATTATTTTTACGAATTTTATTGAGTTGTGAATATTCGTTTTTCACAAAAATCACAAAACATTCAAAATGACATATTAATTTCGAAACAAAGTTTACTGGAATAGTCTACCGTTTTATTATATTGATTATATGCGTATGGTTACTTCTGATTATTCCATTAATTGAACTTCTTACCATAAAATATATAATTTATCTAGCTTACTTCCAAAGAAATTTATTAAAATCCATTGTCAATTTAAAAAAAAATTAATATCGCTTACGGTAAATGAAGCTATTTACATGATATCACATTCTGTATGAATGGAAATCGCTGATTTGACAAAAACAATAACAAAATAAATTCAAAATTTTTTCCTCAGGTATCTTTTAAGAGCATTATGAGTGGTTCAACACCCTTGATGTGTATTGTTACGAGCATGTGAACAAGTACTTAAATCATTATTCTGGCTTTATTAATAAAAGGTTACTTTGGAGAAGTTATATATTCTGTCGATAAATTTTAATTCTGACTCAGTGAAATAAGTTGTGGTTTTTAAAACATAAAATTTAAATAAATTTATAAATACACCAAACTCTTTTTTTACACGGTTTTTTTTACAGGATTTTGAATTAACACGGTACACAAATGTAACGATTTTTTTTTTACACAAACTTTTTGTTCAGGCACGAATATTAAAAAAATTTGGGAACTCGTGTCCCTTGTTTGAGGCCTATTTGATTGAATTTATGGCATTTTTTTATGAGATAATAAAGAAGTTGTGGATGAAATTCAGCTATTAAAAGCTGATTTAATTCGCGAGGAAATTTGTTACAGGCATAGAACAACATTTTCTAATTCATGATCCTGATATATAGGACATTAAAATTTCAACGTAATCTTAAGTTTTGTGTAGCAGGATATCACAAAAAGTGTATAAGAATCTTGAGAAACAAAACAAAATCACTAAAAAAGAAATGAAAACTGAGCCCTTTAATAATGAACAAAATTCTTTATTTGAATCGAAACCGACAGTTGTACTAGACATACTATCTAACACATCTACTGATGATAACATTTTTGAACCCAATTCATAATGAACGTGAACGCTGGTTATCAAGTAGCGATGAATAGTTGTAAGTTAGTAGTTTTATCCCTAATTTCAAATTTGAATTTTTAAATGTTATATGTACTTATAGACTGAACATTTACTGTAAACTAATTTAAATTTTTTAATAAAAGTGAATTGTTTTTGTTTTAGAACTATGTTACATGATTTTTGTAATTATTTTTTTGCCGATTTTTTTGTGAAAGTATTTATCGATTTTTTTTTATCTAACATGGTTTTTTTAAGTTGTGGATCCTATTCCCAAATTAACCATATGTCGTATGTATTTTTTAACACGATTTATTTTTTTTTGCACGGTTTTCTGAGAAAGGTATCGACCGTGTAAAAGAAAGTTGGGTGTACATATTGTTTTTAAATGTACTGTGTATGAAAAATCTAATTGTTATTACAATATAGTTTATTCTAAATACAATAAACTGTAATTTTGTTACAACATCGTTTTGCAAAATTCTATTTAGTAAAATGTTTTCAAAAACTAAAAGGGTAATACGTGACTTCAGTGCTACAATACTTATTATTCTTTTACAACTTTCCATAAACGATAATACAAAATTCCTCTGAAACCCATTTAAAAAAACTCATTTCTTGAAGTCGTTGGAGTGTGAAAAAAAAATTTCGCTTTGGATTTCAATGGACATTGGTTTCCTCGCGCTTTTCTTTATATCATTTATTTATTTTTATTTTTTTTCATTTTATTGTCATTTTTTTTAAGCATTTTTGTTTTTTTCTCCGTATAATAAATGTTATTAATTAGTTGGTATAGTTCAGTTCACTTGGTAGAATAGCTTTAGTTAGTTAGAATATTTGCCTGTAGCTTTGGATTTTTCATCACTTGATCATGGTTCAAAATTGTGAAATCTCTCACTTTTGTGAGCTTAAGCTAGTGATACGTAACCACGATGCAGCGGCACTTTTGTATGTCGCCAAATGTTTGAAGTGTGTAGCCAAATTTTTTTTTAAATCATTAATTATACTCTGAGAAATAAAACAAGTTCCGCAACTGAATAATTCGACCCCTTTGTCGAAATAAACTAAGGGATTCGTGGTATATTTAACTGGTATATTTAATGTGGTATATTATTCGTGGTATTATTAATCCTTTCATGGAAAGATGGATATAAAATAAATTTGATTGGATTCGCAATCCATTTGTGATACAGACACATCTGTATATGAATTAACTTTGAATGAAGAGGAGAAACTTGTTTCGCTCTGTAATAATCAAGATTTAATTTCAAAACATTTAAAAGAGTAAGTTAATTCATTTTGCATTAAAATTAAACGAAATTGCCTCATAATAGCAGCAAAAAAGCTTTTAAAATATTAATACAATTTTCTACATCTTATTTGAATGAATTCGAATTTTTAGCATTAGAAAATATAAAAATAAAAAAAAGAAGATCAAAACTCTTAAATGTAGATGATGAAATGAGAGTGGTATTATTATGTTTACAACCAAGCATAAAGGAAATTATCAAAAATCATCCAGCTAAAATTTCACATAAAATGTATTCTTATAATTAATTTGTAATTAATTACTCGATAAATATTTTGTTGTCTTTATCGTACATATAACTTTATTTAACATTGAACAAGTAAAATTCTTTTAAACTTATTTTATTGTTAGTGTGCAACCAAATTTAGAAATTGTTAAAAGTGTACCACAACAAATAAAGGGTCGAAAATCACTGGCTCAAGCCTTTATTTTTAGAAATTAAAAATGTCAAAATTATTTTTTTCCCTATTGAATTATTCAAAATTTTGCTTATAAAGAAACTAGAGTAGTTAAGCTTAACTGTAGTTTATCCTAAACACAATTCTTTTCTTGCATTCATCCTCGTTTTTTGTGAAAAATAAAATTCATTTTTATACATGATTGATAAATTTCTCCACGTTATGTAAATGAAAAACATTCTAAAAATTTTAATAATTAATTAATTTGAATTAATACTACGGAACTTAGCGAATGCTGTTCTTTTTTAGATGTATAATACATCTTGAATGAAACTTCAGCTATAGTGTTGATATGTACTTCAACTATTTATATTTTTAAATTCAAGAAAGCATAAAAGCATCATTCGAATGAAAAAAGTGTTATTCGTAAACATATCATTCATGAATTATCGTTCGTATAAAAATCTGCTATACAAAAGAAAATTCTTTTTGAAATCAAACTCTGAAAATATACTCTGTAAAAATGTGGTTAACACACTATTCCGTATAAAATTAAATAAAAGTACGTACAAATTTATAAATTAATTACTTGGAAATAATTGTGAAATAACTTTAATTTAAAGATTAATTGCACATCTTACAATGACAATGACTTTAATTTAGGCATCTAATGTTTAAGACATTATTATTTTTGTGTTTCTGTATAGTAATTAATACCCCCCCCCCCTCAATTCATATGTTAAATTGAGATAATGGAAGTTTTTCTTCCTCACGGATGCTCTTAATTTGAAATGTCAGTTATAAAAAAAACCAATTGTATCAGATAATAAATTTTTCCATAGTTCTGTTCTAAAAAAACTGAAAAAAACTAATTATAAAAATTTTGTAAAAAAGAACAAAAAAGAAAGAAATTATCAGCTTATAGAAACATTTTGATACTCTTAAAAATACAAATATGTACTATTGAGCATGCTAAAAAATGCTTTGTCGTTTCAAAACCCCCAAAATTTTTGCCTTTGTGTGACACAACACTTTTCAGGCAATTAAATATTAAATGTGTATAATTAACGTACGGTTGTTTAAAGGGGTTTTTTTCTGGATAGGAAATAAAACGTTTCTTCTATCTTTTAAAAAACAATAAATGTTATATATATTCTTTTGTTTAGCAAAACTTAAATGTTTATTTCTTAAGATGAAAAAAATTTGCATGCTCATTTCACAAGATCTGTACTGATGATAAAGCAAGGTGGTAGTTGAAATTAGACAGAAAATTTTCATTTTAATTTTGATTTATCTACTTCGCACAAATTTGTAATATTTTTAAGATTTTTTTTTACCCATTCCAAATTTAAGTGCATTTTATCATTAAACTAATATATATATTTTTAATGAATGATCCGAGAATATTTAATTTATTGTAATCATAATATTTTTATTTTAATAGTTGTACTATTTTAATTTTTTTAAACATAAGCCATTACATTTCACAAGTTAAGCTTTTCATTTTAATATTCTATCTTTTCTGTTTTCAAATGCATAATAGATGTAAATTTAGAGAAAAATTCATGCACATTTGTAATAAGAATATTGACTTTCCTCTGAATTCATTTTAAATTTAATATAACTTTTTTAAAGATCTAAGATATTGCCAGTGGCATTAGGATATTCGATACTTTCAAAGCTCCGCTCGCATATTTTTACAAACAAAATTTTTGTGTATTCCATTTCAACTTCCACTAAGTTAGTGAATATTTCTCCTAAAGGAGTGCTATTGGATAAACAATTCGTATTTGAAGTTACCGGGATGGGGACTAAAATAAATAAATACATAAATAAAGTTATTGTCTTTCCCTTTCTTCTTTTGATTCTGGTCAGGAACGTCATATGATACTATTCTTTATTACATTTCATATATAAGTTTCTTACGAAATGCTAGTTTATTATGAAATGCTATCATCGTAGTATTTTTTGTTTTTTTTTGTTTATCATTTGTAATAGTTTTGAAGGAATCTTCATATTTAGAACCAAGCATTTGAAAACTTTTTGAAAAATTGATGAAGTACATATTTTATTTATTTCAAGCTTTTGTCTATTCGGAGCAAAATAATTTTTACAGCATTCTTCAGTTAGATGCATTTGCTAGCAGCCAGTATCTAATATAAAGCGTATCACTTGTTTTGAGTTGAACCGAAATATAAGAAAACCAATAAATATGTGTTTTTAAGCTTAGGTGACGAATTGTTTGTGATGAATAATGCTTTGATGATTCATTATAAGGCAAAACTTACGTAAATCAACGCATTTCTGTAAAGTTAATACAAAATTTACTTTTTTTTAAATTTGGTATACAGATACAATTAGCAAAACTTTTGTAACACGGTGCAGACTTTTTTCTTTTCTACTAAGAAAAAAGATATGCAATACTTGGAGATTATTTCAAAATGTAATATGGAAACGATAATTTATCTTATTTCAGCAGTTTTCCTTAATACTTTTAAGACTTTAATTCACTAAATAACTTATTTAAAAACAGATTTTACGATAAACTTCATTTTATGAAACGTTCATTTTTCAGCTATAAAACGTCATATCTGGGGTTTTCCGCTTCTATGGAGATCATACTGTGAACATATTTCTTTTCTGGCTTTTATTTCTTTATTCTATCTTTAACTTTGAAGCAATAAATAGTGTAGAGTAATTAAAAAAGTTCTAGAGAATTTTTTAAATTTTTTAATTTTAAAATTAAGAAAAAGATAGTATCATACCAACCATTTTGAGACTAAGATGAATTTTTTAAAGGATTTGAAAGCCTCATCTCTCTCTGAGATAAAATTTACCTTAACGTTTAACTCCTTAAGTGGATAATTTTTTGCCCAAAATGATCCAAAAAAGGCACATTTTTTATTGCATATAACTATAATACTAAACAGAAAGCAAAAATGGAAGAGCTTTAATTTTCAATTTTGAAGTTTTCATTCTATTTCTCGTTTTATAATTGTGGAGCACAAAAACCCATAACGCTTGCTTTATATGAAGAATGTTTCTCATACATCTTAAAATAATTTCTCTCATACTTACAAAAAATTAAATGTTCGTGCCTCTTTCTCAAACGGTTGAAAATTTTTTGTGCGCGTGCATATACACACACAATTTGAAGCATGGTAAAAATACGAAGTCCTACATTGCAATTGGGACGGCAACAATATTGGTTTTTCTTTTATTATATTTCCATTTCCATTTCTTCTCAAGAAACAAACTGCAGATTGCCTTGCCAATCGCAGTTCTTTATAGCATATTTTCAAGAATCAAAATTCTTGCCTTCCAATGAAAAATTATCTCCTTCACACCACAAAGAAAATCCCGGATGAGATATATTTCAGTACCATGGAAAAACTAAATCTTTAATACACACACATTATCACTAATAATCTCACTATAAGAATTAAAAATATGCGTAAATTAAACATAGAAAAAAGAAAACATCAGTGCCCGTACAGCATACGGGCAAACTGATTTTGGTCATTTTTCGGTAGCCCATACAGTGTTCGGGCAAACCAGTTAAAAATAAGATGATACATAGCCGATTCAAGAATTAATACTCACAAGAAGCGACAAGAGCAAATTCCTAGCTAACTATATTCTATAACTTTCTAATAAAGTATTCAAAGTTCACATACACACAAGTAAAAAAGTCACTAGAAACCAGATTATATGAATTTCAACTTTCCTTTACTCCTTTACTTATCAAACACATTTATATTTTCCCAACTTGAGCGGGAAAAAATAAAAATAAGCTTTTACCTGTGTGAGATGGAAACGTAATATATTCAATTAAATATTTCCTCCAAGCTGCCTTAACTCATTCTTTCTTTTAGTCTGTTCCCCTAATCACAGCTTGCTTTTAAGTTGTCGATTTTTCTCTCGACTGTTAAAAAGCTTATCGAGAAAAACTGGAAAATAAAGCTTTCTTCCCTTACCTTTTCTCAAAAACTTCAGAATGTGAAGGTGGGCTTGCTAAAAAGAAGTAAAATCGACTGAACAAATTAAATGATGTAAAATGAAACTAAGAGAAAATTTCACACATTTTAGAAGTTTATTGTTTGATAGGAAGCTAGTTATGGGCGAAATTTTTTTTGTAAAAATATAATACAAAATATTAAAGTTTGACTGCATGCTCTAGTTTTATTTTTATATCCAATAAAGGTCCAGAATTCCATCGTTTATATTCTAAATTTAGTATCATTGCAATTATTTTTAGGTTCAATACTAACAGCTTTCTAATTTTAATTGAATGAATATGATAGTTACATTTATGTTTGTGCAAAATGTAACTATCTCATATGTTAAAAATGTTTTAAAAAAATAATTTAAATAAAAAATGCGATGTATGTAAAAAATTTTAAAAAAAACTTTATTAAAATAGAATAATGATATGTGTGGAACTTTTTTTCACGAAGGAAATAAAGGCCTTATGAATATTGAGAATTCATGTTTCAATGAGTATATGTATAATTTAATACAATACTTAAAAATTCTATTTAATGATCAATGGGCATTTATCTGATTATGAGATTATGATTATTTTTTAAAGTGAAGGAATTATTGAAAAGATTACATACCCAAGCTATGATTTAATGCTTCTCATAGGTGATCCTGAAAAATATTCTTATTAGAAAGAGTGTAACCTATTTTAGATGTTCGATTTTAGTTTTAATTTGTTGTAACTATGCAACTTCAGATTAAAACATTTATAGATACTACTCTGAATTCTCATATATAATTATCCTTTTCAATAACGAAATCATTTAAATATGTTAGATAAAACAAGCCGTAAGTTTTAATTATAAACCAACTTAATATTCATCTATACGAACATAATTATCTTTCAACGAGGAGGGAGTATGTAATTATTAGAGCATATTATTTTTCAATAATACACTATGAATGAGTTATTTAATGTTTAATATTATTTTCGTTTTTAATATATTTTAACTCTGCTAAAGTTTCGTGACGTTTAATTTTAATTAATATGGCTAGTTTCGAAATCTTACTTAAGAATGAATTTTTTTCTGTTAACACACAGCGAAGTTTAGCGTAAAATGTACTGCGTCAAAAGATTTTCTAGTTTCTGTCGTAATATTTCTGGCGATAATCCTAATTAACTTTGTGTCTTTTCCCCCAAATTTCCTCTCATACTAATTTGCATTTTTTGTTTAAGTATAGTCAGTAAGAATATCTCTTCGCTACTTTGAAATTGTTTTAAAAGAATATCGAGAAGATAAAGCAAAAAAGAAGGTTCCTCTTATAGAAATTCAACCTCAAAATAATTTACCCGGCTGTATTTTTAAGCTTATTAATTTGGGAATCAAAAAATGTTTTGTTACTTGTTTATGTTATCAGCTGTGAAGCAATTTTACTATAATCTTTAAATGAGGAAATTTGAGGATGACGTTTTTCAATTTTCTCTTTCTATGACTTTTAGAGCACATGTTTTATTTTGATATAAATTAGGTCTGAATAAAGAAATATTTTTTTAGAAATAATCCAGAAGCCTATTCATACACACATGCAAAACCCATTTTAAAATTTTAATAAGCCCTTGTTCGGATTAATGTTTCATTTTGCAAATCAATATAATCTAAAACAATTAAACAGAACTGTAATTCGTGTTCTTAATTAATTTAGAGGGAGTAAGAAGTTTTTGAAAGGTATTGTGATGATTTTCAATTATCTTTTTGAAATAATTACTTGTTTCTTTGAATCAATACCCCATTCAAAATATTAAGTGAAATAAAAACCATTTTATACTGATCATTTTGTGTGAATAAGAATTTACAAAGAAACTAATTTCTGTAACCGTTTATTGTGCTATTCTTTGTATGTAAAATATAAATTTTTGGACTTATTTTGAAATTTAAATAGCTTCAATGTTTATTATTACTTTTTTTATTTGCTACATTTATACCAGGAGAGATATTCCAAGAAATAGAAAGAAAAAAACTATAAAAGTATCCAACTTATTTTTTACCTAACTTTTTTGAAGTTTTTTTTAAAAAAATTTGACGATACTTCTTAATGTATATAAAGATACCCGTACTTTTACTAAAGTAATGACAAAACAAAAATGTTTGAATGAAATTATGTATAGCTTTCAAGCTTAATGAAAAGAGAACATACTTTGTGCGTTTGCATTTTAACCAAATGGCTCCCAACATTATTATTGAATTAAGTGAATTAGTTGTCCGTTATACACTTAACTAAAAAGTAACTTTTCTCATTAAGAAATATACAATGGTTTTAAAAATAAAATCGATCTTTTGAAAATTATCTTTTAAAAATAAAATCCTTTGGAAAATTATTTTAAGGACTGAATATTAGCTTGTCACGTCTCAGTAACTTAAATTCTCATGTCTTGTTCAAATTTTGGTAAATCAAAAAAAACTTAATTAATTAAAACTTAAAATTAAATTAATAAATGAAATAGGTTTTTAAAACAAAATATCTTGGACTTGACGAATTTGTGGGAAAATAATCGAATTATTTTTAAAATACTGGTGTGTGTGTTCTCAATAAATGGCTTACTATATTTCAAAACCTAAAAAGATGTTAAGTAAGAAAACAAAAAAGTTTACTTTAAAAAACCCTTAGACTTTAAATTTAAAAGATGAAGGGAAATGTTTTAAATAATCCTTCAATACACTAGATTCAGAGATACTGATATTATTTTTAAATTTCAACTTGCTACAAAATTCAATAAATAAAAATTACTTATAATTACAAAGTTTTTGTTAGAAATAGGTGAATAAATGATTGAATTTTTATTTTTTCATAAATCTTTTGATATGTCAGTACTAAAATTCATACAAGATGTAATTAACATTTAATATAAGATGATAAATAAAGAATGGGAAAAAAAATCTAAATTTTATCTTTAGAAGTCAAACAGATCTTTACTTAATGCTCTCTTTAATCCGAGGTATTAAGAGGAAACCTTCTTGTAAACTTCTTTTCTTTATTTCTATAGTCAGCTAGGAAACGAAAGGAAAGCGAAAAATAGTGTGTGTGTTTTGCTCTCCAAACAGTCTTTGTTAGAAAAATCCTCCAAGTTCCATCGTGATATTCATCCAAATCTCTTTCCGATCACGTTTAATTCTAAGGGTTACCTGTATGTGTTCCCTCTCTCTCTCTCTCTCGAGGGAATTATAATTTTCTAAGCATCAAAACAATATTTAGGTGGTAGACTTTTTCCTTATAAGAAATCAACCTTTTTGTGAAAGGTGATTTATACTCAAGAACCGTGTAAATAAATGTTTTAGCAAATTTATTTCATTAGCTTCGAAAGTATTTCGTCTGAGGGATAATTATTGTTAAATTTACTTGAAAAATAATTCACTTTTATTTCTTCTTGCACTCAATTTATTTTTTCTTATGGGAAGATATATTATAAATGGAAGAATATAGAAGGAATTGGCTTTTCTTAAGCAATGGATTGTTTAATTTTTATCAAAAAAATTTTTTTTTAGAAATTAATAAAATAGATAGTTTAATCAGAATATGGGAGGTAGAGATTTATCAACTTGAATGCTATGGTTTTAAAAATTGTTTAAATTAATTTAATTAATTAAATATATTAAAATATTAATTTTAAAAATATTGTGCATTAATTTTGAACTCTTTCTAAAAATTAATAAAAGAACTTTATTTTATTCATTCTACTAAAAGCAACTACTTGTGCGACAATTATTTAAACTTGGACTTAGACTTTCAGACATATTTCATACTCGAAAACAATGATTTTTTGGTATGATAAATCTTAGGGAAAATAAGTTATAAAATTTTTTTCAGAATAGCCTTTTTTTTCCTCTGTAAAAAACATTCTGCCATTTTTTCGAAATAATTATATTAAAATTAATAAATAGAAAAAATTCAATCATAAAAACACCAAAAAAGTTTTTTAAAAAGTATTTTCATCTCTTAAGTATTTCTCACAATTATATTGCGCATTCCATTTTCTTCTTTCAAAATGCTTTTCACCCAATTGTCCAGTTTAAAAATTTGCACATAACTCAACTCACTTCTAATTAAAATAGACATCGTGTTAATTGAACTGTTTATAATACACCTCCAGAAATATGATTCATTAAAATATTTGAAAGACATATTTCTCCCAATTCCCGAATTGAACTAGTCTTAAATTAGAATGACGTTTTTGAATTTAATATTGCGTGATGGGTCTGTTATCACAATAGTCACTGACTTTTTTTTCTATATTTTCTGTCTTTTTTGTTCATTCCATATCCTAAGCGATTTGAAAAATAAGGAATTAAAAAGCACCACAATTGCCTTAGATTTAAAATAGCATTTAGTTTTACAAAATTAGTTATTACTCTAGCTAGTATACCCGTTCTTCGTACGGGTGAATTGGAAAATTCAACAATACAGATTGAAGGATAAAGAAATTTTTAATTAAACAAAAAAAAAGCTTTTTGCATATCTCAACTGAACAAAAAAAAACCATATTTGTTAAATTTTAAGTTCGTAGATCTAATAACTGATAAAAAGGAATTTTTTTTTTACTTATAACGCCCCGTAACTCTTCTTGTGGGTTGTTTTTTGAAAACTCCTTCCGAAGCTGATCTCTACTCCGCAAAAGTAACACATTGCTACAAATTTTGTGTAATGAAAGCTTAAAATAGGGTAAATATTTTATATTTGGATGCTTAATACGTTAATACTACTTTTTGTAGTATTTATTTCATGTTAAAATTGTGTAATATTCGCAAGCAAAGTCGTTCCTTACATTATAATGACGATTCAATGGAACCATAGCGAAATGTTGGCGATAGAGTCAAGTTGGCATCATTTTTGGGGGCCATGTTGGCAACTTGACGATTGATTGAATTGTGCAGAATTTGCTTTTCTGTAGCGCCACCTGGTGGGGAGCTGCAGCAAAGCACAAAAACCTTCTCCACAAAAAAATACATATGCATGCCAATTTTCATAGTGATCATTTGAACAGTGGAGTGAAGCGAAGTCATATATACAAACATCCAATTTTATATAGTATATAGATTTAAGAATAGTGATTTACATTTTGAGATTTAACGTGAATATTTATTGCATTAGTAACTAATATGAGAATTTCAGTCTAGTTAAAGGTCTATAATAAAGAAAAAGTACATATAAAATATTCTTCAAATGTACAAAATTTTTACAGACATACAATGTTGTACTAAGTGTTTTTTTATGTCTATGTAAAGTAACACTGAAAAAACTTTTCCGACACTGGACATTTTTTAAACGTGTAGTCTGTACAGTGTCAAATAAAGTACTACTGCAGAATTTTTTAAATTTCATGCATTAATTTTTATATAATTTGGTAGTAACACTTTTTTTTTCTTCTTTTTCTTTAATTTTTTATAGGGAAATTTTGTGGTTTTCAATATATTAAAAATATACTTTATTCATAAATCACGATAAACGTATCAAACACTTTAAGGAGGGAGGGGAATAGTACGTTGTAGAGTTTTGAAATTGTATATTTTGACTACTACTTGCCTCTTAAACTAGTAAATTTAACTCATTTTAATATGAGTTTCTTATAGTTTGTGCGGTAAAATAAAAAGTTTGCACTAACAGAACAACTTTTCCTATGAAAATATTCTACTTTTTTAAGTAACATAAAGTAAGAACACGAAAATAATAAAAACTAATTAGCTTTATTTCTGTTACCCACAAGATAACTTTTGAAAGACTTACGGTAGATAGTACATTTTCCTATATAAAATGAAAGCTCAAGAATTCCTGTACTACGCATACTTCAAATATAAAATTTATCTCTTATTCAAATATTTTTAAAATGAAAAAAAATTAAAGCAATTTAGATATTGAAATCCTTATATATTTTTTTCTATCCATAATGTTACAAAATAAAATCTCTCTATTGCAGCCATCCACAAAAATAAGGTATACAGAATACAGATCTACAAGTACAATAAGCATGTAAAATTTAATATCTCTGCAACCGAAACTTTTTATTTCCTCTTGTGGGAAATTGTAAAAATAAGAAACTGAGAAAATCAAGTTAATAAAGATTAAACTTTATTTTTATTTTGTGTTAAAATAATTCTTTTAACATTTTAAATGTACCCACTTCATTTGCTATGCCTTCATTTTATAAAAAGTGTTCATGTATGATTTTTTTCTCATTCTCAAGTCTTACGAACATCTTTTGTGGAAGATTTAGACTTAATTTTTGCTTCCTTTATTCAGGAAATGTAAAACTGAAAAGCAGAAATGACACAGAAAAATACTTTTTTAAAAAACCCAGACGTTTCATAACATCTAGAACATTAGCTATTCCATTACTGTTGTTTCATTTCACATCAATATCGATTATTATTTTGGAAGATCTTGATATACATATTTTTGATCAGTACCACCAAAATGTTAAATAGAAAGATTCTTTTTAGTTTTGAGTCTTTCTACCCAAATACTTTTTTAATATTTTGGGTGCACATAATTATATAACTGTAGATTAAATTACATTTATAACCATGACAGGCATGATAATGACCATTTGTTGGAAATTGTATTATTTGGGATTTTGCAATTTAATATATCATTACGAAGTAGCATCAGATAGGAAGGTATAGATCATCACTTCATTATTTAGTGAACGATAAAACATTATATAGACTTATATCACATAAATAATTAACATATTCCAAATCTTAACAGAGCCTGGAGAGTAAATTATCAAATCAGGTGTAATCCTCATCACTTGACCGTGATATAAAGCTTCAAGGTTTGTCACCAATAGTTATATCATGTTGCTTCAAAGTGCGATGTTAATAAAAGAAAGTAACCAGTCAACGAAAAGAAAACAGAAGTTAACGAAAAAACTGTTTACGTTTTTTTAAGAAACAAATCTTGTTGACTTTTACATTTTTTTGTTGCTGAAAGTGTAATTACTATCGGATCTCGACGCCGTTAGCTTTAAAACGTTTCTAACATTCTATATTATTTTTTTTAATGTTTTTGAAAAATTGATTTTTTTTAACATTTAAAGCAATTATTCCTCCTTAAAGCGCTTCAACGTCCCAAGTCCGGGATTCAAACCGGGCTGGGCATGTGTGACAGATCTATACGTGTCCTTACACTAATCCTCTTAGGAAACATTTGGGGCTTTCAAAAATCATCAACCTTCTTCTAAGAAAAAGACCTGATATGCAAATTAAGTTTACTATATATAGTTCAGTTTCGCTTACTAGGAGGTTAAAAAGTGAACACAAGGATAGATAGTAGAAAGTTAGAAGGTTAGTTAACTAAAGGTGACAAGTGAGATACAAGGTGAAGAATACCTCAAAAGGCTAGAAAGGCCTTGAGAGAGATTAAAGACAAGAAGTTGATATTGATAAAGAAATTGAAAGATTAAGCCTTAATTCATTAGAAGGCTGCCTACAGTTCAGATATTGTCACCTTCATACTACGTTTGATATTTACAGTATTAAAGAGGTTAAGTGGACAATAGTTATATATCTACCGTGTAAAGTATTATTGAGGTAGTAGATCGATTATTTTAAAGTGGGTGATTTATTAGATGTATTCTTCCAAAACACGACTCTCGTCCCTCTGACCGTCTCGACTCTGAATAGAAAGTATTTTATAAGCGATTGAAAATTTGACAAGATACATAAATATATATATATATAGAGAGAGAGAGAAAGAGAGAGAGAGAGGGAACTAATAGTAAGAATTGAAAAAGTAAATCTTCCCAAGTATGTAACTATTTATAGGATCTTTAGATTGCAAAGTGGAAAATAAGGAAATGCTTAGGCATTCAAAGCAGTGGCTAGAAAATTGGTTTCAAGGGGGAAAAAACTGGAAATTATTTTGATTTATTAATTAAACTAATACATAAAGGTTAATGTTAAACACCTAAATCAATTTTTAGATGAAAATTCAAGTCAAACTAATTAAAATCTGATTCAAAATAAATAATGCAGAGTTTTATATTATAAATATATTAATATCAAGACCTCTTTGATATAATAAAGAAAAGCTTTTTTTTGTTATTTACTAATGATAGAAAGAAAAAATGTCTAAATAGATATATTATAATGCACTTCGATAAAACTCAGGTTCCTTAAATATCTTTGAAATTCTCAACAAAAAAAGAATTGAAATAAATGGGTTATATGTTTTGCATTTTTCAAAGTTAATTTAATCTGTATAATTAATGAAAATTGCTTTTTCAATTGCGAAACAACATTATATACATTCCTTAATTACCTTGTTTATTTAGTTTTTTTTAAATGTGAGAAAGCATAAATTTTCTGCATAAATTTTCTCTTGGGGAACCGAGATTTGAACGGATCAATACAACTCGTATTAGGATACGTGTTTGTTTTCCTTTCCTTTTTTTAATCTCAGTTGTTTTTCTTCCTATTTTTCTTCTTTCTTTACAACTTATTTCATGATTTTCATTCACTCATTTCTATTTATTCTTCTTTTTAATGTCCTGTGAAAATATTTGTAATGAATTGTTATAATAATTAATCACTTAAATAAATTATTCATTAGTTTATTTTCGTAAAGCTAAATTAGTGCATATTTTTTCCTATGGTATCTTTTATATTTATTATATTCAGCTCAAATGGAAAAGTAGATAGAAATTGAAATTACTTTTCTGTGTTTTGACTATTATTAATATATATCTTTCACACTGAAATAAGACAATTATTTAGAGAAAATTTAACTGTTTTTGAATAATATGTTTATATGCGTGCGCGCTATTGATTTTTCTTTTAAAAGATTCTGTGTTAGTAGTCATTGCAATACGTATACTTTTAAAACAATTTATTTCATTTTTATTATACTTGCTTTTTTTATAGAGCATGAAATACGTTAAGACATAAAATCCCGTTTAAATTCGATCAGAATTAAAAAGTTCCGTTTTCCATTTATTGTATGCAGACACTATGACATGACTTGATGTTACGAATTCGGCAAATGCAGAAATAGTTTCAATTCGTGCTAGATAACCGTTGACCATGCTTTTTCCGAAGTCATCTAAATCATAGATTTTATCCATTACGGAAAATTTTACTATATGAATACGAACTCTGTATTCATCTTCAAATATGTTCCAAAAACAGGTTTGTCGGTCTTACCCTTATGAGATTGGTCACTACCTACGAGATGATCATAATAATACGATTTAACTTATATATATATATATATATTTATATATATATAGTAACATAATATATATATATATATATATATATATATAATATATATATATATATATATATATAATATAATAATTGAGAAAGTTGTATTACCTACAAGGCCAAAAAAGAAACTGGATTCCAAGAAATATAACAATTGAAGATACAGATAGTCTCTCTCACTCTCTCTCTCTCTATATATAAGAGCACGTAACGGAGTGATATACACTCAGCGAGTGTTAACAATAAATGGACATGAACGAGTAAAATGACGAAGGAGCTATAGCTATAATATCAAAGCCAAAGTGGCAATAACATTAGCGAAAATAAGAAAAATATCATTTAAAGTCAGTGATGTATGAGTGTGATGTTTTTTTTTTATCGCAAGTGTTGTGTATCTTCTCAAAAAATGTACTTGTTTTGTTGCCAATTTGATTCATTCTGCTAACATGCAAGTCCAACTCCATAGCTGGACATTCGGCCTCAAATAATGTCATTCCACTACAGCAGCAGTCGTCAACCAATGATCCACTGAAAAATTGTGACATTATTTATATTTTTATGAAGATTCAGTTTCAAAAATGACGAGTAACAAAACATATAGAATATAGTTATACTTTTTTTTAAAAAAATTAGCTTCTCTTTTCAGCGAAATTCCTTCTTTTAGCTACTTTTTCTAGTGTATCTTGCAAAGTGAGAGTTGAGAACTGTTGTAAACTGGCGGCATAATACTTTAGTTTGCTTATATTGCTTTGCGTTTCCAGTTTTTTTTCTTGTTTTTTTGTAAAATTCTCTTTTAGTGATACGGAAATGTAAAAAGAAAACACGAAAAAATAAAAGACGATATTTCAATAGGGATCAATAATTTTGGTGGTACGCACTGTCCTAGAGTAACTTACCAAGTATGCGAAAAACAATCACTCATTTGGATACATAACATAAAAGAAAACCATCAAACCGATAAGTCTGTTTTGATTTTATTTTGCTTTTCTTTAAATATTTGTATGGACAATGGTCATCCATCAGGAAATTCCTTTGATAGCAAGTTTTATAAAATCTGTTTTTTCTACTGCAGTAAAATTATTATAAAAATTTTTATTGATGAACACTATGATAGATGTTCGCCATAAGAAATTTAAACTTTTGTCTGACTCTCCAAAAGATTTTGATTTAAAATTGAGCGAAATTTTTGAAAGAATTAAATTAGACTGAATTAATAACAGTGTATAAGTGTTTAGGCCTTGATTGTTCTGGTTCAGTGCCTGGATTAAATGACAAAATATTTTCTAACCTCGCAGACCTGTGCTGTTGAAAAGATCCTGCTTTGGGAGAATTAATACATGAAGACGAAACAGGAATTTTCGCTACTCGGAAAAGTGATATTCTTTCCTCTGTGAACAGTTAAGATTCTAATATACAGTTTGAAACATTTCAGTCAAAGTTGCTGAAACCTAGACTTTTCTCAAAACATTCAATGTTCGAGAACTGAGCAATCGTCGAATTCCAGAATTAATGACGACAGATCTTTTTTACTGAGAGAGATTGTTTTGACTATGTGTCTGTTTCCTGATATTGATAGCTATTCAATTAATTCTTTTTTCGTGATTTGGAAGAAAGCTTTGTTTCTATTTCAAGCATTACTGAATCTCAAAAAATTGTTTGTGTCTAATGAATGTTACAAGATCCTGTTAAGACTTTGATTCATTATTTGCTTTGAAAATCAAAATGGAAGAACTTTCAGATTAATTTAGTTCTTTTGTTATATGTAGCGGTACCATCTATATAAGCCAGTAACTACCTAGCACCATGGTGATCATTTTGGTGTAGTGGATAAGTTACTCGGCTTCGGATCCAAAGGTACCTGGTTCTATCCTACAGGATAAGCGCGCCACTTCATATACATAAAGAAATGTAGAAGCGTAGATTGCAACTGAATGAAACATCGTTTGTGAATATTTTTTGGCTATGAATGAAATTGCTTTCAAAAGGCCTTTTCTAACGGATGACTAATCAATTACTGAACATTGTATAAATGGTATCCCTGACTCTAAACGTAACAAACTGGTTAAATATGATATTTCTGAATTTGAATAAAAGCTGAAAATTTATGTGTGAAAAAGTGTTTATTTACAATAAATCCCTATCTCATTTTAACAGTTTTGGTAATGATAGACGCACAAACGTGCAACAAAGTGATAAAGCAATAACAAATAAAAATAATACAAATTTTGATAAATTTCAGAATAAAGGTAAATTCACTTACGCATACGCATCCGTTACAATAATTATGGGTTATTTAACCATAAGTCTAATGAGTGTTTTCATAAAAATAAAGGTATCATTTTCTTATGTAATAATTTTGGACATAAGAGTTCGCAATGTATTGCTGTGAAACCTGAAGTTACAACTTAAATGGTTGACGATAGATTCCTAACTTGAAATACATCAAAATGTTCAAATTGGTGATCATAACTTAAAGTGGGGAAAATTGTTTAATTTCTTACTTTCCCTAGTTAATCTGCTGATCGCTTAGGTAATCTGTAAATTATTTATTAGATGACCATTAAAGTTAAAATAAGATCGGTGCTGAAAGAATGGGGTTGTCATTTTAAATTTACACTCAGACAAACAAATTTGCAATATTAGGCTATATTAATTGAAAAATACGCTATAGTTATCCTTGCAAGTTATGTGCAATTTCATATAATAATTGGCAGATTGTACATAAATTATTTTGAAAAATTTGGAACATAATATTGTTTATTTTTCTGCATCTAAAGAATCAAGTTGATTGAGTGAGTCAATGAACAAAATAGATCACAAAGAATTAATTAAATATTTTAAAAGTATTATTTCAAATAAGGAAATGTGAATATGAGAATAAATTGTATATTATGTTCATTTATTTATACAATCTGGAATTGGGTGACACTTTGAATTACATACCAACTGTCATTTCTTGTGAAAAGCACACCTTTTTCAGGCGCATTTAGATTGGCAGACACATTTTGTGAAGTTTTGTCTACAACTAAGGAAATGATTCATTGCCATTTGACCTCGAAAGTATTTCTATACTGTAAGGACAACCTCTTTCGTTAAAAATCCTTTTTTGCTAAAACTGTATTTAAATCTCGCGTTATAATTGTCTTAAAATCTCTTTGCATTGCCAAATTTTTCACTTTAATGATTCGCAATACATTAATGGGTGAATTACCTCAGTAAAGTGAGGAAAACTTTTATTCTGTAGATAATTCCGTACTTAAACGGAATAAGTTAGATAATTTACAGATTAAAACTAGGCGAAGCGCTCATTAACAGCTTTCCCACTAAGGAGGTGACATATATTTAAGACAGCAATATCTATAAACTGTAATCTTCCTTTGCATCTATTTCGTTTCAGTGGACAAGTTAATAATCAGTTTTCAAACATAAAACTTTTTTAAACTTCAGTTTCTTTTCTTAGTATTTCAGAATTACTTATGTTGAAAGCAACACATTATTGATCTCACATAATTCATATTTTTTTCGAGAAACTATATCGTCAGACGCGTTGTCGATTGCATCAGTTACTCCTCTTCAATATATTGAATGTATTTATAATTTATTTATGTTTAAAGATGGTGAATTGGCATGGAAGCTTTGTGATTGCTACTCTTGGCGAGAAGCCAACTACTCGTTCAGAAATGATTGCGAATTCTCCTCACCCCCTCTTGTATTCCATGACGAGGGAAGAATTTTCAGTGTCATCGGCCTTCGATCGATGTTCTCATATGTGACCCCGTTCTTTTTCTGTCTGTCTAGGATCCTATTCTTGATTTAACACAATTTAAAAGTTTCAGCCCACCTATCACAATTAAACAATGACTCTACGATTTCAAAATACTGTTCAATTGAAGCGAATTTGGTACTACGAAGATTGCTTGTAAGCTCTGAAATGGTTGTTGGGTTGTCAGTCACTCTTTTAGAATTTGAAGGCCAGAAGCAATACTTGATTACATTTGATTTCCTTTACAGTAGAAATTTATTTTTACAGTGAATTTCTTCAGTAAATTGAATACTGAAAGTAGAATTTTGGTAAATAAAAGCGAAAATGTTACTTAGATTTTGAAGTAGACGGTGTGTGATAGAGAAAGAAGAGAGTAAGAAAGACAGCTTATACTTTGTCTAATGTTCTTAAAAATTATATTTTGTTAAAAGTAAGACGATGAAAATTAATATCCTATTTATAAGTATGCACTTCGAAAAACTTTGTGTAATTATTAAGAATAGAACTTTACGAATTATATATTTTTGTATTGATAAACCTTTCATAAAATAAATCTTACAAAGAATTATGCAGCAAGGAAATTCTAAGAAAATATCCGCTATCCAGTTTTTTTAAGGAAATATAAATAAGCGTTGCGTGTATATTTAATGGAATCAAAAATCTATGTACTTCTTGAATTATCTATTAGTTTTCAATAATATTACAGATATTTATCTTCTAACTGCACTAGTACTGAACAAATCTTGTGAAAACAGAAAAGTTTGTAAGATTTTTGCATAAGTTTAAATAAAATGTTTTAAATTTAGAAGTATTGAATGAGAATAAATTGTTGTCTTCTATTAATATGCACATGCACACAATATTATTCCATCATTAGTAAACCTGATGTCATGGAAATTTTTCGTATGAATAGGTTTGAACTTACTAAAAGTAGAGTTAAGTCTTTGAAACATTCGATTTTTCTCATGTAATTTTATCTTACGTAAGACAACATACAACTCTGATGTTAATTATCTATCTATCAGTTTTTAGTCTGTTTTTAGAATAATGCAGTATTATTTAACTTACATTTTAAACTTTTATAATACATTGCAATGAAAACATTTCATCAGCAAATTAGAAATTTTCTACTGCAGCAACTGAAGTAAAAATAAATTCCAAAATATATGTCATTGAAATCACTTTAACCAGAAACGTTAAGACCCAAACATCTGACTGATCTTTTAAAAGAACAAAGTTCACTCCATATCAGAGAAGAACATTAAATATTCAACTTAGAAAATACTATGTTAGATATCATGATTAGTAGAAAGAAAATAGTTTATCCCTTAGGATAAATTAAGGATTAACCCCTCAACTGGTTTGCCCGTATACCGTACGGGCAATGGCGTAACGTACACCCCCGCATCAAGTCGGGGTCCTGGATTCTAGGGGCCCCACCACCTATGTTATGTTATGGCTTTGCAATTCTTTGCAAGATTCGACGTAAGATCCAAAACCTGACATTGAAAAGGAGGGAGGGGTAATATTCTCCATTACTCCACTGCGTACGGGCTACCGTAAGCTGGCCGTAACCGGTTTGACCTTAGGCTATACAGGCACAGATATTTTCTTCTTTTTACCTTTAATTTATAAGTATTTTTTATTCTTATTGTGAGATTATTAGTGCTAGTGTTTTTAACAGATGGAGTTTGTCTATGGTACTGAAATACTTCTCTTTCGGGATTTTCTTTGTGGTGAAAACGGGAATTTTTCCTTAAAGGCAGGAATTAAGATTCTAGAAAATATTCGATAACAGGGATTGACAAAGCAATGTGCAATTTGTTGCTTGAGAAGAAATGAAAATGGAATGATAATCCGAAAAAGCCGAAGTTATTTCTGTCCCCAATGCTATGTAAGACTTAGTATTATACCAAGCTTCAAATTGTGTGTGCATATATATATACACACGCACAAAACTCTCAACCGTTTGAAAAAAAGGTACGAACATGATTTTTTTTTTGCAAGTATAAGAGAAATTCTTTTAGTATATATGAAATATTTTTCATAGCATGCAGAGTGTTCTTATTTAAACGCAAAGATTTACGATTTGTGTTCTTGTGTTCCACAATTATAAAAAGAAAAATGGCTTGAAAACTTTAAAATTGAAAATTAAAATAAAATTCTCGCATTCTGTTAATTATTCTGATTAGTAATATGCAATAAAAATGTGTCTTTTTTTTGGGAACATTTTGGGCATAAAAATTGATCGCTTAAACGGTTAAATTTTGTGTCCCAATTAAAATTATATTATCTGGTTCATTCTTATTCATTAAAATGCTGATTAAGAAATTTAAAAAATTGAATTTGGGGACAATTAAGTATATTTTTTAAAAGAGAAAAAAATATTTTTCCTTGAACTATATTGGAGCATATAAGAACTGCTTAACACATTACATTAAGATGAAGTGAAACGATTCTTAAGTCTCTTTTATATTCTGCGTAATTTATTCAAAATAAATTCGGGTTATCTAAAGCAATCCTTTTGTTAAGCTTAGATGTCACAGAATCCAATCCTATTACTGAACCTTTACTTCCAATCCTTTTTCGAGACTCAGTGAGCTATTACCTGCGCTGTAGTATTTTGATGCCAAAGATTTTCGAGAATTACCTAACGTACTACATTAGTAATTAAGTTAATAGTTACATGTGAATTACTACAGGAATTTCTCTGATAACTAAAGAATGTTAGCTATAAGAAGAAAAAAAAACAATCTTTGTTTTACGTTAATTGTGATACCATCAAAACATCGATTGGGCTAAAAATAACGCTACACCTGAGTCAAATGCACGAACTGAGAAACGACATTTGTTTCTATATAGTACTCAATAAGTGGATACACATTATCATTACGGAAATGAATAAATCAATAATTGCCTTTCGTTTCATCAAAACGACAGCAGGAAAAAGTCATTTCATATCACTTATTTTTTTAAAAAAAGAACGAGTTTTTTTTTTCTTTCGTGAAATATATTCGGAAGTAATTACGAGTTGTGCATTTTTGATGATCATAACATTTCGATGGTTTGAATTGTACCACTCCATGACGAAACATTCCTTAATACTTCTTAAATACGATCAACTTTTATTGTATTCAATAATTTAACTTATACAAAATTTAATTTAATTTTCCACGGATTTTTTTTGGTAGAAGAGTTTTATTAATTGAAATATTTTTTTAAAATTGAAAATCAGTTTTAGTTAATAAAACGATTTTCTTTTTTTTTTCTAACCTTAACAATGGCTTTTAAGATTTCTTTTTCGAGACTTAACCTATAGAGGTAAATAATGGGCAAGAAATTCGCATACAAATATACGATGAACCCAAAGGCCTTGATTGTAAAAATTTACTACAGGGTTATGCGTGTGTTGTTGTTGTTGACATGTCCATGATGCGCAGTTTGATAAAAAAAAAGCTTTTGATCGCCCGAATCTGTCTTCGACAGTTTCGACAACCCCTCAACAGCTTTATCAAAGAAGATCAAATCTTCTGGGTCTTCTGGGCTAATCTTGAAAAGCCTAGCTTGAACTGTTGGGCAGCTGAGGAGATGTTGTGGAGACAGTTGAACATTAGGGCAGTTTGGGCAATGATTTGTGTAACTTCTTTGTCCGTTAGTTGAGATTTTCATTTCTTTAGCGTGCTTTGATCCTGGTTATTGTCGATGCTATTGTACGGTATCTATTTAGAGCTGGGATGAAATATTTAAAATTATCGTTGATTAGTCTCCGACTGGCAACTGCATTACGTTGATGATGTTATGAGATTAGATTATTGGGGGCAAGCTCTGCATTCCTGGGTAAATTCATGGGCTTTCTCATTACCGAGGATATTTACGTAGCCTGGTATCCATTGTAACGTGCAGGGTCTTTTTTATGTGATGATTTTGTCGATGGATTTGTGGCTGCTTTGTCACTTGTCCTTCTAGATGGCTTGCAGCGCGAATCTTGAATCTGCGAAGATGATAATACCGCTGGATACTTGGGTGCTTTCAGAAAGAAAAATCTCCAACGCACTCTTGATATCAATGAGTTCGCATGTGTAAGTGAATGCGATTTTCCCTACTTGAATTTTATGGTACTCGTGATCTCTGTTTGGAGGAGTAAAGAAGACACATGTACCTCCTCTATCAAGATTTGAGTCAGAGGCGCCATCAGTGTAGGCTATTGCCAGATTTTGAGTTTGGGTGGTAAGTTCTTCGACAGTATGGTCGCCTTTTTCTTTGAATACCGAGGCAAGGTAACCGTTTGATATAACAATGTAACTTTATTATCATAGGATAGGTCAGTTTTAGTAGTTTCTTTGTGCAATAGATGATGGGAGAGCTCCTCCAGGAGATACTCGAGTTAACATTTGTGAGGAAGACGTCATTTTCTACCGAAATGTCGTCGATTCAAAAGAGCCTAATGAGTGTTTAGGTTCCAAGAAACTAAACCGCCCATATATGTTCAGTGTAAATTTCAAAGTTGTTATGAAAGCAAACCTTCTGGAGCAAAATCAATGAAGCGATGGCATGAAATGTTTAAAGAAATAAGCAGAATTAAGGATTTTCACAGAAATGGCAGGCCGAGTTTGATTGAAACATTTGTTGAACTCAACACTTAACGGGGACTGGGATACCACTTAGACTAGGGCTGGCCAACCTAAATGACCTCTCGGGCTACTTTAGAAAAACATTATAATCCCACGAGACGCACATAAAAATATATATCTTTCCATTTGATTTGGTCCCAATCAATTGATTGGAAACAATTATTGGAGTGAAAGTTTGAAACACAATGAACTATTATTATTGTTTTCATTATTTTCCCTGGATACAAATATAGATAATGTAATAATAGCAGAACAACGATCAAATAATGTTTTTGTCTAATTAATGATATATTGGTCTCTCAATTCTTTCATTTAGTTTCTGCAAGTCAATCTCAATTCGTGTATTTGTACATCGTAAAAGATGTTGCAGGTTTTCGTCCATTAAGTTTGAGTTCGATTTATGTCCGATAAATTTCATATTTGATTTTAGATTTATTTGTTACAAAACACTACTTCAAAAAAAATATTGCACAAAATAATCGTGTTTTGTAAAGTTGTAATGAATCTTGCGGGCCAAAAAAATTATATAAGGTGGGCCACATGCAGCCCTCGGGGTGCGGGTTTGCCACCCATGGTTTAGACATTCTACAAGCTACCGAGGGTGCACACGTTGAAATATACTGAGGTAAATGGTCTTCTAAAAAATTCATAATAATACTTCCAATATATCGAAAAAAATATGTGTCTAATTATAATAGTTTGAGTATATATATATATATATATATATATATATATATATATATATGCAAAAAATATTTAGAATCCGGGACTGGACTTTTCTTTCTCCCAATTTACAGTGTCAGTAAACTTCAAATTAGAAGAAACATTTGGTGGGGGGAGGAGGGATCTAATATTATTTATAGTTTTATTGGAGAATCTAAATAATACAAGATACCAGAATGTGATTTGTAAAATTTACTCCTTGGATTTTTTACCAGAATAAAAGCAATAAAATTTAGTTTTGGTATATTACATTTTAATATTAAGGATTTTAAACGAAATTATTTGTCTGTATGTGTTCAGTTTTCTTGTATTGTTTTATTACAATTCAGGGTTATAATATTTCAAGTTATTATTTTTTTAGTTTTTTAATCTTAGGAAAACAGTAAATTTAAAATTAAAATAATTAGATTATATACGGAGTTTAACTTCTGCAAATGGAATCTCATGTTATTTTGAAAATGCTGATATTGAGAAACTGTGTAAAGATTCATCTGTTTGTTACCCCTTTCCTATTTTCATAACTTCACAAACCAAATAACTAAAAAATTCATTATTGAAGATGAATTACTATTTTATTTAAATAATTAGGTGCACTTGAATGATTTTTGAAAAGAAACTGATGAAAGAATTATTTGAGAAAACAGATGGCAAAAATGAAGTTATCTAAAAAGAAATAAACTTTCTTTTTTACTCATAATGATTAAATCAAAGATCAATATAACGATCGCTTCTTCCTTTACCTACAGATTCATTAGAATAAATGTTGGATGTAACTGTACATTTACATTGTTTGAGCAAAAGAAAAGCACAAAGGAAACAAATGCACAACTGTATTGCAATCAATAATAAGCAGAAATGCGCGATATACTAACTTATAAAACCAAAATACTAAGAAATATTTGGAAAGAACTGAAGAAGCAAAACAATTTATCGAGAATAAAAAGAAAAGTCTAATGATATCTCAAATTACCTTCTCATGAGAACTTATGTAGAAATTAAAAAGCAAAAAATGGTCTGATATGAAAAAACTCCTAAAAATAATGTTTTACTTGGAAGCCTACTTTATGTGTTTATGTAGGTATTACATTTGGTATCTAATTTGTAGTATTATTCTTCTGGTATTATGTTTATAATACTTAGTATCTGCAGAATTTTTTTAAAATTTATTTTCTCTTCCTTAAGCTCATTTTTATATAGACAAATATAGGGGAAGGTTGGTTGGCCTTAAAACTATGTTTAACACTATACCGTCTTGTTTCCTAAGCCTAAGAGTTTGCTATTATACTAATTATACAAAATACTAATTATACTAATATACAAAATAATAGGAACATTCATTTAAAAATGAGTCTTCCTTTGACCGTCCAATAAATAGTGGCCACATGTTGCAACAGCATGAAACCTACTGGCGGTAAAAGGGAAAGTATCAGTCAAGCATTTGGCAATGTAAAAGTTGCATGAGAAAATTATGTTTCCAGCAAAGCGTGATTATGTGACCTCTCTGTCATGAAAAGAGGCATGATAATTGGAGCTCGCCTCACTGGAGCGTTCGTGTCCAGAGCAGCCAACCTTGTGGTTGTTTCAAGGACCACCCTGCCAAGGGTTATGATAGCCTACACAAACCAGGTTAAAGTGTCTTCTGCGATTCATAAAAGTGAGCAAAAGTCGTTGAAGGGGATAGTCACCCGAAAAAGCAAGATTACACTGCCGCACATAACTTCCGAGATGAATACCCATCTTCAGAAACTCGTATCCATGATAACTATTCAACAGGAGTGAATTGCATGGTGCAAACATTAATGGCAGAGTAGCAATTCCAATACCGTTAGTTTTGACACAGAATGCTATGAAGAGACTACAGTGCTGCCAAGACCACCTAAACTGGCCACAACTGTAATGGGAACAAGTCATATGGTCTAATGAATCCTCATTTATATTATTCCAGACCACCTGACGATTGTTCTATCCACCAACACCTGCTGAAGCATTTTATGTTGACTGACTGGTTTCAACCGTGAAACATGGAGAAGGTTCTGTGATGGTGTGGGAAGAAATATCTTCCTGTGGATTAGGGCATTTGTTGTCTTGATGGGGCAGACCACAGGCGGCGACCATTATAAAAGCCTTCTCGCAGGTCCTCTTCACCCAATGCTTCAGACTCTCTTTCCGGGAGAATGCTCAGTGTTACAAGATGAAAACGTGCTTGTTCACACGCCTGGTGGTGTTCAAGCATGGTTAAATGAGCATGATGATGAAGTGAAACATCTAACGTAGTGTCCTCAGTCACCTGATCTGAACATCATTGAGTTTTTAGGGAGTTTTTTAAAGAACAAAGTCTATACTCGGCTTCTTCCTCTACGCACACTATCTGAACTCGAGACGGCCCTGCACGAGGAATGGGTCCGAATTCAGATGAACTTTGTTCAAGACCTTTATTTGTCACTCTCACTTCAAATACAAGCTGTGATTCAGCCAAAGGTGGTTCAACTCTTTAGTAATAAAAAAAATTTAATTTTTTCACAGGTGTTCCTATTATTTTGTCATATGTGTGTACGTGTGTGTGTGTGTACATGATATAAACATTTAAATGAGGAACATTAGGAAACTTCTCAATCGTTCTTGAAATGGTCTCTGGAAAAGAAAAGAGTATTTTGAAATATACTTAATCTGCTGTTAATTAACATTGCTAAACATTATTTGTATATTCATATTCTAGTGTTCGAAATTTTGAAATTTTATTAATTTTATCAAATTTCTCCGATACTCCCGAACGAAAGGTTGAATTAATGCTTCCAGAAAGATAGCCATTTTTTTCGTGTAGACTGTAAATTTAGCGGAATGTTTTGTATGCGCCATTGTCCTCATTAAATTCGTTCTCCCTCTTTGGAGAAATCATACAACATTCTTGGAAGTTCAAAAGAAAACAATTAAATTGAGTATCCACTGACATTTTTATAATAGAATGAGTCGGTAGATTCTCGGAATATTTGAGGTAAGGATATATCTTAAGTGCAAGCTACTAGAAAATTCAATGTAACACCCAAAGTTATATGCAACTGATGGAAACAATTTTTGAAACAGAATTCGTAAAAAGACAACTATGTTAAGGTTTTCCAAGACCCATGTTTTGACCAATGAAAATCAATTTTCACCATTACAGCGAGACATAATAGGAGTGCAACAGCTTTTCAGCTATCTCCTTATTTTCAAGTTCCCACAGGAACGAAAGTTTCAGGAATTCCTGTTTCCAAAAGACTATATCAGAAAAGTCTGTTTGCAGAAAGATACGTAGTTTACGGCTCGCTTACCTCTGCACACAGAAGAGCTCGTTTAGCATGGTTCAGTATGTATGGTCTGTTTAATTACAACAGGGATCCATTGGGGCCGCTCTGTATACTGTTCAATTCAGTTTCATCCTAACCTCGGATTTTCGACCTTGGTTCATCTGCTGGGGACCCATACCTCGCTTCATGTCCTCCAACATCCTAAAAAAGTCTGAAAAGCTAGTTGTGGCTCGATAGTCTGTGTAGGCATCATATTGAATGATAGCACAAACCTCCATGTCTGATACAGGCTTTGTGAATGATGTGTTGAAACATAGGGATAAAATCTATAGCCTTATGTTGTACCCTTCTAGTCTTATACATCCCTTTTCAGTTGATTCTGATTTTCCTTTTTATTTTTTTAAATGCTCTTCCACATTGGGTTCATATGACAAAAATTTCTGAAAAATGAGGATATTAACCTGGCAACCACATATTTAGATCTTAATCCTATAGAGCTTAGTTGATATTCTCTGGAAGAGCGATTGCAACCCATCTCCTCCTCCTCTAACAATCCATGACTTTAAAGCATTGTTGTTGAAAAAGTGGGACTGACTCTCAAATACTAATATGTTTTGTTATTTCTAGAATGAATAAGTGCTGTGAAAGCTACCAAAATGTAAAAAGGGACATAATTCCCTATTTACCCATTCTTCGTTCCAACTTACAATCTCTTTTTGAAATTTTTAGGAGCTGATGAGCCCTACATACGCTTATACTAGTGAACTCTACTTATTGCGTGATTTTTTTTCTTTTGTATCTTATCAATTTTTGTATATACCTAATAGTTTTAGTCTGACCTGAATTTATGGAAATAAGTGAAAATTCTCTTAACCATGAACACCTGTTAATATAATTTCTTAATTTTGAACACAAGTACAGATGAAACATTGGAATGAAATCTTTAATCCGTAAGAAAAATCAATTTAGACTATTTATTAAATTCTTAAATGAGAAAAATTATTAAGTAGTGAAAAAACACCAGGTTTTCATTTCTGTATCTATAGGACTACTTACAAAAGGATGAATCTGAAAATATTAAAAAATTATTTTACTTTCATTTCCCAGCACTGATTTAACAAATCTCTTTGCTGCAATATTAGTACAAAATGAGCAAATTAAATTTATAATGTCAATTATTTTCTCTCTGATGTGTTTCAATGTTTGTAAAGAGTAAAAATAAGATAAAAGTTTTAATAAAAAGGAAAATATTAATTTCATAATACTATACTTAACTCTTACACCTCAAGGTTTTAAGTTATTTGTTCTACAGGTAATTGAATTTGACTTGATTAGGGAAAAAATGAAAATTAAATTATCATGAAATACATTTAATCACACTGTATTCTTAAGTTTTGCTCCATAAAACCATAAGTATCCATAAAACAATTTGTTAGCAAACGGAATTATGTTACTTATTGCGTAATTTCTTAAATAAAGATCGTTTAAAGAGTTAAAAAAAGAGGGGAATGAAGTAAGATTTCATTTTTTCGACGGAAGATATTTTACAGACATTTTTTTAGTATTTTGTTATATTATTCAGTTTCGAAAGTTTATTTATAATTTTGAACTCTGACAAATTATATTTTTAGCTTGATAATTTTTGATGCTTAGTTTAATCGCTTTAACTTTAATTTTTTCTAAATTTTGCTCAAGTTAAAATTTATTTTTGTTACAAGAAATTCTCTATGAAAACAATTGAAATGATATTATTCTTCGGTTCTTTAAATTATACTTGTGTGGAATATGAAAAGGCATATATATATATATATATATATATATATATATATATGAATCCCAGGGGCTCAGTGGCAGCGTATCGCACTTCCACGCCACAGGTCCGGGGATCAATCTCGGGCTGTGGGCAAGGTTGACTCCGCCTTTCATCCCTTCAGTGGGTCGATAAAGGAGTATCAGGCTTGCTTGGGAACTAAACACTGAGGATTTTCGTATCAGACTTACCACCTTACCGGAACATCTTTTAATGCACCTCAGCGCCCTAGGTCTCGTTTACTGAGATGGGCACAGTAGCCCTTGGCTCTGTTGCGCCACTGACTTTTTATATATATAGCTATTATCATACATCAATAAACTCTTGGTTTTTGCTCTAAAGTGAAACAAAATTTTAAGGTGCCATTCTTCCCTTCATTTACTTATATAGTAGAGTCCCGAAAACTCGGCTTAGTGTGGACCGAAGGGTGGTCAAGTTTGTGAAAATGCCGGGTTATCGAGAATGGAATTAAACTATGGATATTTCCTCGGAAAACATTGTACTGCACTTGTATGTATTGTTTGCTTGAGAATACAACAGGAAATAAACTGTCCAAATACCCTTAAACAAAGAAAAAAGTACGTACTTTATGAAGTCATACGGCATTTCTCTCTCTCTCTCTCTCTCCTACATGAAAATTTAAAAATTAATGAATACAAGCATGCCGTAATTCGCCTGATCAAACACACCTCAGAAAAATATTTTAAGAAGGCATAAAGTTGTCTACAATGAAAATTAAGTAGCCGACTTTGCACAAACTATATCCTTTCTTGAGACCAACCTTGTCCTATTGTTTACCGTTCTGCTCTCTGCTTCATCACGAAGACGACGAAAGAACAATAAGTCCATTACCGACTACCTTGTTGTTCAAAATACTGAAGGCCGGTTTCGACAACGTTTAGTTTCTCACAGTGTGATATTTTAAGAGTTTGTACGGTGTTCTCAACCTAGTCAAATTGTATCGTCACCTGTATGGTGTTCAAAGCTACGGTTAACGACTGGCGTACATCTAGCCCCTTGCCACGATGAATTTCGTGGGCCTCGATCTATTGTACTGTCGATAAGGTGGCAAAAGAAATAACAATATGATTCAGCCATTTTTGTGTGTGTGTGTGTGTGTGTGTGAAACTGTAAAAAAAGTAATCTTATTTTAGGCGAAAATCAATATTAACTAAAATTCACGAACTGTCGGTGAAATTTTCATAAAGATAAGAAGCTAATATACATAAAATTTTACTGTGTTCTCATTTTGATTAATTTTTTTCTCTGGGTCTTTCTTTAATTGAGCTTAACTTTTGAAATTAGGTATGCTTAAGGTATTTATTCAAATTTTCTCTCTTTCTATTTCCGTGTTTTATAAAAATAATCACAACAGAAATTTATGTGGGATTCAGATCAATGATAAACATTCGCTTCCATTCGTGGAAACCTCTATTTTGGTTACCCCCCACATACAAATTTTCTTGACGTACCGTAAAAATAGAGTGAGAGATACATGTTTCCAATCCAATATCCTGTTTATCTAACCAATATCCTGTTTACTTCACGTCAAGAACGGAAATAAGAAAAGATCTACTAACTATGAGGATGAAAACGAAAAACAGATTCAAGTAGGGGTCGGAAATGGTATCATTAAGGAAACTAGGAGGATAAAAATATTTCTTTCTCCAATAAAACACATTGCTCTGATTTTTATGATAATTTTTTCCTGCAGTAAGAAGTTAAACTATCGTGAAGTTATTTTGTAGTTAAAATAATTTAGAGTAAATATTCTGAAGTTTATGCAAATTCTCTAGTTTTTCTTTTTTAAATTGAAAAGTTGGAAACAAAAATTGTATTTTTTCAAAATTGCTTGGTTTAAATTCCATAAATAAAAGTCTTTTTTTAACATTTCACAGAAAAATTGCAATTACTTTAGTAATTCAAGTGAAAACTGTTATTTATTTAAGTATTCGTATATTGTTCTTTTCAAAATTGGTTTTCAATATTTGCTCCATATTGTTTTAATTCTTGGAAGTATTTCGAAAAATGATGCATCATACAATACCTTATTTTGAGTTTTATGAAGTCAAATGATCCAATTTTCAGAGGAAATAGTTTGTCTTGGAAAATTTGTATTGAAATTTGTCTTTAAAATTTATTTGATTCAAGCGTCTCTTTTCCTATTTCTCAAAATTTGTAAAATTTTCAAAATTTTTTTTTAAAAAAACGATAAAAAAATACCAATTTCACTTCGTACAGTTATAGATTCTAGAATTTTTTTTTAATGTTTGCTAATATATCTAGTGTATCAATGTATTCATAATAAAACAGTAATTCGAGTCATATTTAATATAACATAATCATATATTCCTTTCTCTTTAGATTTTGATATAAATGACGATATTAACCCCTTAACTGGTTTGCCCACGAACGCAGTACTGGCTACTGAAGCCTGGACACAACCGGGTTGCTCGTACACTATACGAGCAAGGGTATTCTTTCTATCTTTTATTTGTACATATTTTTAATTCTAAAAGTGAGATTATTAGTGCTAGTGTTTTTAAGAGATGCAGTTTGTCCATGATATTGAAATATTTGTCACATGGAACTATCTTTGTGGTGAAGGCAGAAATTTAGATTCTTCAAAAAATTCGATGAAGAACAGGCAGGGATTGGCAAGGCAATGCCCAATTTTTTGTTTGAGAAGAAATGAAAATCGAAAGATAATCCAAAAAAGCCGATATTATCTTTATTTCCATTGCAATGTAAGAATGAGTATTACACCATGCTTTAAATTGTGTGTGCATATATGTAAACACTCATGTCCATAAATTAAGTATAATGAAGTTCAAGCAAAGAAAGAGACAGAAGCAAAACAAATTTGACTTATTTGTAAAGTCTACTTATAAAGCAAAAGGTAAAGAGCAAAAAAGATGCTATATGTTTGACATAATTAATAAAAATTGCGATTTTTTCTCCCTGGAGCAAATTTCAAAAAAGAACCTATTTACAAAAAACAGTATAACATGGTTAGTATGATGGTTAATACGGAGTATGTCTCCCGGACGATGTAATACAGGCCTTACAACGCCTACGCATGCTGAGTATCAAAATATCAATCTGATCTTGGGGAATATTACATCACTCATCAAGCATTGCCCTCCGAAGTTCCGGTAGACAGGTGAGAGGGGGTTGACGGGCTGCAATTCGTCGGCCAAGCATACCCCACACATTCTCTATTGGTTTCAAGTCCGGTGAGTATGCTGGCCAATACATACGGGTGATATCCTCCGATTGAAGGCATTCGTCTACAATGCTTGCACGGTGAGGACGGGCGTTGTCATCCCTAAACAGAAATTCAGCACCCATGGCGCCCCGAAACAAACGTACATGTTGTTCCAGAATGACATCCCGATAGATGTGGCCTGTCATCGTTACACTCTGAAAATGCAGGTCAGTTCTGGAACCAAGAATAATTCCTCCCCATACGAGCCATCCTGCGCCACCGTAACGGTGTCGTTCAATGGTGTTCTCTTGGTGGTAACGGTTACCTGGCGCTCTCCATATCAAAGTCCGGCGAGAATCAGACTGCAAACTAAACCTGAACTCGTCGGAAAAGATCACACAAGACCAATGTTGCGGTGTCCACAATACATACTCTCTACTCCAGGTTAATCGCAGGCGACAGTGAGTTGCGGTAAGGGGAACACATCTGACAGGCCTACGAGCATATAGAGCAATGTGCCCTAAGCGTCTGTACACGGTCTGCCTTGAAACTGTCGTACCGGTAGCTGAAGAGAGCTGACGAGACAGGTCTGATGCTGTGCTCCGTCTGTTTCTTTTGGCAGTAACTGCCAAATACCCGTCCTCATTCGGCGTTGCAACTCGGGGGCGACCTGTGCTGTAACATCTACTCACATTACCATCATCTTGGAATCATTGCCAAAGCCTGGAGATGACACTCTGGGCGATTCCAAGTTTCTCGGATGGGTACGTTCACATTCCAGTCGTCCGATAATTCTACCACGTAAAAAATCATCCAAATGCTTCATTTGTGCCATATCTATGCGGTTATTGCACTGAAAGGCTTTTAAAGCGCTTGTGAACAATTTTACCTCTTTGCCACCATTCCTTATATACCCCTCTCTTACACTCTCGTCATTGTGACGTACTATCCGCGCCATCTGGTGGTTTCCTGTAATTTGCACATATTCTTCTTCAAGATGTGTGTAATAATTCTACAGGTGAAATTTTTATTTTAGAGTTCAATTTCTGTGTGATTCTGAATTATCCTTAATTTATGGACATGAGTGTATATGCACACACACACTAAATCCTCAACCGTTTGAAAAAGAGGTACAAACATGAAATTTTTTTGTAAGTATGAGAGTTATTTTTTTAGGATATATAAAACATTCTTCTTAGCATGCATGTTGTACTTATTAAAAGCAAACATTTAGGAGTTATTGTGTTCCTCAATTATAAAATGAAAAATAATGTAAAAACTTACAAATTGAAAATTAAAATAAAATTCTTCCACTTTGTATTCTTTTAAGTATTATGCTGTGTTATATGCAATAAAAAAATTTACCTTTCTTTTTTTAAATTTAGAGCAAAATTATTAACCGCTCGAGGAGTTAAAAATTTTAACTCTGTTTTCCTAAAAATTCAAATTTATTTGCAATTTTTTTGTACGTATTTTTAAAATTACCAATAACTGTTTAAAAAACAACCAATTAAGCATTGGCGCTTCTTGAACAAAAGATTATTAGGAATATATTACAGGAATAAATTAAAATAAATTTATTTAAACTCTTCAGGCCTAATGATATGTGAAATTGTTGTGACAATATATGAGGAAGGCTCATACGTACGTCCACGGTTTAAAAGCTTACATTTCTTATATAAAAGAATAACATATGAATAAATATCATTTTGAAAGAAATATATCTAGAAGATTAAAAAGGTATTCTAATAATCCTCTTCTTATAATAAGAAAGCAAAAATTGTAAGATAATGTCACATATAAAAAATACAACTTTAAAAGTAGATTTGATTATACACCAATATTTCAAAACTTAAAAATTCATTATCTCAACAACACCAAGCATAAAATGAGCCAATAGCAGCAAAGTAAAGCATACAAGATATCAATAAGTGTAAAAGCTAATTGATGTATGAAAATGGTTTTTTTTTCAACTTTTTTCATTTAAGGTAATTAAAATTTATTGAAACGGATTAGTAAGTTTTATGAATATTTCCACAATAATAATTAAACAGGGAAATTTCAGAACAATAAATATAAAAGTTTTCGAGATTAATCGGAGCATAAAAAGAATTCTTTTTTCGTAACCGATGCTACTAATTAAAAATTGTTGAAATGGCCAAGGGAATTTCATGCATGTTTGCACAATTTGAATCGGGAATTTGAAAACTGTTGAAATATATGTGTATAAAAATTCCATGAGAACAGAAGTATAAAATGATTTTTTCCGGTTTTACAAATGAATCTAATTAAGAGGTACTTTGGTTTTCTAATACCATACCCTTGAGAATTTTTAAAAGTACGAAAAATATTTCAAATAGTGTGCTAAATAATGAAGAGTAACTGGTTAAAAATACGTTACTCCCTGTTTTTATATGTTATGTAATATAATCACTAATCAAGTTTATAAATTTTAATTGCAAACACAAAAAAGTCCAATTTTTCCGAAAGGAGATTGTTAACAGATACGACAAAAAAATCCTGATAAATGAAAAATAAAGTAATTTGTATGAAGAATGTTATAAAAGGAGCCATACAAGAATATTTAATTTTTCTTTTTGTTTTGCCTATTTCTTTTTTTATAAGAACTAAGCGTCAATGTTACGCAATTAGAGAAACAAAGTTTTCAGTACTCATTATTTTCACATTTTAATGATGTAGGCAAGTTTCATCAATCTATGAATAATATTATTTGCTTTTAATTTGTCTTTTCCATTTATTTTTACCATCACGTTGTATAAAGAAAATATTTATTTTACAGAGATTCTTAACTATGTGAGTATTCTTCTAACGCTAAAATTATCTTAATTAATCCATTTCCTTTTTACTAAATTTCTCGTTTCTGATAATTAATTCAAATTAAAATAGCCATGTATTAATTTTGCTTTCCTAATCCCTTAAATGCCACCGGTGTATATATACATCTCACTCAACTGACGCGTTCAATGTCACCGACGTATATATACGATTCTTTTCTTTGCGCAGTCAATCAATTCTGAAGACCTTGGAATGCAATCAAATGACAGTGTTTGAGAAGGATATACTTATTTCAGAGAAAAATTGGCTTACTTACACTTTTTCTTTCCCCTCCAATGAACCACAAACCAGCGCCTATCTGACAAGCGATGACACTGGCGCATAACTTTTAACCAACAGTTAAGAGATTAAAGTAGGAATTTTACTTCTTATGCCAAAGTTTGTAAGGAATGAAATGTTCTCTCATTCCCGCCTAGAGGTGTGGGAGGAAAGGAAGGAAGACTAACCATGTCTAAAAATCACTCTATTTATTGATCACACAATTTAACAACACAATCCAAGTCATTTCAACGAGAAGAGATGTTCTCAATCTAAGCA
Organism: Trichonephila clavata; assembly: GCA_019973975.1. Taxonomy (NCBI): domain Eukaryota; kingdom Metazoa; phylum Arthropoda; class Arachnida; order Araneae; family Nephilidae; genus Trichonephila; species Trichonephila clavata. Next base: position 424,729 of record BMAO01006872.1, read on the forward strand.
ATATGTGGATTAATAACGAGATGTTCGAATTATGAGAAGACTTTAAATATCAACCCTCTTATTTCAGGATCAAATCTGCTATCCCAATTATCTAGGCACTAATTAAACTTTAGTGACCAATCGTCCCTTTAATTCTTTCACCTATCAAATATTTGAAATGCCCTATAAAATGATATAATACCTGGTCATTAGCAGTCTATCCTATCTCCTCACTTTTTCTCTGCAGCTTCAAAACCTAGACTATATATAACCTATCTAATTTAACTAATCAAGGTTTCTTCTTCAGAGGGTTGGTTGTGAATAAACTCTAATTGATAGACTAAAGATTTTCCAAGAGGATTATATTAAAAAAAGTACGCGGATAGATCCGTCACAAGTTAAACATTCTCATTCCCATTGTCATAGTTTTACTTCGAATAAATTAAATATTTTTCGTGTAAATAATTTTAAAATTATTTTACACAAAACTGGATTATTTTTTTTTACTTGAATGTGATGAAAATTATTTGTTAATCCAAACATCAAAATAATACTTTGATAGACTTTTTTTGCTTATGCATGGCAGGGGAAAATATTTATATTTCCAATATCTTAATGCAGTATTATACTTAATCATTCAATTAATGGAGGTTGGAAATCACTCATTTAAAAACTTATTGTGTGTGCGCATCATTCTTAAGTTAAGTGACTTTTCAATTTAATTGCTTGTTGTATTTAGATCCCTTTCAGAAAATATTTTTAGTTACTATACTTATTTATTCGGTTTAGCTATCGGGGGATTTCCCATGCCGGAAAAGGTGTATTATTCAAAATGAAGGCTTGTGCTAATAAAACTAATTTAATTTGCTTCCCCTATTTAACGACAAGCAAAACACGCCAAATAACAAATACTGATTTCCTAGTTACCTAATTAAGTCCAACTTTCCTGTTGATTTCCACAAAATCCTTTGAGTCGTCTAAGCGTCGCCAACTAATGATGTTTAAATGAGAGGAAATATTTTATCAAATGAAGATACGGGTAATATATTTTCAAGGTGATAATCTGACTAGTGTCACGATATAGATCGGTAATTTAATACCAAACCATCATACATATCGCATCGTGAATAATGAGAGAAGAACGGCAAAAGCACACATTAAAAGACAAAACGATTATTAAAATTTTTCCGAGATAATTTGGAATCAAATATTCTAGTTCTTTTTAGATCAGTTATTCTTGACCATTTTTTGTTTCGACACACTATTGACAATTTCAAAATTTGGCGGCTCACTAACAATAAAATAAGTTTAAAAGAATTTCTCTTATCTATAATACACTTTGAAAAGTAGTTTATGCCATTAATTTTCAATGTTAAATAAAATAATATGTATGACAAAGACAACAAAATGTTTATTAAGTAATTAATTATAAATTAATTATAAGAATACATTTTTAATGTAAAATTTCAGCTTGATGGTTTTTGATAATTTCTTTTATATTTGGTAATAAAAATGATAATGCCACTCTCATTTTGTCATCTACATGTAAAAGCGTCGATCTTTTTATCCATTTTTATATTTGTTAATGCTGAAAATCCGAATTCTCACAAATAAGATGTAGAAAATTGTAACAATGTTTTTAAAACTTTATTGGCTATTATGGGAGTAATCGGTTCTAATTTTAATCCAAAATGAATTAATTGACTCTTCCGAATGTTTTGAAATAAAGTCTCGATTTTTACAGAGCGGAATTAGTTCTTTCTCTTCATTCAAAGTTAATTTATATACAGATGTATCCATTACCACAAATGGATTCCAATTTTTTTGGGGGGGGCTCTAAATTTGGGAAGTAATGAATCTCTCTAGTATAGTCAAATTGTCAATTACAATTTTATGAATAACTTATTTCTATAAAACTGCCAAATGATTCGGCTCTGGATATTTAATTTTTTCCCTAGGAGTACAATTAATAATTTCAAAAAAAATTGGCAGCACACTTCAAGAATTTGGTGTCTCAAAAAGTTGCATAGTACAGTGGTTGAGAATCACTGTTTTAGATTATTAGAATTGGTAGATATTTCTAAGGTTTTATTTGTGTGATTATGTTTTTGTAGTTCTTTTAAGTTAAAGTATTATTTATTTGTTCCATAATCTCAGTGTTTATGTAAATTAGATTTAGAGATTAATATTTGTATAGTAATGAATTTTCACCTGATTTTACAGATGAAGCAAATTAAAAAATATTTTACTTCATATTATCATACTTTTAGGTTTTTTAAATGTATGAGAAATCTTTCCAATATATATATATATATGTATGTATGTAAATGTATATATATGTATGAATATATATATATGTATGTATGTAAATGTATATATATGTATGTATATATATGTATATATATATGTATTATATATATATATATATATATATATATATATATATTATATATATATATATATATATAGTGCTAAGCATCAAAGTGTAACTCATTATTAAGTACGTTAGTCACTGCTTTTTTGTTTGTTATGAAATACAGTAAAAGTACTTAGGTGAGCTTTTAAAATTTAATTTCACTATACCAATTTTTACAGATAGAGATTTTTGGCCGATACAACAAAAAATCCAAATAAATGGAGAATAAAATAATTTGTTAAAGGAATGCTATAAATTCAAGTGTTTAATTTTTTTATTAAATGGTAATTCGAAAATAAAATTTAATTTTAATACGTGTCATAGACTGGGTTCGAATCCCGGAGAAGGCATGGATGTTTGTGTTGTAATCCTTTCTTCTGTCTGTGTTGTATGCCCCCCGTGTTATACAATGCGTGGTGCACGGGGTTTATAAATGTTAAAAAAAAATATATGTGTCATAATTGATGGATTTTGAATATCTTCCAATATTAGGTATTAAGCATTAAAATATACAGAGCATCACATAAAAATTAATTGCATTCGATTTAGCTCCCTTTGTTACTGAATTTTCTTTAAATAACTATTGGTATTTAATTAATTTTTATCTTACTGAAAATTTCTCAAACAGGCTAAAAACTCCTATAATATAATATCATTATTAAAAAATTCTCAGTTATCCAAAAAAGCGCATTTCTATTTCTTAACTGAAAATATATTTAATGTGTGTAACCTAGTTCGGAAAAAGTTCTATTATCTATAAATATAAAAAATATGTAACATAAATATTTGAAAAGTTTTACAAATATTTGAACCTTTCTATAAATATTTATAGTTATAAAAAAGCATTACTACATTAATTTAAACACAGAAAAATGCATACACAGTTTTTTATTGAGTTTTTTGGTGTTTTAACTTGAAGCATTCAGACCTTATGTCTTAAGTGCTTAAACTTGATGGTTTGTTGCTTCATAACGCTCCATATATAAGGAATTTCTGAAAGCAGAATTGTGAATTCTAGCCTTCGAAATAAGGTCTTGTTCTGTGTAATTTCATCATCGGGGTATATAAAATAAGGGGAACCAAAATATATGTTCTGATTATTAATATTTACTGTGTTTAAACTATTATAATTAAACATATGGTTTTTCGATATATTTTTAGTTTTACTTAGAATTTCTTATTAGACCATTTTCCTAAGTAACTTTCAACATGTGCCCCCTTGATAGCTCGGTGAATGTCTAAGCGGTGCTCCAGTTCCTGTCAAGTGTTAAGTTCAACAGTTGCTTCACTCACATTCGGCCTGCCACTTCTAGAACGATCCTTGATATTGTTTATTTCCCTAAGCATTTCATACTATTGCTTATTGATTTTGCATCATGTAGTTTGCTTCCATAACAACGTCAAAATTTACACTGAACACTAATGGGTGATTTCGTTAAGTGAAACCAAAGCACTCAATGAGCTTTTTCTTGAATCAACGCTTTTTCGCAGAAAATTATATCTTTCTTACAAATGCTATCCCGATTCACTCTTGAAGGAGCTTCCGCATCATATACTGCACAATGAAACTACTAAAACTGACCTCTTCAATGATTCAAAAGTTACATTATTATATTAAATGATCCTTTTGTAATATGAATTTTTATGACCAGGGAAAGACTTTTGATTCCTCCTAAATATTGGTATTGTTATAATACTATATCACAGCGCCTCTTTCCTGCATAATTCATAGTTTTGCTTTCTTCGCAAATCAATACTTTTCTTTTTAAAGATTTTACTCTTCCGCTCCCAAAACAGTAAACAAACCAAAAGAAATCTCAATCTCATCTCAATACATTGTTTCATAAAGGAATATATAATGATATTCCTCTTGTTGTATATCTTCTCTTCCAGTCTTCCATTCTTCAGTTCGCATGTTTTGTGTGTTAGTGCATTTCCTCCAAGACTATTGACTTCCTGTTTAAACTAATTCAAGTGCAGCCGCCTGTGATTGTGCATTGAAAATGCATTTGCGGCAAAGCCCCGCAGTTCTCTGATCGAATCTTTTGTGGAAATGCTTCGCCTTTAACACGCGAAAGCGAATGAAACCAGACAGCATGAAAGAGAACTGCGAGAGAAGCTGAAGCTTCAGAGCTGTTTAGAGGCGGCGAAGCATGACGCGCCCTGTTGGACACCAGTTAATGACGAGACTACGGCCTCTACAGTCTCCTCATTTCCCTTTTCTATCTCAACTGGACAAAACTACTTCAGTCCAATAAGCTAATCTTGCTGACCGTGGCATTCTAACCTGTGTAGTAATCAAGATTATTTTGAAATTAGATCGCCTGTATAGGAAATGTGTACTGAGTATTAGTTTGGAGTAGAATAAGAATTCTTATAATAACATTTGTGTAGTTTCTAAACGTACACATCTTTTCAAGAGTTTTTGTTGTGTGAGTGATTTTTTAGTTAAATCGCGAATAGAATTTGAGATATTTTTTATCCCCCCCCCCCGTTTTATATAAAAAAAGCCTAAAATGATAAAAGTGTGCTTGTATCTAGTACTTTTCTCAATTTGATAATCAGCAATTTTCAAAGACTAATCACTAATAGAATATATATACCATAAAATCCAGTGTATAACGTGCACTTTTAACACAAAAAATAAGATCGAAATTTATAGATTAGAGTGTTATATGCCTCGTATAAAAATAATAATAACTTCAAAAATAAAAATAAAAAGATGAGCATTAAAAAAGTTATACTTCTACATGTATCGAAATACAGCTTATTTAAAAGAAATGACATGCCTTATGGACTTCAAGGATCGTAGTTCTAGAAGTTCTATATAGAAGTTGTGGGATAATATCTCTCGAATAAATGGCTTCCAAACATAATATCATTGCAAAAAAACATTTGAGGCTCTTTCGTAAAAAAGAGGGGCCCGTTATACGTTGCATTTTACGGCGCTATTCAAATGTCTTAGTCTCAAAAATATCTCTGAAAAGATCTTTATTTTTTTAAAAAGTATATATAGCTTTATATAAATACTATAAGCATTCAAGACCTCTAAAACTCTCTCTCTCTCTCTCTCTCTTACAGGTTGTTATTTTAATACTTATATGGGGAAACTAGGAAATAACTTACTTAGAATTTGTATTTAAAATGATACTGAAATCAGTATTGTCTTTGATATTGTAAGAAAATATTATTTTTATTTATTATTAATTTAATTAATTTTTTTTTTTTTTGCTGTAATCTTTTTATTAAAAAAACATTGTTAAATTGAAGAAAAAATCAGATTATTCAGTGACCGTGAGGCTTTCAATCGTGTTTTGCTAATTAAATTGCGTTATAAAAGTTTCAATTTCAGGAATAAAACCCTACACATTTGAAAAAAAAATCATCAGAAAGGGTTTTTAATGCTCTTCAAACAGAAAATGTAGCAAACTTCTTAATTATAAGCAAACGGTTGCCACATCATGTGAGTTTTCTAAAAATATTAAAAGCGAACTTTTATGTAAAGCAAATTTTGATTGCGCTCTATTTTTTATAACATTACAAAAAAAGTTTTATTGCAATTTTTTTGGTCATTGTTATATATGCAATACTCTTAAGCTAAGTATTTAAACAAAATCATTAAAACATTGTAAAACATTAAAAAATGCTAAAGAAATCTTGAAGCAAATGCATAATGCTGCAAAAATATATACCTATACAATAATTTTTTTAAAAAATCTAATAATATTTTTCTTATTATTATAAATATAAAGTAATTCATTTTATGAACTTTGCCATTCATAAGTAACATAAAGTAAAATTTGTGCCCTAAAGACAATTATCGCAATTAAATGTACATAATATTTATGCTCTTTAAAAAATCACAGAAAGTTTAATCCTAGCTAACTGAATAAACAAATATTAAAATCCCTTTTTTTTCGTCATTTTAAATTAGACTATGTTTTTTACGACGAAAGTCAAATCTGGTTCTTTATATATTTAAATTTTCTTTGCACTAATGGGTAGTTTTTTGTTTCCTGACTTTATTGTCTTTTATCCTTTTATTTTGTATAATTTAGAAATAAATAAAAATAGTTTATAAAGTTTTTAATTCCCATTTTTACTATACATTACTGATAATTTCGCACAATAAATAAATTTCGATTTTTATTGCCCATTGTATTTTTATTAGATAAAGTATAAAAGCATGTGTTGTCATGAATTCAAATTTTTAAAAAAATATGCATGATAACTATAAATATTTTTTAAGAAAAAGAGGAAAAATACTTCATTATGTCACGAAAGATATTAAAACGTTTTAAGATGTGTTTTTTTCATCTGAGTGAATCAAGCAATCCAATTTAACCTAAAGAAATAAGAGTTATAGATGCTTTGTGCAAGAGTTACAAAAGAATGAACAATCAATTATTAAGAAAATTCCGCGTTGTTTCTGTACCTTCTTGTGGCTCTATCAGAAAACAACAGCTCAAGTAAAACAAACAAAAAACGTTCGATCAAAAAAGGTGGTATTTTTGGATCTGAACATTAGCTTGGCGGCTCTAAGTCTGCTTCTTTCCATCAAGTTACATCTAATCGATATCAATCGAATTTCAAGTGTCTCAAAAACCAAATCAAACTAATTTAAGAAGTAACTAATACGACTTACAACTTTCAGAGTGATCTCAAAAGAAAAGTGCATCCATTGTCTGCTAACTCCAGTTATAGTAGTTTAAATCAGGGTTTCTTAAAAGCTTCGGGGTGGCGACCCCATTTTTTGTACAAAAATTTTGTGCAACCCCAAAAGCAACGCTTGGATACTTCTATATGTGTGGTTTTTTTGTTTGTAGTAATCTATTATTTTACAGTAATATACCTCCCCAATAAGAGTTTTTACTCTGAATATAAAGCTATAAACTTTAATTAAGTAACAAAATAAAAAAAACATGATGTAATGTAAGTACACGATAAATTATACATAAACTGTAATCTGTGTTTATTATTACTATAATCTGTTTCCTTCTGAGATCATCACCTTTTACTAACAATGGAAAATGCAAAATTTAAGAATCAATGGGAAGAATACGCTTGATTATTTTTAATTACGTTGTTAAATGCCCTGTGGCTGAATGGTAGTGTATCGCGCTTCCACGCCACTGATTCCGGGGTTCAAATACCCGGCTGGGCAAGGTCAACTCAGCCTTTCATCCATTCAATGGGTTGATAAATTAGTACCAATCTTGCTTGGGAACTAAACACTGAAGGTTTTACACATCAAACTGATCACCTGATCGTAACATCTGCTCATGCCTTCAACACCAAAGGTCATGAATACTAAGATGGCCGCAGTAGGTCTTGGCCCTCATGGGCTGTTACGCCACTGAATTTAGTTTAAGTAATTAACTAAAGCAACATGAGTTGGGTAGCTACCGCCCTATCAATGATACGGGGACCTCAACATGTGTAACATTTTGGCCTTTTCAAATAAAAATTTTTAATGCAAACATTTTTATTTATTTTCCAAAAAAGGGCCCCAAAGAATTTTGATATAGGGTCCACACAGGACTAGCTATGACAGAGGTGCACAAGAAATAAAATAAACGCTTCTATTGTAATTTAAGTCAAAAGTTCTTCGGTGTATATATTTCCTTGTTTATATTTCAGATACAATGTATTAAACTATTTGTTATTCGCAAACCAATTATTTAATGCAAAAAAATATATCAAAAATCCTAGCTGGAAGTCACATGACCCCTAGTTTAAGAAACACTAATTTAAACCAACGTTTGCCAAATTAAGTTTTAATGTAATACCAAGTTTTAATGTAATATCCAAATAATTGAATGTGCAATATATGTTAAATTCGAATGTGACGAGAGCCGCCACTAACTAAGCACACAGATTGTATTAAATCTCAAATTACATCACATCTTTTTTACAAAAGTTTCCATTTTTATTTTGCTTTGAAGCAAAAAGCCATGCCTTTTAAATTTGCTTGAATGGAAAGTTATTTCTGAAACTTCCGTATTGAATTTATGACAATAATAAAAAAAAGTCAATGTGATATTGTATAAATTATAAATATTAAAAAATAACGCAAAAAAAAATTGGGGAGGGGGGAATTTTGAGATAATTAGCAATTACATTTCGGAATATGGTGAATAATTTGTGAAGAAAAATAATATCCAGCTTGCCTCAATAAAAATAAAGGGATTGATAACTTAGTAAAATAATGAACTGAAACGGGTATATTAATTTACTCGTTTCTTATAAGGCTGTTTTTGGCAAAAGTACCAGAGCCTGAACTAAATGCGGAGCACATTCTCAGACAGAAAAGGGCCTCAATTTTCATGAAAATTTGCGACATTATAACTCATACATCTGTTAACAATATAGAGTTCTTAAAATTTCAAAATATTCCGCGATTATTATTTTTTTTATTTTAACACGTGAAAGAATATCTCATTCAACATTACGATATAGGAGACAAAACGCCGAACACATTTTATGCCAGAAAAATGTCTCAACTGGGTTAAAAATGTAGAAATATGTTGCTGTCTTAGGTATAGTGAAGCCAGAATTTTCTTTTCTTTTATATCTGAAAAAATGTACTTAATTCGGGTCTTATTCTCCGTATTAACCGAAGATAGCCATAAACGAAGAGACATGAAAAAGAAATTTTTTTCCCTAATGGACTGCGTAAGGGCAACTAAGCCTTTGCAGATCTGGCAAATCCTTAAATGTGAGCGTCATTTCATGGTGGCACCATCTAATTGCGGCTATCATTTCCAAATTTGGTTGCTAATAAAATATCACATTAAATGCCGAAAGTACCAGTGCCAATTTGATATACAAGGGATCTTTACAGGCCGCATAATCATGTGGCATGCATGCCTACGATTTCCGCATTTAGAAAAGCTACCAACTCCAGCTTGGAATCGAAGCAGCAACCTCAGGCTTACAAAGCGGGTACATTACCTCTAAGCCATTGAGCCGACAAAAGAGAAAAAAAAAGCATATGATTCTCGGTAAAAACAATATGTTTTTAATTTTTCTTTTGATTTTCCTTAAATAATACTTAGCATCAAGAGTGATGAATTTTCTAATAAATTTTTTCTTAAGTATAGATTTTTTTTAAATTTTACTTCCTGTTAAATCGACATATTTGTCCTGTTAACACTACAACGTTTAGAAGAATCTTTTTGCTTTAAAATAATAATTTATTACCATATATTTATTTCATTTATTTTTCCTTCTAACTAAATTATAAAAATATTTAGCCTATGGATTTTTACTGTTACCTGCCACACAAAAATACATACATGATAATTTATGCGTGAAAATTGAGGAGAAATTTTGTAATCAGAAAGTATGATTACAAAAATTCTTACAAATACAATGAAAATGAATTTTACTTAGTTTGCCTATAGCTTTTCAAGTAATAGAAAAAGATTTTCGTTTCAGTTCAACAAAATGGGAGGGAGGAGAGGCAGTATTTATCCTATATCAAAGTGGAAGCTCTATTTGTTTCAGTTTTTTCATGCTGAAATTTTTCTTGTCAAATTCAAGGAGGATATGGATGAGGTTAATCTTTGCCTTTTTGAGAAAGCAAGAATTGTTATTTTATGAACATGTGACATACCTTTTAAAAATGCCTTTGGGTATTTCTTGGAATATGCATAACTCAGATTGAGAACCTCTTATATAATTAGTTTCGGAAGCAATTACAAAACTTACTGCTTAGGTACTTAAATATAGCTATAAAGGTACAAAAAACGATGCGGTAAGAGAAAAAGATTCAAAAAAGAAATCAAAGAATGCATAAAATAAATTGATAATCTTAAAACTTGGATTGAGTTTCACGAGACTACTGTCTGGAGTTATTGCTAGCTTCTTTTTAATAATACAACAATATTTTTTTGTATGTATATAGTTTTGCAATATGAATTTCAATACTATCTCAAACACAAAAATCCAATTTTGGCAAATTATGTGTTAATTGTTACATTAAATGTTACTTAGAAATATAACAAGTATGAAAAAAAGTTTAGTGACGGTAATAGGAAAGAATTCTTGTAGTAATAAATGGTAGTTAATAAAGTTTAATCGTACTTATTAGTGTTGTTTCGCATCTAACTACTTGAAAACCTCTCAAAAAATATTTTCGGATGCATAAATTGGTCTGTGGGAGTTTACAGTTGTTTTAGATCAATATTTCACTGAGGATTGGATCAGACGCCGGGACTCCTGTAGAATGGTACATGTTCTATTTTTAGATTTGAAACTTCGTTTCGCTTCTTGTGAGAAACATTGCCTGTAGAACAAAATTTTTTTAGACATATCAAATAAACATACTGTTTTTACCTTTTTTTTTTATCTCACGCCTCACATTTCATGATACTTATAGGCAAAAATACCGCATCCTCCAGAACTGTGATGGGCAAATTTTTTAAGTGATCAAAAAATAAAGAATAATAATGTTTTTTCGATTTTTTTTTTGCAGACATGAAAGCAAATAAGTATATTTTAATAATTAATTACATTCATATACTTGTTTTATTAGAATAGATTTTGTTGCACATGCAAAAGTTTTTTTAAAAAAATATTAACTAAATTTTTTCACACGCAACTATTTTTTGCTCATAAAAAATATGCCAGTTTCAATGAAAAAAATTTTTAAACACTTAAACACTGAAATTTTTTATGCTAGTATTTTGAAGTTTAATTGAAACCAGGATAGAACATCTAGATGAACCATATTTGGTCTGCTAATCGTAGGTTTTCAGCCTGCTCTTGGAAAATTCAGAAAAATGAAAATCAAATTAACATATTGATTGAGATGTTATTTCTTGTTATTCAGTTAAATGAACCATTTACCTATACATAGGTTGGCTCATCCGTCTTATAATTATTTATCTTTTACTTTTAAAACTTCTAAAAATAAAAACAAGTGAGGTTTGAGAGTAATTTCACCTGTTATAATTGTGTAATATGCGATATAATTGAAAGGATTATAATTGTATAGCTCATAATGTATAGTCTCATAAATTATATAGGATTAGTAAAAGTAAATAAATCTTAGATATGCAAATTAATTATAGGGAGAAGTCCCCGTTTTTGTAATTTGCCTTGATGCTGTAATAAAGCTGTTTCAATGGGTCAGATGCAATATTTTAGCCAGGTTTTTTTAATGCAAGCAAACGTGTTACCCATGAAATTACATTGGTTAAGAGTTTGTTTCTCATTTAAACAGGAAATGTACTGTTTTTTCCAATTGCTTCTATACTTTATCAAGTTTATCTTGAAAACTAGGTGTTTTACCCCAAAACATTAAAAAAAACATACTTAAAATTATCTCTCTCTCTCTCTCTTCAACCTATGTATTACCAATACCTAAAATTATTCTGAAAAACGGTTTTTTTTTCCAGTTCTTTTTAAGACTTAGACAATTCAAATACAAGTTATTGATGGAAAATTTGAATTGTAATATTCAGCATTACAGGCAACCCTTTTAGCCAGTAAACTTCTAAAATGAATAATATATTTGTTGTTTAAGTTTTGATGTTACAGAGTTAATGAATATTGAACATTTATTTCACTCATAAATGTCCGGGATTTTTATCATCATTTGTGAAAATTTTACTGATAATATCAAAAATATATTTCCCACTTTCTTTCATTGGGTGCATTTTAGAGTAAACTTTCTTTAAGAAAACAAATTTACAAGCAATTAAAATTTATGAGGTATGAAAATCTAAATCCGAAGGAATTTCATGTTGAAAAGAAATTTCTTCAAATGTGTTTTCCTCAGAAAATCATATTATATTTAAATTCCTCGGAATATTTATTAACATTATAGTTATACGGAAACTTATTTGCTAGTTAGAAATAAATGAGTAGTTAAAGATTATATTTGGGAATATTTTCAAAAAGGTTTATACTTGTAAAAGAGGAATCCATTTCTGGTAATTCATTAAAATCTGTGATGCTGTATAATTACTAGCATGCAAAATCATGGCTAAAGAAAAATATTCAAGGAAAAAAATCGTGGAATAAAGAAACACGCCCAGGAGAGAAAGAGAGATAAAGATAAGAACAAAGCTTTTAAGAATGGAAAAATTTAAAAGAAAATAAAAAGATATTAACTCTATAGTGTTGCATAAAAAGAATTTTTGAATTGAGGGGGGAAAATCTCATGGCTTTTTTATAACGAAAATTTAATTTTTCTTGAACTTTTTGTAAAGATTATAAATCCAGAAAAGGATACTACAGCTTTATAAAAGCAATTTGAACAACCTAAATTATTCTTTTTTTTTTCAGAAGATATTTTGTAGCAAAATATTAAAGTTTTATAAGAGCAGTTAGCTTTTAGACGCATTCTGTGTACCCAATATTTTTTTTCTTCTTAAATATTAATTTTCAAAGTAAATGTGTTAAGTGTTATGGTAAGGTGAATAGAATTTTTTAGTTATAAAGCTGTTAAGGAATTATTCATCTTTATTTTAAAAAAATTATTCACTGCTAAATAAGTATTATAAATGTATCAAGTTCAATCATTCAATTTCAATAACTCCTTTTAAAGAACAATCTTAACTACAATACATTTTTGTCTATACTTTCTTTTGTATATCTTAATGACATATGAAATTATATTCATGTCTTTAAAGGAGTATAATTTTTATAAAATTTTACTTATTTATGTTCAGACTATTTTACTGGAGAGAAGTCAATATATTTATATCCCAAAAACGACTTATTCAATAAAAAATGACTTAGTTCCTTTATTTTTAAACGAATAAAAAATAATTTGGAATACACATAATATTGCTTTTTATCCGCAATATTCAAATATAAGGATATTTTTTATATGATATCAGATTTTATTTAACTGATTATTACTTGTTACGAGCAGTAAACTTGGTTTTAAATATTACATTTTACTAAAGAAAGTATGTCATTTTAAGAAAATAATAGCATTTTTCCATATTTCATCATTGTCCAAAGCCAAACAGAAATGTCAAATATCTAAGTAACAAAAATTTATTATCTCCATATTTTCTTTTCACTGTCTGTTGGGAAAACTTCCTTTATTTGAAAAATATTCGTTTAAATCACCAAATCCTATCACTATAGATATATTTAACTTGGCACATAGTCGTATAAAAATAAGTGATGGAGCTGAAAAGCTTTATAATGAATTTCTATCATTCATTGTGCTCTGTCGAAGAATTAATCATTGGAAATGTTCCAGCGTGTATTCATTTCAAAGAACAAATTCTAGTAAAGGAACTCTGGTACAATTGCTCTCTTCCAGTGGAATTCAGACGTTATTATTTCAAGTTTCATTTATCTGCGGAGAAGCATTTTTCTGGTACATTTGACTTGAGTTAATCTTGCTGACGAAACATACAGCCGCCAGTTGGTCGAGTTAACAAAAGCATAACGTCATATTCACACAATCATTCCAGAAAAGTGATCGTAATCCAAGAGCAATGTGAAGTCTTCTATAAATGTTCTGTGATCCGAATTAAATTTTAAAGAGTTTTCATTTTGGAAAAATGTCATGACATTAAATTTAACGAGCCTTTCTCTGGACATTTATCCATCCTATCTTCTTTATTTATGATTCTAATGACGCTGCTTCATTATTGAGATGAAAGGTCAGAGCTTCTTTTACTTATATTCTTTCTCTCTTTGGTAACCACTTCATTTGCGTGCTATTGTAGCTCATAAAAAATTACATAATGCACGTCCAATTAGCCTTCATTTTCTTCATTTCAAATAATACGAAAGAGCAGTTTAGGAAATAAATGAAAGAGCTGGAAGTAATCGTGAAAGAAATTCTCATGCAAAAATGAGTTCGAGTCACCAATATGCTGTTAATTAGTTTCAGCACGTTAAACAGAAACTAATGTACAAATATAGTCAACAGGAAATATGTAATTCATTTATGATTTAATAGCTATTTTAAATGTAAATTATAAAAAAAGAGTAAAATTTTTGTTATATGTTCCCTATTTCTCATAAAATGTCATTTAAGAAAATTTCTAATTAAAATTTTATTTTTCTTTGCTTAAATATATTTATACTAATTATTTTTTAATGTAAATATGCAATAGTAAATACATCTGTTTTGTCAAGAAACGTTTGGGCAGTTTAAGATATTTTTTTATTATTTATAAATTTTTTATAATAAATTTTCATAATAAAATTTTTCTAATCTCAAAATATATTAAAAATGCATTTTTTTTAAAAAAAAAAAGATGTCCGCAAGTTTTTTTTATATAAAAAAGTCACAAATTTTTCGCTGTAGACATGTTTTTTAGAGATCAAAACGAAGCGTATAAACTGAAAAATAATAAATAAATAAAAGTAAATTTAAAAAGTAACATTCAAAAACTCTTGGGAAAAGTAATTAAAAATATAAGTATAAGTAATAAGTAAGTATAAGCATAAATTAATATTTAATACATCAAATTATAAGAAACATTTTTTTATGTATTAAAAATGAGCATGCATAAGTAAAAGTCTGGAGCTTTTTAAAATTAAGATACCAATGCTTTCACTTTATATAAAAATGTAGCAATGCTGTTTTTGAAAAATGTAGTATTGAAAAAAGCAAAATTTGTTGATTCTTTGTTTTAGTCATCTTAAAAAAATAATAGTATTTATATAAAATCCAACCTGAAACTACTACATGTTTTAGTGTCCTTTAAAATGATATTTAAATTTTATTGGCCTGAGATACACCCTAGCATAGTTTATAGTAATAAAAGACGAAAGACACACAGAAAAACAACACGAACTCCCACGTATTCGCGATTTGTTTTTCTATTTTTATTATTTATTTTTTTATTTCTTGATGGAGCTGTAGATTGGTATTTTACCATTGCAGACCATGTCAATTCTCCGGGAGCTGGTATCCCTTTTTAGTGTGGCACCCTATAGGCAAATACCAATCACCGCAAGTAAAATTTGACACCCAGTTTTAATCTTTTTATTTACCCAGTCTTAATCTTCCCTCTAGGGAGCTCAGGTGCTTCCCTAGAGGGAAGCACCTGAGCTCTGACGATGTGAACCTGAGCTAGGATTTAATTTGGCCGAAGGAACCCAAGCCAAACAGACACTCAAGAGATCTTTTACATGCCATATAATCATACAACGTGGCCTCTGTCGATTTTCTGCATCATGAAAATCCACCGTTTTCGGGTGGTGTCGAACCCGCAACCTCAGGCGTACAAGGTCAATGGCAAACCAGCTACACCACCCAGTCGGATATTTCTATAGGATATTATTCTCATCACATTACCAGAAAATAATTTAAACTCACGGATTTTAGAGGATTGAAATCCAAGAATAAAACTCATAAATATTTTGAAAAATAAATAAGACTGCTACTAACATTCAAAGTTGTTTTCTTATGCTTAATTCTTTGGCATTCGTCGCAAGAATATTGGATAAATTCCACGAGACGAATTAAATGAAGAACATTTGTTCAAAAAGTGACTAATTTCAAAATACATTCGACATTTGTGAGAACTTGAAAGAACAATAGGGATTTTTTAAAACACACAAAGGATTGTGATATAGTCGGCAGACGGTATAATAGCATTCCTTCCAAGCAAATTTTGGTATAAATATTTGATAGTAAAGAAAAGTTCAGATGAATATAGGGCCTTAAAGGATAATAAAGTAAATTAAAAGATATTCTGTTAAAAATAGGCAAGGCGATAGCTATAAAATTCAAATAGTGTAAACAACCCAATGTTTAACCATTAAAGAGATGGGTGGGGAGCGATTAATTTACAAAGTAATGGAAGAAATGTAAAACTTTGGCGAAACAAGATATAAATAATATATAAAGATTTTCATTTCTTAAGAATATTTTACAGTCTTTTAAAGGAAATTCTTTTGTATTGAATTGCAAAATAATATATAGAATATAAATAAAAACTCTGAAATAGTTCCGGGAATCAAATATGTGAAAAATAATTATAAAAAGTAATTAAATTCAATAAAGAGCAAACCTTTTCAGAAGTGGTCCAGAAGAAAGAAAAAAGGAAAAATATTTGGCAGACCACATAATAATAAAATACAGTAAATGTTAAAAATCAGTAAGGCTTGGAAAAATCTCTGTAATACTAAGAAAATGAATGAAGATATGTAATTGTGCATTTTCCTACTTTTCCTATTTTTTAAAATAAAATTGATACTTAAAAGCAAATAGTTTTTTAGCTAACCCCATAAAAGCAAATAAATATATTTTAATACTTTTATGTTTATTTATTAGGATGTGTTCTATTTTTTCACTTACAGAAGTTTTCAAATAAATTTCTGGGAAAATTATTTTAATTATTTTTTTCATGTTTTTAAAATATTCAAATTTATATCGGAATATGACCTTAAATAAATATTTAAGACACTGAAATTGAAAATCCTTATACCATTGTCTTAAAATCTGTGCCGGGATTCATAAAACACCTGATAAGGTCTTTATAAGTTTAATTATTTACAATGACTAATTTTGCATATAAATAATTAAATTGCGTTTATTTTCATAAATTCCTAAAATAAGAGATTTAAAGTTAAAAACAGAGAAAAAATTGGATTCAAAATAAATCTTACTCAACAATAACATGAGATTATAGCAATTTTTAATTCTTATTGTATGTTTTATAATTGGTGTCTGTCAGTTAGATACAGAAACGTATTTCAGTTAATTTTATTTTTTAAACTGGTACTTATATAAAAATTTCTCTGTATTGTTTAATAAATAAGTAAGAAAAATTCTTAACATTTTTGTGTAGTATTTCAAATGAGACATATTTAAAGACTAAAAAAAACTACTAATAGCCAGAGTGTTGATGATGTATGTAATGAAACTATATATGATTATAAAAAAAGGAAAAATATTTATTTTACTTCTTGATTTTTTTTTTTGTAAAAACGCTATTTTAACCCCTTAACTGAATTGCCATACAGCGTACGGGCTAACGAAAGTTTGCCACGTCGGGTTCGATCGTACTTTGTACCGGCACTGATATTTTCTTCTTTTTATCTTTGATTTGCACATATTTTTAATTCTAAAAGTGAGATTATTAGTGCTAGTATTCTTAGGAGATGCAGTTTGTCCATGATACTGAAATATTTCTATTACGGAACTATCTTTGTGGTGAAGGCAGGAATTTAGATTCTTGAAAAAATTTGGTAAAGAACAGGGATTGGCAAGCTAATGCACAATGTGTTGCTTGAGAAGAAATGAAAATGGAAAGATAATCCAAAAAAAGACCGATATAGAGTCTATCCCCATCGCAATGTAAGACTTAGTATTACTCCATGCTTCAAATTATGTGGTCATATATATATGCGAACACACACAAAATCCTCAACAGTTTGAAAAAGAGGTGCGAACATGACATTTTTTGTAGGAGAGAAATTCTTTTAAGATATATTCATGCAGAGTTGTTTGCAAAAAGCAAACATTTAGGGTTTTTTGGGTTCCACAATTATAAAATAAAAAACAGTGTAAAAACTTTAAAGTTGAAAATTAAAATAAAATTCTTTCATTTTCGCAGACTCATAAGTATTGTGCTTAGGTATATGTAATTAAAAAATGTGCCCTTTTTTGTAACATTTTGTACTAATAAATCGACCGAACAACGGTTTAAGTAAGTTAGGATTATACTTGTTGGAGCCTGTGTGTGGGACGATTCTACTTGACGTAAGAAGATAAATTTACTCTCAGAAAAAAGAATAACTGCAGCATTTTAATACTTTAACACAGAGTGAATAACATGGATTAGAGAAGCATGTCAGAAAAAGATGTTATGTCAATAATCATAACATGCGGATAAATTATATTTTTATCTCTAATCCCATCTTGCGATACTTAAAACGATTTGTGGTAAATTATCGCGGTATAGTTTTGAAAGTAAAGCTGTGTAAGCGTCTTCAATGAGACAGGATAAAAACATTGGAAGTCCTTCGTAGAAGATAAAGTAATTGAAAAACGCCTACTTGGATAAGCTCAACAGAAAAAAATCAGCTTAGGAAGAAATGCAGAAGTGAGAAAACATTTGTGAAAATGATGAAAGAAGTGATTTTGTTTGGATTAAGAATTTTGCGAAAGCGTGCTGATTCAGCTGCTTTGGACATGAAGGAGCAATGAATCGTAATCCTCGTTGATATGAACGTTCATTTTCGATTTAATCTTCAAAAAAACATGGTTTTTCAAAATAACTAAATGAACCTAGATATGATAAGACTATTAAATGAACTTAAATATGATAAACTACTAATTGCACATAAATGTGATAAGGCTCCAATCAAATTATTGTTCAAGGTGTTGAAAATACAAAGAAGAAATGCGAATAATTTCAAAATTTAAATGTTTTGAAACCAAGGAAGAATTCGAATATAATAAAAGCAATTTTCATTTTGTACACTTCTTAATAAGATTCATATTTGAAGTTTTCTAAATTTTTCTGATGTAAGTTAAACTATTAAGATTCAAGAAAGAAAAGTAGCGGATAATGCAGTAATGAAGAATATAAAGACTTGTTAGAAACAATATAAAAAGAGACAATACTGTCAGTTTTACAACAGATAATAAAGAAAAATGTGCGTGTTAATGAAAATTTCATTAGAATTAGATCAGAACTGTTTCATAAGATTCTCATAATAACTTCATACGATTCTCTTCTAATATAAGGATTTTCTTTCGAAAGAATACAAATACACGCGTCAAGTGAAAGTATTACATATTCATCTATTAATTTAACAATTATAAAAACATCTTGATAGTTTTGTATTTGTTCGTGTGGACATAAGGACATTTTTGGAAATTAGCGGGCCGATTGGCTTTGCAAAGGCTGCCAACAAGCATGAAATTGACATTGCCTTTAATATTTCTGATTCCTTCTACAAGAAGATCATGAAAGAAAGAATGGTGAAATCTTGGAACCAAGCATATCTCATTTCAAATAAAGGGAGCTTAACAAAGAAATTTTTTCAACCATTCATTCGAGACTTTCCTGTCATCATTTTAATACTAATTACAAAACAACCCGATTTCTAACTAGCCATGGTAACTTTAAAAGCTACTTGAACAAATTTAATTTAGTTCCGTCATCTTCCTGTGATTGTGATATTGGTGGCAAGGAAAATGTAGAACACGGGCTCCTTCTGTGTTCCAAGTTTGAAAGAGAAGACTGACTTTCAAGGGATTTAATATACATTGACCTCCAAGTCTTCATCAACTTATTTCCACCAGAAGTGCTTTTAAAAAGCTCTGTGAAATTGTTGTAAATCTTTGTAATCCTTCTCAACCTCAAAGGATTTTTTCCCTTCTTTCCTTTGTAATGTGTACTTAATACTTACTTCTGGGAGTCACGTGTGATACTTTTTGGTGCACGGGGATTTTATAACTGTTTTCAATTTTAAAAAAATGTAAACAAAAATGTTATGAATTATTTGTCCCATTTTTTTATATTTTATTTCGTATTTATAAAAAGTAGAAAGCAAAGAAGAAACAGACTAATTTATTACAAAAGAAAAAAAGCTGTTTTTAAGCAACTCTTCCACACCACACCAAAGCGAGGAATTTGAATTGAGACAGATTTATCGTGCATCTATCCCTCTACATGACGGGTCTTTAGTGGCGTCACGACTCGACAACGCCGGCCACGAGTTCAAGACCATGACCTCTCGGGTACCGTTACCTAACGTTAATTGGAATAGAACTAGAAAAAGAGAGACAGTATAATTTATAAATATATTCAGTTAAATTCGTTATACATAGATTTAGTGATGAATACTTTCAGAAATACTTAATACTGAAATATATTTAATGAAAGTTTAAATTAATTCATTAGTTTTAGAATATTAGAGATTAACTTTAAAAGAAATTTTAATTAGGTATTTTGTTATTTTCCTGCTGGAAAAATAAAAACTTCGAGGAAGTAAAGCGTGAAGAATTTACTTTTATTTTTAAAAAATTGTACCAATTAGGGAAAAAGCATATTAGTTTCAAGTAAAGGAAGTAATTACAATGAAGTTTGCGACTGTCTCCGCAATGAAGTGACTCTAATAGATTTAAATTTATTACACAGGCGGAGAGAACAAGAAATGGTTGAATTAAACCAATACCTTAAAGTTAGATAGTCAGAAACATAACCGAACATAATGAATCAAATTTTTTCACATATTCATCAATATGTAATGACTTTTCTTTTCAATTTAATTAAATTCTGTTAATTATTTTACTACTTTCTTCAATAAGAATCACAAGCCTAATTCTTATTTTCGTAAGTAATTATTTTTTTTTATATTTTAGTTAACCAACAATTAGGTTTTTCAAACATAAATGTTTTAATAATTCACTCTTATTAAAAAAAAAAGCTACTTGTAACTGTTCTAAGCCATTTTACTTCTTTTTATATAGCGAACGAAAGAAAACATATTTTTAAAAGACCATTATGCATATCAAATTTCATGTAGTTTAATGCATATTTAGAAAATTTCCTTTAAAAATTTTGAGAACAAATATTTTTGTTTTAAATTATTTAATCTCTTTTTTTGAAACAGTATTAAATACTTTTCAAAACAATAATGCAGTTCCTAAAATATTTCTTCGCGAGCTAATTACACAAAAAATAAATTCTTCTTTCCTTTAAATAATTCCTCAGATTATAAATCTGAAGGTTGATTAATCTTTAAAATGTAACATTCATTCCAGCCAGAAGGTGAATAAAAATGAATGTAATAATAAAATTTAAATTAAATTTTTTAATGGAATTACTGGAATTGAAAATTGGCAATGGAAATATGAATTGAATTGATATAATCATAATGTGATACTAAGATGTAAAAAGAAAAAAAGTCATATGTTATTAAAAGATAGATTTTATTTTGGGGGGAAAATGATTTTTTTTAATATTTGTATTAAAAGTAATGTCCCATTTTGAAGTTTTTCAACTTTTAATCTTCAATGTCTAATTTTACTTACTTAGATAAAAATATCGAAAGAAGTATTTTATGATTTAGTTCTGAAATGCTGATTTTTAAGGAATCCTTTTTACTGAAATATGTTTCAAAATCAAAATAAACAAAAACTACGGTTAAAATTAGATTTTTTACTTTCCAGGATTTATTTGAGCTATTTTAATAAATTCTTACGCATTTCGATATGAATAAGTATACAGTAAAAAGTAATTCAATGTGAAGAAATATAAACAATTCCTCTAAAGAATGGATTTGGTCAAAATAGTCCGAAAATATTTGTAGGAATGATTTCTAAACTAATTGTCAGAACCTAATTTAAAAAAAAAAAACTTATTTGAAACAGATTACCTTGACATATTCTTTGAAAAAGAGATAATAAATTGTACAGAAATATTTTATGATAAAAGAGCAATCTTTAATTTTAATATTATGAAAGTAAACTTCTGGAATAGTAATATTCATATTTCTATTTATAGAACATTATTCTTAATTATTCGCAACGTAACAATTTTTTAGTTTATAAAAATTGTGACAATGTATAGTGTTAAAAAATTTATTGATTATTGTTTAAGTTTCTTTAAGTTTTCATTTGTAAGTAGCTCAATATTAATGATTTCTTTTAAATTTGTTTAACTAACTTTTCTTTATTTTATTTCTCTATTTCCAAGATCTTTTTCCACTTTCTTCATCTTTTCAATCTTACTAAAATACACTTAATAACAAAACGGAAAAAAATGAAGCACCAAGAAAGAGTTGCCCCATTGTAATGAAATTTCGTATGCAAGACATTTGTACCTAACATGCAAATTATTAAAATTTGGTTTCCAACGATTGAATAGCAGGAGTTACAGTGCATCGGAACTGCACACTCAGCAGGTGTTTATAAGAAGCGATTCTCAAGATGATGGTCAAAATTCCCGTTGCATTGAGATTTAGGATACCTTTCAACGACTGAAAAAATGCCTCACCTCAAGTTTTGAGCTCATTACGAGCAACTGTCAGAGTTTGAAAGAGATAGTATCATTGGATTGAAAGAGGAAAGTTGGGCAAATTGGAGATTCGCTCGTCATTATGTATCAAAGTGATGCGGCTATTAGAAGATGCATGCAAGAGCGGAGGGACAATGGCAGACTTCAGCACCATGATGGTAGCGGTCAACCTAGGACCACAGCAGATCCGGAGTACAGATTTATTGTCAGATCAATTGTCACAGCACCTAATTCATCGTAATCAACCCTCAGACGTGCGATCCGCACACAAGTGTCCCTCACGACCATTCACAGACGGCTAATAGAGCGAAATTTAGACTTGTACCAATCACTACGCCCCCTGTCACTCATGCCTGTACACTGTGGAGCCAGATTACAGTGGTACTCAGGTTGGAATCATGCTGACTAGAGACGTATAGTATTTAGCTGCGAATCCCCCTTCCAACTGCGTCCTGACAGTCATCGAAGACGTGTCTAGAGACGTCCAGGGCAGCGTGCCGATCCTGCTTTCCCTATTCCACGCCACACATGCCCTCAACCAGGAGTTATGGCCTGGAGGGCCATTTCTTTTGACAGTCGGGCCCCTTTGCTCGTCATTAGAGGCACACTTACAGCACAGCGGTACGTCGACGACATTCTGAGACCTGTTTTGCTACCATACCTTTTGCAGTTCCCTGGCCTTATTTTTCAGCAAGATAATGCTAGACTACATACGGCATGTATTGCTATGAACTGTCTTACAGATTGTCAAACACTTCTTTGGCCACCTAGATCACCAAATCTCTCTCCAATCGAGAATATCTGTTATATGATGTGAAGGTGACTGCATCTACCAGGGAATGTTAATCTCGACAATTGGAGCAAACTTGGCATGAAATACCACAGGAGACCAACAGGGTGCTTTATCACTCTGTGCCACGTCGTATGGCAGCTTGCATACAGTCTAGAGGTGGGCCAACACCTTAATGAACTCGTTACTTTGTAACTCTGAAATAAATCATTCATTTTTTCTAAAATTTTAATCATTTTCTGTTCTGTACATAACTTTTTTTCTATCGGACAACTCGTTCTTGGGGCGTCTTTTTTTTTTTTTTTTTTTGTTATAGAGTGTCTATAGAGAAATATGGTTTATTTATCCTTTATATTTTTTTATTGAGAATAACCTTTCAGCTACAAATTTATCTCTCTAGAGCTGTTCATAAAGTTCATTTTCCTATTCCCCGATATAAGTATAACAATACTTATGTTCCTCGTGCAGAATTGAATTATTTGTGAAGATTAATGAAAGATTGAAGAGAATATGAATTATACTTCTTAAGAGAATATAAATTGAAAATTAAAATGGATTTAAAAACTAATCTGAATGAAAGGATAATAATTCCTTTAAAAATCCATTTCACTTCAAGAATGCCGATTGAAATTTGAGCAGTAGTTATGTCAATTTGAAAGGCATTCGTATTAAGCAATCAAGGTTAAGATCAAGAGTTCTCAAGTAATTCGTGAAATTGTTTCTCTAATAACATCACGAATAATTATTAAAGAGTGAAATGAAGATTCTTCCTTTCGGTTTGCCATTTTGATGGTAGTATCTTATTTGATTAGAAGTGCGGAGAGATATTTCGTATTCTAATTTTCCAATTAAGTAACATAGATTCAGGCGCCATTTGATTTAGAAAATTAAAAAGCTAATAGAAAATCTATGTCTAATGGAGAATTCCCGTCGCTTATATGCGCATGAAGTAAAATGATATTTTTGAAATTACCTAAGTCTATAGAAGATATTTTACTTAATTTATAATTTTCGAATTGACTTATCTTCAGCATTAAGTTGCTTGATCAAATGACAACGTTTTATATTAGGGGGGGGGATGATATAATTTAGTCTGAAATTTGAGTTTCATAAACCTCTTAAATTGCAAAAAACTCTAAAATGTTTTCTGATAATTTCATATTTCATACTAAAATTGTTGATACTAATTTTGAAGATTATTGAGTTTGATCAAGGTAATTCCTAATAAAAGGTTTTAAACGTGTATATGAAGTTTTAAAATGGGAAAAATTTCTTATTCAGCTGATTTTTGAGAAAGTATGATGATGTACAAAATGCCATAAGATCAAAAGCTTATCTGTGAAAAATTCAAAGAAGAAAAATAAAATATTTTTATTATATCTTTTCTACAAGATTTTTCACTAAAATAGTGCTAATATTGTAAAAAGATATAGCTACTTTTAGTGTAAGTTATAACTTACTTTAAAAGTGGATCTGATGAAGTTCTTCGAAAAGCTGTTTTGATGCCGTAACAGTTATCTTTACTGGTAATGGTAAATGGTAATTATCATTACCATTTATAAATAAGTTACATCCATTAACTTCATTCAGTTGTTTAAAGTTATTAAAGATGGAATTGACAAAAAATAAATACAAGTACGAATGAGTTAAAAAAATGTTTAAGATAATGCGTAAATGCTTATGAATATTAACATACTATAGTTATACAATATACATTTTAGTAAAATGTATTAGAATTAAATGTATATTTTATAGCTAAATTTTTCTTTTACTGTATTTTTAAATATAAATTTCAAATAAAAGATAAATATATATTTATTTAATATTTGATTATTGTTTGAAAGTTAATTATTTTATGAAATTAATGAATTTCTAAATAACATAATAAATTTCAAAAGATTTCTAAATCGAAGTCTTTTGAAATAATTGTCTTTTGTTTTTTTGCATAAAAAATATATAATTTTTATAAAAGTCGTAGGGCTTAAAACCAGTTTAAAAGAATGCGTAAATGCTAATGAATATTAACATATGATAGCTATATAAAATATACATTTTAATAAATTGTATTAAAATTAAATGTATATTTCATATGTGCTAAATTTCTATTTTACTGTATTTTTAAATGCAAAATTATTTTTAATATGTATTTTATTTAAATATGTAGATAAATTGCTATGTATTAACAAGTATTAAAACAAGTAAAAAATTTTCATCAGTTTTGTTTGATTAACATATTTTAAGTCAAATTAATTAATTTTGTGATATTGCAGATTTCTAAGCGTTTTTCCTTTATATAAAACTACTATTATATTTCTTTTATGATTATTTAAAATTTATTTCACACAACTTATTTTACTTTAACAAAATAATTCTTGCTAAATTGGCAGCTACAGTTGTTGACATCTTTGGTAAAATCTAGAGTTTTTTTTGTTTTTTTTTGTTTTTTTTCTTCTTTTTTCCTTTTACCAAATCCATGGACACGAGAACAACAACAATTAATACTATATTTGAATAAAAATACAAGCCATTATTTAATTAACTAGTTTTTAAAATATTCTTAGATAAATTACCGTTTTTATATACCTAACCGATTTGGAAACATTTATGTGTGGAAGTGCATATTTTGTGTTTTTGCGTCCATCTTCTTTTCAAATTACTTGTCATGAAATGTAGATAAGTAAAGTTGATACTTTACTCTGCCATTGCAATACAATGTTATAAATTCTTGTGTGATTAATCATAATTTAATTTTAAATTCAGAATTTGAAATAGTTGTTTAATCAGAAGGACCTATTTCACCTGAGTAATATATATACGTCATTTCAATACTTCCTATAATAATAAATTATTTCCCTCTGGAGCATTGGTTTTAACCAATTCATATTATATTAAATGAGCTTTCAGATCAGCTTATCATAAGTGGTTTCAAGTTAGTTAATGCAAATCATTAAACAGAGACTTTGTATGGAATAAATTACTGCATTGTTTAATGCGTATGCAACAGGCAAATAATTTAATAGCATGCGCGTCATTCTAGAACGATCATGAATGATTCTAGATGAAGGCACTCAATGTTGTATAAGCATTTGAATAGAGTACGGAGAATATAGCTTCTCAGCTATTTATTAAAGGCAAAGTTTATTATTATATATATGCTAATAAGGACTTGTTAGAAAATTTTCTTAAGGCAATAAGCTTTCCTCTCGAATTATAACAGCTTAATAATAATATCTACGAAAATTATGCGAATGAAACAAAAATTACCTGTAGTGAAGAAAAAAGACAAGTTGGTTTTTAAGGTATCCTATAACGTGTAGAACCGTGATTTTGCAAAAGCGTAGAAGCAAATGTTTTTTTAATATTTAGTGTTACTTAGATTAAAATATACGAATAAAGTTGTTTTAAGAATATTGTTAAATAAAAATTATTTCAATGCAATATTTTGGCAAAAAAGGGAAGAAAGAATTACCTATTTTTTCAAAACATTCTCCGTTTATGAAAAATGAACCAATAATAATAATATTTTACTTATATATAGCCATAAATTCTCCAGAGATCCTGAGCTAGGATTTTTGAAAATTTCACATTATTTTCGGGGTTAGTTACTCCCAATTAAAATAGTAATCGGTACTTTTTTGTTAGAATTTTTTACTGTGATGTATTAAAATATAGATAAATCCACTTCAAAGTTATATATTTCAAAAATCTTAGATCAGTATCTGTGCAGAGGTCTGAAATATATATATAGGCAAAATATTATTATTATAGAAGCATTTTTCATACAAGGAAAATGATTTGAAAATTGGTAATTTTATATTCATTTTTTTCCAAAAAACTGCATTTTAATAATTTTTTATTGTAATAATGTTCTTAAAATAACTTTATACGTTTAATATAATCCAAGTGACACTAAATATTAAAAAAATATTCGTTTATACGCTTTTGCAAAATCAAGGTTTCGAATGTTGTCAGATACCTTAGAGAGCAATAACTTTCCATATAAATCTCAAGCAACCATCAATGAAATTAAAGTTTCATTTCTGATCCAGTAACATCATACGCGCGGCTAATAGGGATCCACTAATAAATAGTTACTGCAACAAAAATTTATTCATTTTAAGAGTGGAAGGTTAAACGTGTACCTATTGATAACCTAGAAGTTCGGATGTTCAATAAAGTAACACAGTGAATTTTCGGCCATCAGTTATTAACAATGACTTAAATTAAAAAGCAAGTTTTCAATTTTAAATTTATAAGCAACTTAAAATGAAATAAAACTAATTTGGATTTCATAAAATGTGAATAATTTTATAGATGTGTGAATTTTTGTTTTTGAATTGATTAACTTTTAATTAACGTCGTATTTAAAAGCAACACTGCCTCCCACTCTGTCGCTCTTCCACACCACACTAACTTACTTACTCGGGAGAATCGAGCTCACCCAAAGGGTTTCGAGCTGCGTACTGACCCTCCGAGAAGTTACTTTTTGTAAACTAAAAGAAATACATATACAAAAAGGTCCCGAATGAGGGAGCTTCCCCGAAATTCTTGAGGTATGAGAGAAGAATACAGTAAAAGTACTTTACAATTACAATGCAAATACAAAAAAGAAAGAATCATGAACACACGCAGATGTTACATTCTAATGAGAAGGAGAGACTTTGAAAAAATAATTATACACATGAAAACCACTCCTAAAAGGAATTGTGAAATTAGGGAGGAGAGGAATGTTAGATAAAGAGGAAGAAGATCCAAACATTTTTTGAAGTGATAACCTCTTTAGGGGCGTTTTGCTGAAGACAAGTCACGTTCGGGGGAATGTAACGGTCATTCCGCTTTTTCCGTCTTTCGTCGGAAATCGTGTTTACACATCCCTAAAAAGAAATCACGTGACCAAAGGTGGGGTGTTATCCCAGGATTTTGAGTAATACTCAGCCTTCCCTCTTGTCTGTTTAAATAGTTAGTTTTTGTTTCCCAAAAGATGAACAGTTGATACAAACTTCGAAAAAGACAATTCATAGGGAATTTTAAAAAAATCAGATGATATTTATGTAGAAGAGTATCAAGTTTTAATGTACGTAGCGGGTTGTTGGGTGCATAATATAAAATTCGAATGATCCAATTGCAAATATATATATTTGTTGTAGATAAAAAAAATCAATATCGATTCAGAAAATGTTGAAGGGACAAAATATTTGAGTCTTATGGATAGAGAAGGTTTAAAAATGCCCACAGATATTGTTATGAAAATCATTTCAATGCAACATTTTATTTTTGATTTGTAATATCGAAAAGATTCGAGTCAAAATATCTTTAAGTTTATTGCCAATTATCTTGCTTTACAAGCATAACAGAAGCATATCTGGAATTACAGGAATTGTGAAATGTCTTGCATTCGTTTCATTTATCTTCTGTAAAATGTAACACACCTGTATTTTCACATTTTTAAAAAAATATTCATTACACTCGGGAATATATGCTTAAATAATTATTTTCCTACTAAATTTTTGGAAAGACAGCAATAGGCCGGCTCCCACGCGACAACAGATGCGAGACCGTCACAAGGGGGAGGGGCTTGATTTATACGGATTTAACGTGCATTTTTTGCCACTCTTTAGTGGCGTCAGGACTTGAACTCTCGACTCGAAAACGCCGGTCACAAGATAGCAACCGTGACCGGTCGGTTACTGAGGTAACCCCTTTTTTTATTGAAGAACTGTCTAATTCTAAGTTATACCCTAGAAAGTAGGTAAAATAAATCAGAGTATTTTATCTGTGCACCATATCATCATTTGTTTGTTTCATTTACAGTTTAATAAAAAAAATTATATATAATTAGCGAATAGTTAATATTTCCGCCATCCTATGCCGAAAAAAATGCATCGTCTTAAGATTTTTTAAATAAATAAAAAAACACAAAATGATTATTAAAAATGTCGATGCACTTGTAGGAGGGAAGCTTTTATGTAATAAAAATAGCGATGAAGTTTTTATCTCCTGCTTAATGAATAACGCCTCTAATGTAGAAAAGGAATGAACTTCTCTCATTCTCCACTTAGATCTCTAACTCACAATAAAAGTGTCCGTTGATAATGATGCTATAATACAGTAGAAGAAGCTATCAATCATCTTCTTTGCTATAAAGACATCAGTATGATGACATATGGGAGATGTTGATGTTAGATATCTAGGGAAAGGGAGGTACTAACACTAATGGATCGCCAATAGCCTCTCAAATTAATAAATGGTTTGAAAATATGTGCCTGACACACTTTAACAGGTCTGTACTCACTATAATTCGGTGCCACAAGAGCTGGAAAATCCATTTTAGAGAAAGTGCAGCAAAAAAGGTTTCACAGGTCACATTTCAACTCACACCAACATTAAATATATATGTTTTAAAAATTGGCTGTCATATTAAAAAAAGCTTGAGTGTACATTTCTTGGTACAGAATAAATTTTATAAGAGAAGTTATTTTTCGCATTAATTAGATTTTGAGGATTTCTTTTTTGAAGATTAGTATTAAATATTATATAATGAGGGGGGGAGATACCTCCATTCTCTCTCTATAATTTATTGTTCTAAATAGGAATTCAAGTATTTGTTTGCATTTAAGAAATTCAAAGAAATCAGTAGTAATCTTGCATGCGTCAAATGAAAATGGAGATTCAAAAATGACTCATTTATAATCAGTTAGATGTACAAAGCTATTTAGAAACAAATAGTTCTCAACTTTAATTAAGATAATAAGGAATTATATCTTTGTAATCAGTTAGCCCTTATTTCTAATTAAGTTGGATATTGAATACGGGATTTTTGTTTTTGTTCAAATTAATATTAATTTTATTGATCAAAATCGAGTGTGATATACTATTTTTAGGAAATTATTATGTACCTTAAATTAATTATTTTCTTAAAGATATATATATATAGCAGTAAATAATTCAAAAGAAGACTAATAAATCCCAAGCATCCTAAGATCAGACCGGAAGAACCAAGAACATGGAACCATGACAAACCAAAAAGAAATGTATCTAGCGGGGAAAACTATTATGATTTCTCGAGCTGTCACTGGTTTAGGACAGTGAAACAGGATTAAACATTGTTTTGTGAGATCTCAACCTTCTCCTGCAGCAGAAATTGTTTCTACATAATAGTTTCCAGTATAAACTAAGGCAAAAGCCTAAAACCCACGTGGGTGAATATAACAGCAATAGAATAGAAATTGCAATATTAAATTACCATAGGAATCCGGAAGAAATAGACAAATATAAATATGTATAAACAAAAATATTTGCAAGAGAGGTTAATAATGAATATAACCATAATTAACAATAATGTAAATGAGCAAAGAAACTCTAATCTTACCCGATGTATACAGATTCCACAATGTACTGACTCACTGCATCAAAAAAACACAGCAATACTAAGAATAAAGGCGCCATCTATGTATATTTTTAGTAACTAAATATAAGCATATATCAAGAATATTATATACTATAGACTAAATATATTAAGAAATATAACAATAAAATTATATACTATAAAATAAATAGAAATGAATACTTAAAATAAAAATAATTAAAAAGCTATAACTTTGATGACATATATTTATAAATAAAATTAGCTGGATAGTTATAGTCTAGGCAACTTTGAAAGAATTTTTTATAATTATTAATTCTCAATACTTCTTCAGATACTAAATCATTATTTCTTTTTATATAGTTTAGAATGATATTTCTAAAAATTGAAATGTGAAGGGTACTATTCCAATATGGCATTTTTATAACATTAAAATCAAAAGAGTCTCTTTTATCAAAAATATTACTTTTTAGCATATTATTTTCAACTTTTAATTCTAGATCAAGGAAATTTGCTGACTCTATATTGCAATTGGTTTTTAATAGTTTCAGGTAGGTTGGATAATAATCAAATATAGGAGTAAAGTCAACTTTATTACTGAAAATAATTAGATCATCCATGTATCTAAAAAAGTAACAAGAGTCTGTATCAATTTTTTCATTCTCGTAATAGTGTAAATAGATATTAGCCAGACTATTACTAGCTGGGCCACCCTGTGGCAGACCTTTAATTTGTTGATAATATGAGTCATTATGAAATATGTAATTTTCTTTCAAAACAAATTGTATAATAATATTATATTTATCATAGTTTATCAATTTATTTAATGAATATTTAATATAAACATTTCTAAGTACTTTAATCATGTCCTCTATATCAATAGAGTTGAATAAGTCTTCAAAATCAAAGCTATGCAAAGATTTAACACTCTTACCTTGCATATACTCAACAATATCTTTACTATTCTTTACAATAATGGAGTTTGAGATATTGTCTAGAGTGTGTTGCATAACTTTTGCAACACCTTGCCTGGTTGTGTAATATAGGTATTAAAACCATTAGTAATAGTTCTGAATTTAATTGGACACTTATGAAATTTTGGTGTAAGAAAAATATAAGGAAATTTGATATTCTTTGTATATAAATCTAGTTTTTTATAAAAAGCTGAAATACGGTTACTGATTTCTCTATTGCTGCTATTAGATTTAATAAACGCATTATTGTTTTGAAACTGTTTGTTAAGTATAAAGTTATAAAACCATTTGCAAATGATTGCATAGTTGCCCTGAACTTTATCTACATATACAATAATGAAATCTTTTTGAAGATTTGAAATTTGTTGTTTTACGGTATATATATATATATATATATATATATATATATATATATATATATAATATTCTAATCTAAAATATTTAACATATATAGTAGACTCAGGAAGGTTTGTCTAAAATTAGTGCTGTCAGTTTTGAATTCAGTTAAACTTATAAACATTTGACTGTCAAAAAATTCTGCGAATAAATCTCTCATTTATTTTAATCTTGAAATACAAATATTCTGAGAACATAGACATATCCATATAATTTCATGAGGAATAACACATTTCTTACTTTATTGAAAATGTGAAATAATCTAATTTAAAAATTTTTTAACTTGTTCATCAGTAGCATTTGTCTAAATGATTATTTGCATTCAGAGACAACTAGTAGAAATTTAAGAACTAAAAATCATCAAAGTAGCTCAGCAAATATAGTTAAGCTCCAAACAATAAATAGTTCTTCTAGGGAATGTTAAGTTTAATACACAATGCGTAAAATTATTTTAATTCAATCATAAATTAATATTTCAAACGTTAACTCTGCCATTTGAAGAATAAAAATTATTCACTGATGGTAAATTTCTGGAATATTTGAACAGTAAGCCATGTCTCTATAATTCATTATTTGATTAATTTATGTTAAATACGCGACGCAGTATTAAAGAGGCTGAAAGCAGGAAAAGAATTATTATTCCTTCAGCTGAACAAAATGGAATATTTTCAGAATAAAATTTTAAGATTTCACCTCGAATTATTAAAACAAATGTTCTTTAAACAAACTAAAGATTAGACAAAACTCATTAATTTGGCAGCATTCCAAATCAGATTCTAGACAAAAAAAATTTTATTGGCTGTTCTTGTCAAATGTAATAATAAAAAAAGCAGAGCATGCAAATCTTTGAAAACAAGCTATAAAAAATTGTTATTATGATTTAAAAATAATCTTAAAATATGTGTGTGATATAAGAGAGTTAGTCATCTTATTTAATATTTCTTTCAAAAGTCGTAAATGTTATGAAATTGGGATTTAGAAGAAACTACTAACGCTATTTCTTATTCTTACTAAAACTGTGACATTAATAAAAAATCAATCAATCAAACAGCATTTTAAACTCTGTATCTTTGTTACAATGTAAGAATTAAATTAAATTTTGACTGTGAATTAGAATTTCACTGTATCATATAAAGCTATTATATATTGTGGACATTTTTATTTTAGATTTATTTCATCTAAAAACCCATAAATGCTATGCTTAGTCATAATAATTAAATTAATCTGCATGAATGATATATACTAGGGAAAATCAGTTTCCAAAATTCACTTCATTATTTTAATATACTAAAAAGAATTTCTCCACGCCCATTGAAAATAATTTGTTAATTATAGTATAAAATATATCATATAAATAACATTCATTATGATTTAAACACGCAATTAAAACTAATTTATATAAATTATAAATATCTTCGTTCTTAATACTTGATAGTTACTATATACAGAGCTCTAAAAGCTTTTAGTGTCCCCAGTCAGTAAGATTCTTTAAAAATTGCTTCTTCAAGCGAAAATATTGCGTTTACATAATAATCTTATTTTCTGTGAAGCTATATTTCTAGAAATTCTACAGAGAAGAGACTGACTCACAGTATTTTAAATAAACACATTAAAACCTAAGTAATTGTTAAGTAAACTAAATTTCAAACTATGTTCTCAATTACTAAGGAAAGAAAAGACCAAACAAAGACATTTGTGTAAAGAATATAAATTAAATTCCACTATGAGAGTAAATTTAAAATAAAGAATAATTTAAACTTGGTTCAACACAAAGTATACTTCGTAAAATTTCCAAAAATTTTCAATATTTGCTCTTTTTCTGCTATTATTTTCAGTAATCAAGGTGTATAAATTTCCACCGTTCTGGTTTGCCCGTACTGGCTACCAAAATCAACCGGTCTGCCCGTACGCTGTACAAGCAATAATATTTTCTTCTTTCTATCTTTGATTTGAACGTATTTTGGATTCTTGTGATGAGATTATTAGTGCTAGTGCTTTTAATAGATGCAGTTTGTAAATGGTATAGAAACACTTCTCATACGGGATTTTATTTGTAGTGAAGGCGATAATTTATTTATTGAAGGTAGGAATTTAGATTCTTGAAAATATTTGTGATAAAGAACAGGAATTAGCAAGGTAATGTGCAATCTGCTGCTTGACAAGAAATAAAAATGGAAAGATAAACCAAAAAATCCGATATTATATCTGTCTGCATTGTAATATAAGACTGAGTACTGCACCATGCTTCAAATAGTGCGTTCATATATATATGCACACACACGGAAAGATTAATCGTTTGAAAAAGAGGTACGAACATTAAATTTTTTTGTATGAGAGAAATTCGAAATTCTTTTAAGATAATGAAACATTCCTTTCTTCATAGCATGAAGAGTGTACCTATAAAAAGCAAATATTTAGAGCTTTTCTTTGTGTGTTTCATATTAAAAAAATAATAAATAGTGTGAAAACTTTAAAATTGAAAATTTAAATAAAATTCTTCCATTTTCGCATTCTATTAAGTATTATGCTGAGTTATATGCAACAAATAAATGTGCTTTTTTTTGGGAACATTTTGGGCAAAAAAATTGACTGCTTAAGGGATTAAGTGCTGTTTGATTTAGTCATAGATTTATCAGCTTTGGAAATCACAGACTTGCCTTAGGTATCTGATTACCCTAAAATTATGAATTTTACCAAAAATTGACAATTTTTATAAACTTATTTTATAGACCATCTTATTAGCTTTATAAAAATACCAAGTTTATTATTTTCCGTTCTCTAGAACAAAAACTACAAATGTTTCAGTAAAAGCAGATACCATTACTTTAAGCAAGATGTCATACTTTAAAAAGAGGAATTTAATTATTCATTAAATAACATAATGCTAGCCTAGAAAACTCTTGTGAATTAAAAAAATATATGTATAGCAAGAACGAAGAAAGATTTTAACCAAGCGTTTATTTTGTCAGGAAAAGAAGTCTATTTTTTCCAAATGTACGCCAAATAAATATTCGTCTTTGCTTGGAATTCTTTACATTATTAATATTTTTAATTTTCAGTTAAGTTTTTTAGAAAAATTATCAGTTTTGCTCCGTTTTAATTCCATATTAATACTTACGATATAAATTCACTTGAAACGTCGGAAAATAATCAATTTTTATGAATATATTGTTTTAATAAAAACAGAAAAAGAATTTGCAAAAAATTTACAAAACTAAACAAAATCCAAGAGTTGTATCCCAAAAATCCCTTAAGATTTATGGTACCACTTTAAAAAACAAATCATTAAGAAAATTTTTAAATAGTATGTCGTGGCTCCATATACAGTTTTCATCAATGATAATAAATAAAAAGTTGTGAATCAAATGTTGTGCGAGTTATATAATACAAAAATAACTACTTTTAATAACTTTAAATTGAAGATAAAAGCCATCAATCCGGTGAAGTTTTCAAGCAATTTTAACTTTCAATGATAACCAACATCTCTGAAAGAGTGAAATAAATCTCTCACGAGTGTTAAGGTTCTTCCGTTATCGCAATGTAATATAATTACGAATCACAAATGAACACTTCCATTTCCTCTTCCGTCTGCCATAACCGTAAAATAAAAACCCCCGTATGCATGGCCCGAGGCCAGTAAGTAGTCCATTGCCCGACATAATTGTAACTTAAAACATAAGATTTCTTCCGGTCTCTGATGTCCGACGCCTGTTGAAAATGCATTTTTGTCAAAGCCTTTTACATACCATTTTCACCCATTCCATCATCTGAATAAAAATAACAAAAACAACCAAGAAAACTACTTTTATAGAACAACTAGCTGAATCTTGTATGAACAAATCTATTTATCTCTTGTAGTTGCTTTGGGCTTCCTGCCAATTTCCTTTGCTGATGGGGTAAGAGAACTTTTACTTGCCAAAGCATTTAATATATTTTAGAAACCTCTGTTTCGGAAGCACAAGTTACGTGAGAAATGGGCAAAGCGTCTGGCTAAGGAAAAATTTCGATGCATGATTGAAAGCTTTGAAATTGCATGGAAAAGATATTTTCCAACATCCTTTTTTCCCCCATCTAAGGGTGGAGAATGACCTCGAAAATAAAGATGCTGAGGTAACTCTCCTATCAAACTTTTTTGTTTCAGTTTCAGACGGATAACCTTTCTCAAAATTTTATATATATATATAAACAAGAGTATTTTTTGTTGTTATTTTTACTATAAATATTTCAGTTTTGTAAGAAAAAAAAACAGCAAAAATTTCATTAAATGTTTATAAATATTGAAATAGTTAAAATAATTGAACAAAAACATTAAAAAACTAGAACATGGTTGTTTTTTTTTCTGAATGGAAAAAATAAGTAGGATAAGATCATCCATTTCCAAGTATTATTTTGCACAACCCGTGTATAATTTGTTATTCTTCATTAAATAACTTTAATAGTTAAGTGCATGGGCTCGACACAAATTAGACTTATTATCTATCCCATTTCAATGAATAAAAATATAATTTTAATATGGAATAATTTAAGGTATCTGAACACAATGAAAATGATCAAATTCACTCAAGACAGATATTTTTGTTTTTTATTTTATTGAATAGAGCTATCTTTTGACTTGACGAAACATACTTTGTTTTGTTTCTACACTACCTAGAGGCCAAGTTACAATTAATTTTATAAATTTATAAAAACCGGAAGTGGGGTTTTTTATCCACCAGAAGGGGGCATTTAAATTGCTCAAAATCTATCATGACGAGTCTGACAACTCAAAATATTACGAATGTATTTCTATAAAACTTTTTGAACCTGATATTTATGTTATTTTCTAGAGAATGTACTAAAATATTTCTCATTGTATGAATACTTTTTGAGTTATGGCTTGCTATTTAAATAATGGTCTCATAAAAAATGTAACATGTCTTATAATGTTTACTCAATCAGCTCTAAAATTTTCAAATTTTAATAAAAAATTAACATTTTAGTACATTTTTTAGATAAATGCATCTAATTTGTTTTAGTAATACTTTTACTAATATATGTTTATTACTTTTTTTTCTAACTGCTTTGAAGTTTTACAAAAATATTGCTAAAATTTCACTTATAATTGTGATTTTTGTAAAATTCAGGTAATTTATTTTAAATTTTGATAGTTCAATATATAGTAATATTTATTGGTATTGAGTCCTAAAAGAGCATTTATAATGTTTTAGTATGCTATTTTGTTAAAAAGTACTCCGGACGTGTTCGGATACCTTAACTAACCAAAACTTCTTAAGGACTTACATCAAATATCATATTCAACCCATTCGAGTATTACCTCTGAGGGAATGAGTGGCTGCTAAAGTAGCATTATAAACCAACTAGAGGGCAATTGGCAACGGACCTCGTAATTTTGATCCAATGTCAATTGGTAAGGATGACACTTAAAATATGTGTGTGTGGCACCCCTTTCCTAACTTTCACTCCACGCCAAAGGAAGAGCTTTGAGCCTTGGCTGACTTAACGTGCATCTGGTCAGCCCCTCTACACGGCGGGTCTTCAGCGGCACAAGGCTCGAACTCATGACACACAGGCCACGAGTTCACGTCTGAGAGCCAAAGTTCTAGGGACCATAAACACTATTCTACCGTGGCTCACAAGTATTATTTCTGATGATACTCTTAAGTGTTTCAGAAATCATCTTAGAACTGATTCATTATTTAAAGTGATTATGAATTGTATTATCACTTACACATCATTATTTAATGTATAAGTGATAAATACAATGTTGAAAATGTTTCTTTGATTTATTGAAAATGAAGAAACATTTTCGTTTTTGTAAATATTCTGTGTAAAAACAATTCAGAGATTTGTAAAAGTGACAGGTATAATACAATGTAAATAAAGAATGAATACATGAAATTAATATTTATGTTTTGTGATTTCACTATTTTATTGAATATTCCAATTTTGATTCAACCGTAATTATTACATTAGAGAGTAACATTTGTCTTAGAGTTAACAAAATTGAATTTTGAAAAAATATTTTATGTGAACTTCTGATTCTATAGCTTGTAATAAATGAAACGAATATTTTCGATATTACTGAACAATTGCTCTTCTGCTTAAATTATTATAACCGTGAGAAACGCAACTAGTTGCTCCAGTGATTTCTTAAATTATTTTTTGAACAGAATCTCCGATGTTAAAAATAAACCACACATTGAAATCACTCATCCATTAAACTCGGTAACTTTAAACCAGAAAAGCTGCCAACTTTCTTCGTATTACTTTAAAGAAAAAAAATAGTATAGCTTTTCTTCCTACAAATACATTGAGGCGTTAATTTTCTACATTTTACCTCCGTACTCAAATATTTAATTTCATTTCGGGCACTTTCTCAAGCGAAGTTAACAAATTAAAACTCAAAAACTGTTTTAATATCTTAGCTGAAGCATAAAAAAATATATGTGAAGGTTTAATAGAGTAAGCTTTCTTTAAGGCAAACTTAAATTTTGAAAATTTACTTTTTAACGAAATTAGAAATGCTTCAATATTAAAGCACATTTTTAAAACTATTTTTTCTCTCTCATTTTCAAGATTACTATCTGATTCAACAACATAAGGTGAAGATTTAAGCTAATAAAACAACTATATTAAATAAATGGTTAACAGAAAGTCAAATTTGCATTTAGTTTTTTCGAAACTTATCCATTCTCTTGTCTTATCGAATATTATCACATTTAACATCCGGATTTTAATTTAAGCTTATAATAGCATTTTTTTAATATCATTATACAGGGTGTCCAGCCTTAATGTCACTCAATAGCTAATTCCCGAACCGTTCGGCTTAGACATGTACTTCCAATTTGAAAAATGTTTTAAAAAAGGTGAGGAATGTTTTTACGTGGTTTTCGAACCAAAAAGCCTATTTAGAAAAAAAATTTCAAAACTAAATTTTTATACGGTCCCTAGGTTTTATCACTTATATTTAGGAAAAGATGCAGTTCACACAAAAACAAAGTAAACATAAAAAGTTTCATTTTATTACGATAAAAAATGATCGAGTTATGCCTATATAAAATTGAAGCATCTGAATTGCTCAGAAAAGGGGGTCGTATATACATTGAGTTTAGAGAACAGTAATTCACTATCTACAGAAAGAGCAAAAGAAAAACATCATAGTAATATTGAAACATCGTTTTAAACATCATTCGTATTGCTGTATGGCAAACAATAAAAGTTAAATTAAAGAAATACAATTTGTACCGAAAAGATTAAAACAAATTATTTTAACAAATAGCAGTAAAAGAACTTAGGATTTGCCGTTCAAATTATAGCATTACGTAGAATGATGCACCAAGCATGAATTATGGGCTTTATTATATCAGAATGACCAAATTAATAATGTTCAAAAAATGACTGCCTTCCGCAGAAATGCAGTATCGAACCCGCATCAGAACCTCCGCCTGTAGCTTCTGCAACATAGTTGGTATCACAGACCTGGATGCCATGCTGATTCGATTGAGTAAATCGGATTAACTCGTGGATTCACGTTCGTACACTTTGCTTTTTAGGAAGCCCAAGTGAAAGAAATCCAGAGGACTTAGGAAACTTCATCTTCTAAAAAGTCGGCTAATGGTCCAGATAAAATTTCTGTGTATGATTCTGATATTAAAGGTCCATCGAAATACATTGGGCCAATTAACGTACTCTTCCATATTCCGCACCAAACATTCACCGACCAATGCACTTGGTGGCGATTCGGTCGTATTAGATGTGGGTTTTCGAGGGACCAATAATGCGTATTCTGAGTATTAATAGTGCCTTGCCTCGAGAACTGGCATTCATCGGACCACAAAACTTCATTAAAAAATTTTGGATTTCCATCCAGTGTATTTAACACGAAATTGCAAAAATCGAAACGACGCTCCTGGTCTCCGGGCATTAGTTCCTGCGCCAGGACTGAACGATAAGGATATGCACCGTACGTATATAAATTGCTCCACACCGTCGATTTTGAGTAGGAACAAGCCTTGCTAATATCCCGGACACTACTTTCAGGATGAGCCAGGGCATATCCTAGAACATCCTCAGCGGGTATCCGCAAGCTTGAAGGTGTGGCACGAGACAAAAGAATACATCTATGACAACTCCCGGTTTTATACAAGTGTTGAACAGCACGGGCAATTGTACAATAAGATGGATGTCTTCGACTGGGAAATTTAATTGCATAAAGTCTTGCCGCCTCTCTTATTTCGATTACACTGCACATACAACAGTACCATTTCGTAGTATTCTTCATTTGTATACATCTCGTTCTCCCGTCCTAGAATTCGTAATATTGCAATTGCTACCGACTACACAACAGATTTTTAATAATCACCATGATCAGTACCGTAGCAAATAAGCCTCTTTTTTTGGAAATGCTTTTGAAATGTTTTCTTCGTCCAAAATATTTTATTTTGTCTATATTTTACACGTACAGAATAAATTATATTTCTTAAGTACTCAATTATTGTATTATTAACGTAATTTATGTACTTTTAAATTTAAAAACGATTTACGTAAGAGCGACGCGCAAGAGCGAAATTTTCCTGGCAGAGCTCCAATTAATTTCACTTTGGAGATGGCCCCTAACTAGCTTCTTGAAAACGGCCGGGAAAATTGAGGAAATATACGACTTTCAAAGTTCCATAACTCGACCAGTTTTTATCGCAATAAAATGAATCTTTTTATGTCTACTTTGTTTTTGTGTACTGCATCTTTTTCTAAATATAAATGACCTGAAAACCGTATAAAAATTTAATTTTTGTAATTTTTTTCTAAATAGGCTTTTTGGTTCGAAAAGCACGTAAAAACATTCCTTACCTTTTTTAAAACATTTTTCAAATTGGAAGTACATGTCTAAACCGAACGGTTCGGGAATTAGCTATTGGGTCACATTAAGGCTGGACACCCTGTATATTGTTACCGGAGAAAAATAATCAAAACATTTTTGAAATTTTACGTGTAGTTGTGTTTGCCTTATCAGTCCTTATTAACTAATAAAGTGACAATTTATTATGATACAAAACAAGTTCTTGCTTCAAATGAAAAATGTATTAAGTGTAATGAAAAATACGAAAAAAGAGTATTTTTCATTAGATTGTGAATAAATGGAGTTCTGAAGGTTAACAAGCAGCATAGATGATCATTTAGAGCTGATTGTTATAGATAAAATAGAGAACATGTTAAAATATTGTCCTTTTTCTTCAATTCATACTATAGGCCCACACTCTTTCTATATATGTATCTTGTTCTGATTTTCAATCGTTAATAAAATGCTTTCTATTCATCCAATCAAGTTCAAATAAATTTTTTTAAACTTGCACTGGATGACACTTGATGTTAATGCAGTTTTTCAAGTATCAACTTCAAGTTACTAAGGAGCTACCAATCCCTCAATTTAAAGTAAACGTTCGTCAAAAAATATTTTTCAATTCCTACGATTAGTTCACTCTCTCCTATATATATTGTTCAAATTTTCAATCGTTAATAAAATACTTTCTATTCATCCATGCGAAGTAGGGATTGCCTTTAAAAAAAATTTTTGTTTTACTTGTTATCCAAGATAATGTAAATAAGGGAACATTTTTCTCAATTTTTTATGTATATAAATCTAATTACACACTCATATCACTATATAAAACTACAACAACAATATTCTAGTGAACTCTATTTTTAATGTTATTAATTAATATATTATAAGTAAAACCCTAAGCTTTCGATTAAATAAATGAATATTTAAGGATAGCGTGAGTACCCTGTATTTTCTCATAAATACGGCAACTCAAAACTGAGCTTTCATCTCCCTCTGATAGAAATGTGATAATATGCACAGTGTAGAAATCTCTCTCTTTATCCCACGTATGTATCACTCTTTATGCACGCACACATACACACATCTTGTATCATCAAAAGTAATTTTTTAGTAGAGAGATAAAGAAATGTTTTTACAAATAATACTAGCTTAAAATGATTTCCTCCAGCGCTCAAATCTAGACCCGTGTTCCTCTTCTAGCTAATGTACTATGTTCTAAAGCTGGATAATTGGAATATACTCGCTTACACGAAAAATGAAACTAACACTGAAGGCAATAAAACAAAACAAAAAAGAAGTTAAAAAAGGAAGTATAAACATTTGAAATTTTTTTTAAAAAAAAGACACGTCCAAAAGTAGAGAAATTTTTTACACATTATACTCAATCAATACTTTTGAAATCAACATGGTATTTAACATGGACAAATTGTTCATATTTGGGGCTTTAATTACTAATTAAAGGGACATGGTACAGTTTATATAAAAAAATTTTGATTTAATGATTTTTACAATTATTTTGCTTGTAATAAATGTATGTTAATTACGTAAAACGTTTTAGGCTCAAAATACTACAAAAAACTAATCATTAAATTTTTTTTTTAAAAAGTTTTAAAATTTATGAAGGAATTTTAAAATGTTACTCCTCCTACAGTAATTGACGTACA
Source organism: Trichonephila clavata (assembly GCA_019973975.1). NCBI lineage: Eukaryota > Metazoa > Arthropoda > Arachnida > Araneae > Nephilidae > Trichonephila > Trichonephila clavata. The sequence goes on from BMAO01006872.1 coordinate 467,117, forward strand.
CACATGAAATTTCATTTACAAATACATCAAGCTATGTATAATAAAAGTTGGTATGGGTTTTCTGCTAGCATGGTTATTATTCGTAAAATATTTTTTTTATGAATGTTTATTGAAGATTCCTTGTGTGAAAAATGTGCAAATTCTAAATTCGACTGTTTTTTTAAAAAAAATAAGTACTAATTCGATTCAAAAATGTATATCAATTTTTGTTACATATCTATTAGCAATAGGTAAAAAAATTTCAAAGCATTTGGTACAATAGAAAAGAAAGTCATAGCATTTTAAAGGAAGATAAATGAGTTATTTTTCTTTCTGAGATAAATCTTTTTTAAGTTTTTATTTCCCATTGGTATATGAATTGGTAAATTAAAACAAACACATTTTTAACTTAGAGTTTTCAAATTTTAAATTATTATGGAAAATAATACAAAAAATAATTTAGACAAAAAAAAATGTACTTGAATTTTTGACTGATTTTTGTCAATTGAATCGTACCTTAAGCAAGTAAAAATTGATTGGTGAAAAACAGATGTAGAGAGGTACAGAGAAATTAAATAAAACAATAACCTCTTTTAAAAATTAAAGCCTTCCCTTAATTATTTTTTTTTGCTCACTGAAGCTATTTTTAATACGTTTGGGAATGTTGTTCCGTGTTTTCCTTCATATGTGTTTATATTAGAAAGCAAATAGTTGACTAAGAAAATGCCACATTAACTGGAAAAATATTAGTTTTCGGGAAATAACTATCCATAATATAAAAATCTTTCAATTTAAAGCAAATAAATAAATAAAGTAAATCACATAATTTAAGTAATAGTTTTTTAATGAAACTTGCCTGAAATTAAATGTTGTTAAAAAGATTTAGTACCTTTGTATTTCCGTCTTAAGATTTTGAACTGGATAAAAGTGTTATAACTTGATTTATATATATATATATATATATATATATATATATATATATATATATAATCGGAGCTTTTTAAATCTTACTTTCTTTTCGAAGTTCCTAACTCAGATTTGCAGGTAAACACCTTTCTTTTTCTGGAAATGGGATTTTTTTGTGCTATGGAAAAATAATATGTAATTTTTTTCTAACCTTAACAACACTGTTTACTTTTAAAAAATGAAATAGTTTTTCAACAATTTTTTAAAAAAATCTGGACAGCAAGGTTAACATGGATTATACAAAGCAGCTTTCCTAAAAGCCCGAATTTCGAAAACGTTTATTTTATTTTTGAAGGTAAAAATAACTTTTTTAATGTATTTTCAAAACTATTGTAGTATCATAGCTCATGTATTAAAACCAAGGGGGGAAAGCTATAATTTAAAAATGAGTTATTTGATTTCTATTTTGTAAAAGCTTTTGCTCTCTCAGGTCTTTGATGTATGGTTGATCTCGCAATTTCTTTTAATAACAGTTGTTCTAATTAAGATATCTGCCTACGTTTCTGAATCAATGTTTGACTGAGATTCAATTCTCTCTCTCTCTCCCCCTCCCATCTGTTTCATTATATGTAGGAAAACAATCTAGCTGTCATAAAGAAAAAAATTTACTAAGATAGAGAAGAGGAAGGTCTATGCTATAAAAGTGGTGAATTTTAAATAACTGATTTTGATCTTTATTTTAGTAAAATAAGAATCACAAAACTTTAAATGCCTTTTGTGAAGATAGTATTTTTTTTTTTTGTCAAATTTATGTTATTTAAAACCTGATATCCAAAAAATTTATAAATGCATTTTTTTCATATTATGTATACGTGTTATTTAAAGTATGATAAAAGCAAAGAGAACTAAGGATTTAGCTCTGACATCAATTTTTTTCAATAGTTTATTGTTACGAACACCATGCATTTTATTAAGTTTTGTATACAAAAAGGTTCAATGTTCCATAAATTTTGCTAATTGTAAATATATTTTATATTTTAATTCATTGTCTTTATAACTATAAAATATTAAGTATATTGTGTAAAAAATAATTTAAATATATGTCTTTGAATTCTATGTAGAGTGTTTTGAATTTCGGTATAACTTTCATCGAATTTCACCTAAAATACTTGATTTTAATAAATTTAAACTGTCACATAATTTCCTAATTAGTGTTTTTCATTAATTAAGCCATAAGCACCAACAAAATAACATAAAATTACTAATCTCTTGGCATTTTAAAAAACTTGTCTACATACGTAGGCAGATACCTTAATAGAAAAATAACAATCTGTAGCTTAAAATAAACTAAAATTTAGAATTAGTAATGAAATTGCTTACGCTTAGCTAATATATAAAAGCTTTACACGAGAAGTAAAGGTTATAAAATCGGGCTTTTTCTATTACAGAAAATGTGGGATTTTTATCAAATTTTATACGTTGAAATACGGATTAAACTAGTCAACATGCTATCACTGAACTATCGGTGAAGCTGAAGCGATTAATCTTCGACAAAAGACTTATTTTGGATTGGCGCTAATGCGTTGATACCAATTTTTGTAGATGTCAAACTATTTGAATCATCGAATCAAGTAATATCTCAACCATGCTTCACCTGGTTCCGCCTTTTCACAATCAGTTCGTGCTTCAGTGCATTCCACATGGTAGACAGATATAAACTGCCATAAAATAATGTTCGACGCAAAAAGTAAGAGATAGCTCTAAACATGGAAAATATGAGTGATTTATTTATGAGCCACTTTCTAAACTTTTGAAACTTTTAATGAAAATTAATATGATAATGATTTATGTACTTTTCGTGGTCGCAATTTGTATCATACAGCGACATAAATTAGGATTTATTGAATTTCTGATATAAAAATATTTTTATTTAAATTTACACTTTGAACCTAACGCCTTAACACAGTAGTATCTCAAATAAATTTTCTTCTTCCGAATAATAATACCATACGAACACCATAGGGCAAAATAAAATAAACTATTTTATTGTCTTAGCTGTTTTATAAGGCTAAATTTTGTATCCAAAATTAATTAAAATTACGAATCTTCATCAATAAATTAATTCATTAATTCCTGCATCATTTATCGTTTTTATGATCAATCTCCTAAATACAAGGGATTTATCTAATTTCATGAGTACCATAACTTTGAAAATGCATTTATGAAGTTCAGTTGAGAAAAAAAAAATTCATACTTTAAAATAGAAATCAAAATATTTTTATAATTTATTTTGGCTTTGAGTGAAAATTAATAATTCATTGAGAATATACCATGAACAGCTCTTAGATATTTTAATTACCTCACATCGCTATTATGAATAATAAGTTTCCTTTTTAAACAATTAAAAATTCTTCATGTCGATAAATTTTTAAATCATTCCAGTTTCAAAGCCAATATATTTTACATAATCCTAATTCTTCATTCTATTATTTTTCCTTTTAATTTAGTCTGAGTTTGTCAAGCGTAATTTCTTTCTATTTCTTGAATAATTTTCGGTAGAGTTCCTTGAGAAGCCCAGAAAAAATATTGTTTGAGTTATGAATTGCCTAATTGTTTATGACTAGTTCCCCTGAAAATACATATTTACTTAGTAATAAGTTCATTAGCAATTCCTTTTGGTCGATGATTATAAATAAAAGTAGATTTGATACCGCAAAACTTATTGTGGAAAAATACAATAGTTGTTAAATCAAAGAATTTTGTATCTAATTAGCTATAAAAGACCTTAGTAATGGATATTTTTGTGCAAAATTATTCCTTTTTTTCTTAAAAAAAAGATCCCTATATTATTAAAGTTAAATTATTATGAATAAGGAATTCACCTAACTTTGATAAAACTATATATAGTTTATACATCACTTCTCTGGTCTCTCATTATTCTCTATTTTTTTTCTTTAATAATTACTTGGACTATTCTAATACTCCACAAAATATTTAAAGACTAACTGATTATTTCATTAATTATACAAAGAAGTTGATTCCATAATAATATTTATGTTTTTTTATAAAAATGTATAGTTATTATTCCATAATCATTTAGTAATTTTAGTAATAATTCAACAAATATGCTTATAAAACGGTGAACTATAATTTGATTTGTCAATAACGTTTTATATTTCAAATCTTCCTAAAAGATTTTTAAAAATAATATTTTAAAATTTTAAGTATTTTTCTTTAATTAAGGACTATAACATTTGAAACTATTCGAGGATTTCATGGCAATAGTAAATTTTTAAGAAAAAATTTAATTATTTTTATAGAAGTTCTTAGTATAAAATTCATTTTGATACTGTCTACATTATGATAAATCCCATTTATTAGGTATAAAGGAAAATCTCATCCATAAAGGAAATTGTAGATTATTTCGCACATGAAACCATATTTTCCATTTCTTAATTAATTCGTAATAAATATCTTTTTAAATAGCTTATAACTAAAAAAATAATATATGCTGTGAAAACTGCCTGTTTAATCATTAAAAACTAAGTCCATTTATTTATTAAAAATAAATACATAGGATAAAAATTTAACGCATTCAATTTACAGAAATCAATAAAGCTCAGTTCAAAAACTTTGTTGTAAAATATTGTTTTGTTTTTTGTCCTTAAATTTTTATCGAATCTCAAATTCCTTAGCGGGGAATCCTTTGAGAATTCCCTATTCGCAGAAAATAATTTTCTTTTTATTTACTCAGACGAGTACTGTAGAGAGGAAAACACGACTTAAACATACAACAAATCAATTTAAACATTTGATTTGAAAGGCTTCATAACTTTACTTATTTGCAACTTTCTTTACTCTTTAATATGGTAGGGGAATAATTTGCTATGCTATATAAAAATAGAAAGTCCTTATCTAGTGGGAAATTATAAATCTTTTTTTTTTTGTTTTACTTAAATTAAACGAACTTCGAAACAATGAAATTCGGTATCGTAAAGAGATAGGTATAACGCTTCTATAAAAAAGTGACATTTAATTATAAAAGGTAAGTTTTAAGTAAATAGGATTAAACATATTGAACATTGAAAAACGGCCCCATAAGGTAAGTATGAACAGAAAAAAATTGCAACTGATTTTCAATAAAAACAGAGTGAAAATTAAATCTTTTTTATTACATATCATCGATCAGAAAGAAAATAAATTAAAAATAATTTTTTTAAAATTCAATTGAAATGTATACAGTTCAAATGAATAAATGGAATATTATTTTCAAAAAAGGGATATTTTAGTATTTATATCTTACTTTGTAGAGAAATTTAATTAAAAGATGTTAAATATTATATTTATTTCAGTAATTAATCGTGGAGAATCAACTTTTTAATGGTAAAATATTATGTAAAAATTTTGATTTAAAGAAGATATACAAACAAAAACAAAAAATAATATAAAATAACACATTATGTACCGTATTTATTCCATTCTAAGCCACACCTCCAAATCTCAACACGTTTTTGCGAAAATATAAAAAACCAGTGAAAAATGGTTTATCGATATCAAATCTTGACGAAACTCTAAAAAAAAACTTGAAATGAAAACTAATAAGAAGTGTTAATTGATTTTATCGGAATATGAAATCCTTCCACGAATCAATAATTGCTCTAACCGTCAGTATCGTCTTCCTCATCCACAGAAATTTCCATTCGAAGCCACACGGGATTTTCAATAGCATTAACATTGGGGAAAAGTACGGTTTAGAATCGAATCAATAGGGTATGTAACCACTAATCATGAACTAAATTGCCGAAAACCTAATAAGGCAAAGCAATAAAAACAAATTTAATAAGACAGGTCAAAAATAAGGCAATCTCCGTAGTGTAATAGCGTATATATATAAGGCCAGGAGTTTTCTATAGTACTACTGTGGCTAATACTTTTTACTATCGTGACTAGTTATCTCAGGTTTAGAACTATTTTGTGTGTGTGTGTGTGTGTGTGACAATTCTATAATTAAGCAAAAATTTGAAATCATAAGAATCCTAGAATACAAAATCTCCTTTCAAAGCATTAATGGAGAATATAAAAAAATAATAAAATACCAACGTTTTCAAACAAAATTAAAAATTTATAAGATAAAAATGTATGAAATATCCAAGTGCAACCGTGGACTTAGGACCGATAAGGGGGATTAAACTAGTTGGATGGCGCCAACCTTCCCCCTATTGAAAATTGGTAAGAGCTAACTGGAAATATCCAAATTCTCAAAAATTTAAAATTTTTAAAAGTTAATACCTAAAAAAATTAAGCTATTCGCCATCGCATTCTGAAAGATATTATAACATAAAAATGTTAAAATTCTAAAACAACTAAGTGTATAACATAACTGAACCACCAAACATCAAAGATAATGTCTCCCTTCTTTACCACCATCTTTAAAATCCAAGTATAAAAGGAAACAAATCATCACTAAAATCTCTAAAATTTGAAAGTTCAAAAAAGGAACCTAGTATATTCATAAATTAAATACCTCTTTCAAAACATAAACACACAGACATCCCACAAAAACCTGAATATGGAGCAAACTGAAATTGCATATATCATCAAAAACTCACCAAAGAGCATCTTAACAATACATCAAATTGAAGAATGGTGTTCAATTTCTGATTAATTTTTCATCTTTCCTACAACAATCACTACTCCTACATTACGCACACAACTCTTACTAGTGTTACATTAATCCAAAACATCCAAATTCTCACATTAGAATTTAAATATTTGATATTAAATTCAAACCACAGATTGCAAGCAAAAAGTTTTTTGATTGGTCATAAAAATTTTAAAATGTAGTCGTGTAAATGTTGGTCTATGTGTGTACCCAAATATATCTGGATTTATATTTATCGGCAGTCAGTAATTTTTATAAGTACTGAAACATACTTCTGTTTCTTGATTTCCAAAATTTAAATTATCTGTTTTAATTTTATGTGTTCAATTAACCATTTTTGTCTCTCAAGTAGAGAATATTAAAAATTATACAAGTACATATTTTTGCACGGAAGAACATTAAACTGAAGTGAATATTTTAAACTAGCAATGAAACATACATTTATACATTTTATTTAGTGCTTATTTTTCCTTGACAATTTTTGCTGGATAGATTATAAAATTTAAAATGTGCATGCAATTAAATGTTGAAATATTTTTTTAAAAAATTACTTTTTCATACAATAGTTATTAAATACTTATGGATTTTCGAGGAAAATCCATAAATAAATTTATATTATAGTTGAGATACACTTTTGGTAAACAGCATGTTAATTAAGTTGAAATATCTATGAAACCATAGAATTTTTATGTGTTAACAAACTTAGTTTCAGACAATTGTTTTGTTAAAGCAGTAGATTTTGTGAGATTTTTTATTGTCCCTTACCCTTATGTTTTGAAAAATTGTATTGTATTAAAAGCTTTAATATCCAGATAATTATAACAAAGTGCATAAAAATTTAAAATACTATTTCTGTTTATTCTTACTAGCACTTTTAAAAAATAATTTCACTTGCTTTTTTTTTATACAGTCCAGACATTATTTGACTGAGTATTTGCAAGATATTTTAATCTTCTTAGCTTCAGAAGCTTTATTTCTAGAAGTTGAAAAACAGGAAATTTTTATTAGCGTATTATTAGAGGTATTTGCATAGCATTTAAGAAAAAGAAATGAAAGAAACGTATTTCTTCGGTTTTTGGGTTTTACCATTAGTCTTATTCAATATATGTCTTAATGGGGAAATAGGTTTACTTACAAGCATGTAATTCGCAAAATAGTTTCTTTTAATCTTCAAAATATATGGGAAATGGGTGGAGACTATTGCACTACAAAGAATATTCTGAAAAAAAATAAATGGATTTATTTCTGTATCTAGCGGAAAATATTAAAGTTCCAGATGTTACGGTAATTTTTTTTCATTCCACAAATCTCAGACGGTCACCATGGTTTCCAAAATACGTCGTATTCCAAAAATACCTTTAACATTTTCTTAACTCTCCCTACAGAATTACATAACAAAAAAAGCAATCACACATTGATGAAACGTGTTTCTCAATAAACTCAATGGAAAAAGAAATATTTCTTGTGCCTTGTCAGAACATCCTATATGTTGTTTTGTAAAGCCAGAGGCGAACGACAGAAAATTGCATTCTTTAAAGGAGGCAGTTTTCTCTCTCTCATCACAAGAGGGAAATAATTAGCAGAAATGTGTACTTAAGAAGAAAACTCCAGAAATATTTTAACGCTCCAGGAAAATAAATTGATTTTTCAGATATTTCATAACAATAATCAATTTATTTTTTTAAAAAAATACTCAGGGTTTAATCTTTAGCTTACTATAGTTGAAGAACTTTTTGAAATGTCTTGATGTTGACACTAGTTAAGTTTGTGACGGGTTTATCTATGGTTTTTCAATTAATCCTCTTGGGGAAAATCATTCTTTAATTGTGAATTGCGTTCAAAACCGATTTCGGTAGAGATGACTTGATTTTTTACTAATGTGAATGTGCTATTTAAACCCTGGTGGGAGTATTAGCATCGCACTGTTCAGCTACACGAGGGGTTTTGGAGACGGACTTCGTAATTTTGAACTATGGTCAAGTGACGAGGATGACAGCTTGCACCCCTTCTCCTAACTACAACACCACACCCAAGGGAGGAAGTTTGAGCTCTCGACAGATTTAACGTGCATCGCTCCCCTATGCGGTGGGTCTTCAGTGCTGCTGAGCTCGAACTCCTGATACACCAGCCACGATCCAATACCTTGACCACTAGGCTAACGTGGCCCTATTTAAACCCTGGAAATAGGTGTATCAGAGTTAATCGGGGAAAGTTAATCATGGTTCGGAGATCGTGAGTCGTTCGCGTCCTGAAGTTAGTTTTCTTGCTTTTACGTTCATTTGGAGAGGTGGAAAAAATACAGAAGCTGAGTTGAAGAAGATTTTAACATTTTAGGAAACAATTGACAAGTGATCTTCAAGCAGATTAATATATAAGTATCTTTGGATTATCTTATTAGATTAAGAAGTTAAAATTGCGATTGTTCTCAAGGTTATTGAATTAATTATAAAGTGATCATAAATTGATTAATCTGCAATAAAAATAATTATTTTTATAACAATGCCTGCTTTTTCAATTACCCAAACTACGCCCACAACCTCCGGGTTACGACAAGTTCTTTTCTTCTTCAAAGTGAATCTCCAAAAAATTGAAATCTTTATTTTCATTGGAATTTGATAAATCATTAGTATTTTTTTCATCCGTATAATTTGCTGTAAGAAAAAATGGCACTGGGGAGTGAATCGCGTAACTTTTAATTGGCAACTAAGGGGTTAATTTATAGCTTCAGAAATAATTTTCTGATAAAATAAATACATTACTTTACTCAACCAACGACTTTAAAATTTTTGTTATTGTACACTTTCATTTATCAGTTTATTAAATCCTCAGACTTTTTCAGTTTTTAAGTGAATGAATAAACCATAACGGAAATAAATATGCTTTATTTATGAAACTTATAAAAGTATAAAAATTTTTACCAAAATATGTTCAGTTTTTTAACAAATTCATTATAAAAAAACCGATCCTTTCTCTAAGAAAATCATGAAAGATTTTGAGATTGTATATAGTGAAATAAACAAAACAAGCTTTTCTGTTACTAAAAGAAAATGTGTATTTTCAAAATGTCCTTTCATTCTTTTGAAGCCTTGCATCTAGCTACGTTCCTACGAATGTTTTAAAGGAAATGCTATGTATCACAACATACATGAAGTAAGTAGAAGCACTCAACGTTTTAAGCAAAATATTTTCTTTTCTTACAGTAACATTGAGTTTGAATTTATTCAATCTCATTCAGACAAATTCAGAAGCCAGAGGTATGAAAAGAGATGCGCAAATAAATATGCGTCTGTTGCAATGGTTTTCTCTGAAATATTTTAAACAAAATATATAGAAAAGATTCGAAGCACGAAATGCATTAAATTTGAGAACTGGAGTTTTTTTTTTTTTTTTTTTTTTTTTTTATGTAGAAATTGAATTTTAAAACTCGATAACATGCACATATATCAACATTTCCTTTTGCCACTTAAATTAAATAGAAAATACTTTTAAAATGTACGTAAAAGTCCTTTTATTCATGCTCTAGTAGAGGTACTCTTTTTTTCTTATATAAAATATAGGATTTATTATTAAATATTAAAATTTTACTTTTACAGTGTGAGCACAAATGTTGGACCCGATTTTAAAAAATCATATTTTCGAAACTATTGCTTATATTGCTTATATAAAGGATACATTAATATAAAGCGGATCAACGGTGAAGAGGGTGTGGCAGAGTTTTGATCAAAATCCATTGAAATCTACTAGAGTTGCCGACTGTGAACTGGGAATATCCCAGAAAATAGTATGGAAAATTTTACAAAAAAAGTTAAACTTCAAGCCGAATTATTTTCAATTGACACAACAAGTAACAGAGGACAACAAGAGTAAGCATTTGTGCAGCATTACAAACTATTGGTAGAGTGATGCTATACAATGTATGGAACGAACTGAATTACAGATTGAACGTATGCCGTTTAACAAAAGGATCACACATCGAACATTTGTAATAGAGAAAAAACTTGGTATATATCTCTTTACATTTATGTATCACTTACTTTAATATATAGCGGAAGTTTCAATAATATGATCCCCTCAGGGGGCTCGCCTTCTTTAGGTGAGTACGGGTGTCACAATCCCGAGATGCCCTAGTGATCTTTTCCTTTTCCCACGGGGTATACTGTCTTTGGTAAACATGGGCTTCACGAACCCGGGGTACCCTAGTGATCCTTCTCTATTTTCGACCCTCTTTCTTGTCATTCAATTCATTCTTTCTTTCTCTTCCCGTCTAGACCACAGATATTAAAACAAATGTTTGGCGCAGTATAGCCGAAATCGGCTCTTGCGCCAATAAACCCCAAAATCACTCTCACTCTCTCACTCAATAATATGATTTTTTAATGCGGGTTCAACATTTGTATTTACCCTCTATAATTAGTTTCTTAGGTAACTCCTTTTATTTTTTCTCTTAAAAATTTATAAGAACACAGACATTTAAATGAAATGATCTTAGCACTGAATATGAAAGTAATGCATCACAACTATATATGCTATATTTTTCGTCCTGTGGGCCTCAAATGGGTTTGAGTATTATTTATTTCTATTTATTTCTTTTTTCACAGTCATAGTTTAATCTTTAAAGTAAGGTAGTGATGCAAAAATAACGTAATTGAAAACTGAAATCAAAATAAAAGAAGGGGGAAAGTACAAAAAAGTAATGTAAAACTTTTAAATATGAAGTTTTATTTGGCATCCAGGGAGAAATTATTGACAAATAATAGGAACCTGGATTAAAAAAAAAGCTTCTTGGGAAATTTATTACGATTTATAAGACAAAAATTACTTCTTTTCTTTGTTATGTTCATTAATGCTAAAGGTTAAAATTATAAAATATGCATTTATAAACTGGGGGGAAAATCATATTTTTCTGTACATTTAAAATTTCTTCTTAGAATATTTTACTAGAACAAAAATGGTTATTCTCAAATTTTCTTAAGCTTTTATATTTTTTAGTGTGTCTTAATATAATTCATATCCAAACTGTGATTTTAAATATTTTAAAGATAACAAAGTAAAACATATCATTATATTATATATATATATATGTTATACATAACATATATATATATATATATATACATGTTATATATAATGTAATATATAGTATTACACATATTATATAATATTAATGGCAGTAAATTATTTTTTTTACATATTTTCAGTTTCATCTATTTTCAAGCTGTAAGACACGATATATATATATATATATATATATATATATATATATATATTATATTTATTTATTCATAACACTTAAAGAGAAATTTTGAAGTTCATAACGAAATATTCGTGATGTGGTTATTATTATTCATTCTTAACGTATCATTTTTCAACGAGTAAATGCACTTTTAAAAATATTTGTTTCACTGTTTTGATGTTTATCATACATCAACAAATCTGTATAATTTTATAAAACATAACATATTAGGATTAAAATTATTTATAATAAATGTTAAATTATATGAATCTGTTAAATTAAATAAATTATTCATTTTATAAATCTATTTCAGTGAAGTGAATTATGGTTACACTGCCGAAATGACAAATTATTAATCTTCATCTATTTTACTTAATTATAAATGAATATTTCATTCGAATCACTATTTTTATTCCCCTAATAGAAAATAAATTGTTTCTAAGGAAGCATAAGTAAATAAGAAAAACTCAAAATAAATGAATTTACAAAAATAAATTTCAATTCGTTTGAAAATTTTATTCTTTTTTCTCTCCCTTAGAATTATTGACTTTGCGACGATGCTTGTTTCTTTATCTCTTTTATAATATTATCGTTCCTTTGTCATTTATTTCCTCTCTCGAACTTTATTTCTTATTTTATTGTATTTTTAAACTTCCATCTAAAAATGATCATAATTTTATCGTAAAGTTTTATTTGAAGGTTGAAATAAATTTTCCACAAATAACAGTACTTATATGAAGAGCCTATTAACAAAGACTTTCCGGGATAATAAAAAGATGATACTTAGAAAGATTTATTTTTAAGTTTTTTGCTGTAATCACTGACTTGGATTAGCTCAAAGGTTTTTCATAAAAGCTTAAATTTTAATAGAACTATTTCGTATGGAAACATTTGCATTCAAGAAACGATTTTCTACATAAATAATGCATATTTTTTAGCAAAGTATCTTTATCTTCGAACTTTAAAACTTATTAATACCTTATCTTTATTTGTTTGAATATTGCTGAATATTTTCAATACATACATATATAAATACAATAATAGCTCCTCTCTATATATAATATGTATGTATGTTTGAGTGCATGCACGCGCGCTTGTGTGTAAGTCTTAACCTATTTTTCTTAATGGTGAAGCTCACTCAAAAGCTTTAATTAATTAAAAATTTCTCTGAAGTGTATCATCAACATGTTTTAATGTTGATAAAGCGTTTTTTTTTTGGGATTAGTTAATTTTGAATCTTATTGTATTATGGGAATTCATTAAAAAAAAATTTTTTTTTTTTATTTACGTTTTCTTTAAGTTATTAGTTATCACTATTCACTTGTTTATTTAGTTAACACTATTATCAAATACAAAAATAAGTTCTTTTAAAATATATATCTCGTTTTGTTTATATTTTAAAAGAACTTATTGAAATAGTTTGACAAATCTAATCAATAAATCAATTAAACAATAAAAAATTAAAAAAATTAAAATGTATCATAAAAATTGAAATAAAAATATATCTCTGAAGCTATTTCAAATTTTTCTAGGGACATCTTTATACCAGTGAGATTGAGGGTGGTTCATTAATATAAAAGGAAAAAAAACAATTTCATCTGATTTAATTTCTCACTAAAAAAAAGAATGTAAGTTTACAAGACACATCATTACATGCGTCTTAATGCATTTCATACAGTTGAAACTTGATTCTTCAGAGAATTCACAATTGCTATTTCTCATTTCAAAGTAGAATATATTCGATTAACATTTGATAGTAAGATTAAAAAACAGAAGATTTCTTATATATATATATATATATATACATGCTAACTTTTAAAAGAGTACATATATCTGATTCAATGGTTGAAGTAGTAATTTTCTTGTCTCCATTTTGTTCACACACACTCAGAAATTTTGTTCATCAGAATTTAAAACTAATAAATATGCAGCATGTTTTGATCAACTCTTTAATTGCCATAGGTGTATATATAAGTCTCGCTCAACCGGTGGGTTAAATGCCCCGGACGTATATATACGGCTTTCGAAAATACGTTCCTTTTCTTTGCATTGCTATCAGTAAAGCTATTCCGAAGGCTTTGGAATGCAATAAAATGATATTGACAGTGTGTTTGCGAAGTATTTACGTATTTCAGAGCAAAATTAGCTTATTTATGCCATTTCGTTCCCTTCAAATATACCACAAACGTGCATATGTATGAAAAATGATGGCACTGAGGGAGTGAATAGTATAACTTTTAATCTACAGTTAAGGGGTTAAAAGTAGATCCATACGAACCTGTTTCAAATCATATCGACGAGTCACTTTCTATATTAACTAAAGTAGGGATTCAGAAATAAGTTTCGTGATGACATTTAGTTATGATTAATGAACAGAAACAACATGAAAACTAATTACACCTAACCTGTTTTATAGAAACTCCTTATTTTTTTCAATACTAAAGTCCATTTAATGGACATGTCTATTTAAAATTTCATTTATATCGATGGTGTATATTATTTTTTTTAATAATGGGATCAATATCCTAAATTAATAAAAAAAAGAAATACATATGAAATTAAAATTAAGAAGCTACTTGTATATTATCCCTAAAGATCTATAAATATTTGTTTTATTATTATTTACATTTAATTTTACACGATTACATACTTTAGGGAAAAGTAATTTTTTTTCCCACTTTTAAAAAGTCAAAGTTCGCCATTTTTCTTTGAAATTAATCCTTTGATGCTTATCTACTAAGTGACTTTATAATATGTTCAATATTATCATATTTTTGTAGATGATAGGTAACTATTTCTAATAAAAATCATCTATAACGTCTCAATTAACCCTCGTTTTCATATAATCGAGATTTCAAAAAGCTAGACGTCATAAGTGCTACTTTCTTTTGAAAAATAAGATGCTTTCCTACCCTTAGGAAATGAATTTTGATCAGTAACGTTGACATTTGATTATTTTTCCTTTTCTGTATTCATTTTCTGTATTCTGTGTTCAGTTTCTTGAATTATATTCATGCATTTTTATTATGTATATATCACTATTTTATGATAACTTTTTTTAAAAGAATTTGTGTAGTTCTCGGCATCTTTAAAGTACTTTTGTTGAAAAAAATATGAGTTTTATGATTTATTATTATCTTTTATTGCTATACAACTGCATAAATATGGTTCCTATAGAAAATAAATTTTTTCAAACCTCATAAGTATATATATTTACTCGTTCACACATACACTATTTTCTCTTCCCTTAACCCAGATATATATATAAGAAAATTTAAGAGAAGCCATCTTATAAAACTATGTTTAATCCTACAATCTTATTGTGTATTTATATATAGCCTTTTTAAAATTCCAAAATCTCAGTGATACTTTTATCTTTAATACTTAACTCATATTAGTCTCTCAAGCAGAGCTTATTAAGAACTATGTGTGCGTGCGTGCATGCATGCATTCAATATTTATGCATGTTTATTTGTCTGCATGTAAATGTATATATATGTAAATGTATATGCATGCATGTTAAAAAACTCTAGATGAGAGAAATATCAAAATTTCAAAATGGATGCTTCTCTCTCTCTCTCTCTCTCTCTCAGTATCTATAACCAAAAAGTCTTCGTGAGATTAAAACCTGTTTTGCGTCAAGTTAACTCTCCCCGTTCTGTGTTTGAAGTTGTAGCACTGAACGAAAACTTAAAGTTTATAATAGATAAACATTCTAAATTCATTTTTAGTATTAAAAAAGACAGATATTTAAATTACATTTGGCTTTGGACACTGATCGAATCTAAGAACAACAAAAAAAAAACTTATTGCCAGATTTTTTGATTTATAAAGCCAGTAAGCGAAAAGATCTCATTATATACTTTTGTTAAGTCATTCTCTCAAAATTTTACAGTGTATGAATAAGTTATTCTTCCCATTTTCTTGGGTCCTTCCATTTTGATTCTTTTTTCTTTAATGATGATTGTGTTTTATGTAAGGAAGAAGACTTTGTCTCTCATATTATCTATGATGATTGCTGTAATTGTATCTATTACACTTTAACACTTTCATTTAATTTAACAGGTCGTTCAAACGAAATGAAACAAAGCCGATCTACCACAAAAAGATATCTTTTGTTTTTACTTAGGTTATAAATTACTGATTCATAAAATGTTAAATGCTTGAAAAAATATTCTAAAACTATTCTTCCCATCCCAATAAGTTAACAAATTTACTCTTAACAAGATTTACGAAATAAAAAAAAGATATATAAGAAGGAGTTTTGATTTTTTTTCCTAATTAAATAATTTTAATATTTTATTAACTAAGAGAAAACGTTTACTGTTGTAAGCAAATAAGTTACAAATATAAGATGGAAAATTAAAGTTTCAACCTATACAAATTTGACACATTTTCCGTATAAAAATTTTATTTTTTGTATTTTGGTGTTTAATTTTATTACATGAAAATATGAAACAAAGTTGGTATAACAAACAACTCAATTGTTACTCAAATTTACAATTTGTAAATTTGCGTAATAACTTATTTATCATAAAGTTTGGTATGAAAAACCCTTTCTTTTCTCCTAAAGGAAAAAAATTAATATATGCATATTGTTTCATTTTAAACATCTATTTTGAGAAATCCACACAATAAGCGTAACTCGAAGCTAAACTTAACTAAAAAAATATGCATTTAACTCAAATCCATTTTAAAAAATTACGTTTTTATAATGGTATTCACGACATCATACACTCTGAGCTATTGGGAGTATGCCAACTGGAATTCAAGAACTTCAAAATGAATTTTAAATTCAAGCCATACTTTAAAAAGTTAATCAGAAAAGAAAGCTGCATTTAGTAATCCAAAGTTTCTAAATTATTGTGTAAATGTCATGATATAAAAAGATTTATTTCCCTTTTTTTTGTATTTTATGAATAACAGAATTCTTACATATTGAACGAATTTATCGATTTTTGAATGATATATTGAGGTATTTGGTGCTATCAATATTTCGGAAGCATCAAAATAAAGTATTAGTTTTTCAGCAGTTTTTCGGCGTCATTTTTGTCATAAAAAGTTAATGTATTATTTTATAAAAATCGAACCATTGCAGCCAGCATGTTATTCAGGACTGATTTTTCACGTGCATTCTCCCTTGCAACTTAAATTCGAATCAATTTCAAAGTAAGGCCTTCCGAAATAAAACAGTATTTTATGTTTTCATTAAAAACATAAAAAGAAAAATGATTTAAAAATCAACTTAGTTTTATAAATCCAGTAAAAAATTAATGGAGTATTCTTTATTTATTTTTTTAAATTACAAAATATATCTTAAGCTAATTATTTCAAGCTTAAATATGCACTTATTGAAAAGTTTTGTGAATGAGTTTTATTTTAAGTCACTAAACACACTAATGTAAACAACACATTTTGCGTGTTTGAAATACTAAATTCGGCGTTGTACTGCATAATAAGTAGCTAATCATGAGCCTGTCTCTTATGCAAATTCAACAGCACGAGATAAAACTCGCTTTCATGATCACGAAAAGCAGAATTAACAGTGGGATAACCCTATTTGTCATAAATGAATCAGAACTTTTTATTGGATGATTCTTTTCTGATTACAGTCTGTTTGCTTATAATTAATTACACACTCATTTAAATGTCTTATCGATAAGAGATGCAATAGTACATTGCATTATAAATATACACGCAACGAACACACATTGTACATATATTTCATATTTTATTCATAAAAATATTTTTCAGTTGCTTGAAATAACATCATGATCTTTATAATAAATTGTTTAATAGAATAAAACCATCTGTTATGTTGTATTTTAATATAAATTGTGAGTAGTCCCTCTTAAATTTTCTTTTGAAGAATATACAAAACAGCTATGAAATTGTTAAAATCAATTCTCAGCTTATTTATATAGTGGTTTAAAATTAATTATTGCTTATATATCGGTTGATGCGTATACTTTACTTTATAAAATGTTTTATTGTGTGTGTAACTGATTAATGAAACAGTGAAGAATATTTTAAAATCTTAAGTCAAAGTTTCGTTTCTACTTCCATTCAAATTTGTATGTAAATAAAAAATAAACTTAAAAAAATGCTTTTATTTAATAGAAGTTTTATAATAAGGAAAATATATTATATAAAGAAAAACTCATTTTTTAACTTTATTTGCTCTTTATAAAAATTACATTCAAAATAGAAAACAGAAAAAAATTATTTGTATTTTTTCGTTAATCTAAGTTTCATTTTTCATTTTTAAAATTCTTGATGCTTGTAAACTGTATTTGAAAATATTTTCATCTATATGAGTTATCCAACAGTTTGGTATAGAGTTTATTATTACTCGTTTATAGTTATTTAGTAAAGTTATATTAAAAATTTTTCTTAAATAAGAATACATTTTAAATTTTTAAAATAACATCTCAATTCTCCAAAATGTAAAATTTAATAATAAGAATTAATGTTAAGTTACCTTTGCTGCAATAAATTTGAATAAATATTTTATAGAATTTTTAGTTCAACGAAAAGTATCGCTGAATTTAAGGTACATAGATATCATACAAAAGGCATTTCACCAACAATAAATGTACTTAAAAAAAAAAACTTGGAGAACAAAAGTTTTGGGATATTAAAGTTTCTAACTATTTTAATATACTTATAAAATATCATATAAACATATAAAACAGAAATATATAATTTCATTCGAACTATACTGAATTGACTTTCATAAAACGTACACATAAATAAATTTATACATGCCAACCATTGCGATTTCATGTGACAAACACGCATCCGAAAAATTATGACAAAACATGATAAAAACTTTGACTCCTATAAGTTTTTCTATTAAAAATCATAACACCGAAAACCAATTTTCCTTAAAAATATGTTATACACACATACAAAAAAATCAATTTCTTTACTAAAAAAAAAATTAAATTCTGTTACCAAAATATACAGCTTTAAGGAACGGGAACTTAAAATAATACTGAAACATTAAGTTTTCAAAGTATTAAAAAACTTTAAAAAGTTTATCGTGACTGTTTCCCAACGGGGCTTTTAGAAAACAAGCGAATGCTAAATCAAATTCCGATACAGGTCTAAGAAGTTTCATGTTCATCTAAAGGAACTTGGAGAGAGGAAAGAAGTAAAATCCCTTATAGGTTCCACCCAAAATTTGTACTTTTAAAGTACATAAAGTTTTGAAAGAAAGGGGGTGGGGAAATACATCTTCTTAAAACTTTTTCTCATTCTAAACGAGGTGAAACAAAAGTACTTACTAATTGAGAGCTACATCTAGACAGCTCTACGAGAGACGGCCACTAGTGTTCTCAGTCGATCGTGTTTGAATATTTTTCGGCTATTTGAGACTACAAGCTCTAAGTCTAAAAGACGGACTGTTTGCCCGGCAGTGTTCCCAATGAACACTGAGGGTCTGTCGCTGGAAGAAAACTAGGAACTAATGGAAAAGGCTGACTGCATCTAGTCCCAGCAAATCAATAGTCAGTCATGGAGGACTAGACCACTCTGTGGGTGTAGGGGGGTCTCTTACCACTCTTCAACTTAACATTCGTGCTCTCATCCTTGCCTCACTTTTTCCACAGTCCGGTCAACAGGATTCTTTGGATAGTTGACCGGAGGGATAAGAATATCGTCCCATAGTTATATTTGGTCTCAAAACTTTTTCGTTTTTGAAAGTAAAATCACTTTGTGAGTTTCCGTTAATCTTTCAAAAATTTATTTTTCTAGTTTAGAACTTTTTAAAAAGTGCATGTTTTTTTTTTCAATAAAAAAAATATTTTATTTAAACGTTTGGAAATATTCCTTAATTATTTTAATTGGGATAAAATAAAATTTAAAAGCTACATGTTTTTCAGGTCATTATATTTTTTTTTACGACTTTGACTTTTTTTAATGTATTTTGAAAAAGAATATAAAAAATGGTTAGATTATTTTTTTCTATTTAAAAAAAACTACATGTGAAAATTTTAAAACACACGATAGTTTAATATTTAGATTTATTTCTGATAAATTCCTATATATACGTGATTAATACGCAAAAAACTTTGAAAATGTTGTTTTGAAATAGATATTTTTTTTTAATCATGAAAATATTTTTTAGCCGTAGCTTTGTAATACACAGTAAAAGAGAATTTTATAAATGCCGTTATATATTTCAAGTAATTCAGTGAATAATATATTACATAATAATTACAGATCATAAGGCAAGCAGATTACATTTCTTTTTAGTTTTAGAAGAAAAAACCATTTGTGGTTATTTTAGTTTCTTTATATATATAAATACTGTTTTATAAATATAAATTAACATCTTTTTAGTTGATTTCTATAAATTATTACCAACAAATAACACAAATTTTATTTTAGTTTAAAACATTTTCCCAAATAAAAAATATTGCTTTCATAAAAACAATATGATTTTTTTTTTTAGAAAAAATAAATTTTAAGTTTTATTTTGGCTTTAACTAATTAATATTCATTTACGAAGCTGTTTTCTTTGATTAATAACGATTTAATAAAAGGCGAAATAAAATTATTTATGTATAATGACATTAAATGTAAACTCTTAGATTGATAGCTGTAGAAACTCGAGCAATATATATATACTAGCCGTTACCCGCCCTCTTCGCAGGGTATTTCATGATGTTTTATCAATTTTTACTGCTTATATATATGTATAAATAATTGATATCTAAATCCTGCATTAAGAATTCGATTTTATTGAAAAATATACTTAGACCTGTAACTGTCGCCTGTTGATAAAAAAAAAAAAAAAAAAGGGCAGAACTCTCATTTAATTTGTATTTTCTAAAAATCTCTAAAATTGAAGTATAGAATGATGTTTGCTCTTTCGTAACCCAAAAACCAAGTGGATTCCCGCAAAACCAATTTTCGGTGGATCTCTACTCCGTAAATTGAACATGCAAGCCAAATTTCATGTCTAAATCTAACAGAAAAAAACAAAAGTTTTACTATCAATATCCCCGTAATCCCGTTGAGAGCCGTTTTCCAAAATAACCGCTCTTAGCGGATTTCAATTCAACAAAAGAAAAATGCAAACCAAATTCCATTATTATAGTCCTTATAGCTCGAAAAAAGGAATTTTTTTGAATCAATACGTCCCAGTAACCCCCTGCACCCCTCCGCAGAACTTGATTTACTTAAAATACATTCTTAGCGGATCCCTATTCAACTTTTTTTCTGTAACTCCTCTTGAAACCTCGCAACCATCCTTGGGGTCAATTTTCGTTTTACTCTTTGTTAGAGGAACTCTATTCCATGAAAGAAACATGCCTACCAATTTTCAAGCAGGATGATCAAATAGTTTAAAAATGGAAATATTTTTCGATTACGCCTCTTAATCTCCCGAAATTAAACTTGGTAGTTGATATTCGCAAAACCCATTTTGTAGCGGTTCTCTACGAAAGGAATCTGCTTATAAAATTTCAAGACTGTACGTCTAATAGTTTAAAATTGGGGATAATTATCTATAACGCCACTTGAGCCCCTGCAACGCGACTTCGGGGTCTGTTTTCACAAAACCCATTTTGTAGGGGAATTGCACTCTATGAAAGGAATTTGCTTAGCAAAATTTGTGCGTCCAATAAATTAAAAATACAAAAAATATTATCAATAACGCCCCTTGAACCCCCGCAACGCCACCTAGGGGTCTATTTTCACAAAACACATTTTGTAAATTATCTCTATCCTATGAGAGGAATCTGCTCACCAAATTTCAAGACTGTGCGTCTAATAGTTTAAAAATAGAAATAATTATTTATATCTGCCCTTAATCCCCCACAACACCCCTTAGGGGTCAATTTTCCCCAAACCCGTTTCGTAACGGATATGTACTCCATGAAAGAAACATTCCTACCAATTTTCAAGCAGGTAGGTCAAGAAGTTTAAAAACGAAAATATTTATCTATTACGCCACTTAATCCCCGCAACGCCACTTAGAGGTCTGTTTTCACAAAACCTTCTTATAGCTGATCTCTACTCTATGAAAGAAATCTATTTATCAAATATAAAGACTGTGCGTCCAATAGTTTAAAAATGGAAATAATTATCTATAACGCCCCGTAAGTCCCGCAACGCCACTTGGGGGCAATTTTCACGAAACCTATTTTGTAGCGTATCTCTACCCTATGAGAGGAATCTGCTTGCTAAATTTCAAGTCTGTACGTCTAATAGTTAAAAAATCAGAATTTATAACGCCCCTTAAATCCCCCACCCCCGCAACACCCCCTTGGGGGTCAATTTTTTCAAAACCCATTTTATAGCGGATATTTACTCCATGAAAGAAACTTACCTATACCAATTTTCAAGCAGGTAGGTGAAGTAGTTTAAAAATGGATATATTTATCTATTACGCCCCTTAATCCCCCGCAACGCCACTTAGAAGTCTGTTTTCACAAAACCCGTTTTGTAACTGATCATAACTCTACGAAAGGAATCTATTTATCAAATTTAAAGACAGTGCGTCAAATAGTTTAAAAATGGAAATGATTATCTATAACGCCCCCTAAGCCCCTGCAACGCCACTTGGGGGTCGATTTTCACCAAACTCATTTTGTAGCGGATCTCTACTGTATGAAAGGAATCTGCTAACCCAATTTCAAAATTATACATTGAGTAGTTTAAACATGGAAACAATTATTTATAACGCCCCTTAACACCCCTTACGTTTCGAATTTCGGAAAATCCGTTCTTAGCTGATGTCTACTCTATGAAAGGAACATGTCTACCAAACTTCAACTCTGTAGGTTGAATAGTTCCAGAGATATCGTGATTAGTCAGTCAGTCAGTCAGTGAGTGAGTCGCTTTTCTCCTTTATATATATAGATATATATATTTGCTCTAGTATTTCTGTGGCTAAATCTATTTTATCATGACTATAGTTATCTTAGGTATATAACTATTTTTTGTATATTTTTGTAAAATATATATGTATATATGTATGCATACAAAAAAAACTTAACTAATATTTTTATAACATTATACTAGTCATTGTAATCGAAATAGTACTTTTAATATATAATAAATTGGTTTTAGAAAATTATTCGGAATGATTCACTTTTCTATCGTTCAAGTCGTTATTTCATTAACACTTGCTTTTATTTTTTAATTTAACATACAACTAACATTCAATGTTAATCATATTTTATATATCCACACACACACATCTACAAAACTTAGATGAGTCAAACTCTCCTTATGGTATTAACTAGAACCATGACATTATAGTTAAAAAATTAATATAGAGTCGGACCCCGATTTACCGAGCCCCTATTTAACGAATTTCGCGATTTAACGAATTTTTCTTTTTTTCCTGATTCAAATTAAGACAAAAAAACCTCTATTTAAAGAATAATAAACCCTGAATATCAATGAATTATATCAATAGCCGAAAATATTTTTTATTAGTTTCTATTAGAAACGATTGGATTTATTTTCAAATGATATATCCTTTTCGTCTAGAACAGAAAAAAGACTTTTCATGTAAGCAGCAAATTTCGATGGAAAAAGGTGCAGCCTAATATTAGAATTTAAAGGTGTAGATGATTGTAACCTATCACCTGAGTTTTGAAAAATAGAACAGGAAACTCTTTTCTGAAACTCCTATAATAATTGTTGCATTTTCTAATGCTTTACATTGTTTGGAAACTGTGAAAACATTCCGGCATGCTACAGGATGTAAATGACATAGTATTTCCTTTGTATAAAATCGAAAAAAAATTCTTTCGAATCAGGAATCCAAAAAATTGTCAAACACCTATTGATCAGTATCTAAAAACTAGCATTTAACTGAGGAGTAATAATTCGCTAATAGTATTTTTAGCTGCCACATAAAATGTGTGTAATTTCTAACACAATGGGTAGTTTTTACGTAGGTGCTTATTATAGAGTTTGCAAAAGGTAAATGCAAAAAAAATTGTATTTTTAGGATCCCGATATTACAAATAACCTCGAATTAACGAATAAAACGTTCAGCTCCGAAGAATTTGTTAAAGCGGGGTCCGACAGTAATTGTTTTTACAGCTATCCAGAATACATTTGTATTCACTTATCCTCATCTGAAAAACATTGCTCTCCTTATTATTAATTGATAATGTAACTTTTCTCCATTGCTTTTTTTTATCCTACCGATAATGAATCCAGTTCAATTGTAATGTCATAAATCATAAGGATTCAAATCCCTGTATATATGCTATACACACATCAATAAGCAGCATTTCAATCTCTTAGGAACTTGTAAATCCAATTTTGGATGCGATGCGGGATGTGGACTTTTCCCCTAAGGGGACAACCACTCAACTGAGTGATCTGAATAATGCGTTATTCTGTTTAATAGATTACATATCAGATAGTTCCAATTGATTCCCACAAATTCCTCATAAATTGTAATTTTTTTTATTAAGTCCCACAGTTTTGTATAAGGAGTAAGTTTTCTCTCTTGATTAATTTCTATTCACTCATTGAAACTCCAGACGTATATAATTTCAGTTAATGTACTATAGGAAACTAATCTTCAAGGAAGTGGAAACTTATGTACAAATGTGTACATTAATAAAATCAGTCCTTATACTTTTATTCTAAGCTTTACAATTGTATTTAATTATTTTATACATTTAAATGACTATTGAATGCGAAACAAAAATTCAATGAATAAATAAAGACGAGTTACAAATGCTTGCAAAATTTTAGACTTTCTAAATAATAAATGTGGAAAATAAACTGTGATGAAGGGGGGGGGGCTAGGAAATTTAGCATATATCCTACTGAGATAGTATAAAAAAGGATTTAATTATCAAGAAAAGAATTTAATTGAAATGAAGGATGAAATCAAAGACTGTATAGTTTAACAATTAAAGATATTTCCATTTGTACTGTAAAGTGATAATGATAAACGAAAATTGAACAGAAGTAAACACAAGAGTATGTTCTCATCAAGAAATAAAAACAAGTAATATAAAAAAAATTAAGTCATTTCCTGCTTTGAATGGATGAATAGAAAGTATTGTATTCACGATTGAAAATTTGAACAAGATGTATATAGGGAGAGAGTGAACTAAAATAGAAGGAATTGAAAAAGGAGCATGATTTGTCTGCATTGTTGTAACAATTCACACTCGGTTTGTCTAGCTTGGCTGAAAAACCGGTTTTCGACTCTAACTTTTGTCATTGTTTTAACTGCTACATTGTTACAACAATGGAGACGAATTTAAGTTGGCGTCAAAAACCGGTAATTAATTTAATTTAATTTAATTATTAATTATTAATATTTGAAAAACTGTATTAACATCAATTGTCATCCATTACAAGTTTAAAAAAATTATTTGAACTTGATTGGATGAATAGAAAGTATGACGAGCGACTGAAAATTTAATCAAGATAAATATATAAATATAGAGAGAGAGTGAGCTCTAATAGAGTAGGAATCGAAAAATATTCCATTTATTTGGTCACTATGATCAATTTGCTTACTTGTATTATGATAGATACATTGTATTTAATCCACGTTTCCGCCATTCTGTTGAGAAATATTTTGTAATTGCTAAAAAGTGTTTACATCATAATGAATCTTGTATTCAAAATATGTAAACGGTATTAGAAAGAAAATATAGGGTGTCCCAAGATTATTGAGACAAACTTTAGGGGGAGGCGAGGAACATTACAAGGATTGAGATTTTCATAGCAACCCATGGTCGGAAAGGTCTTTGTTTGGAGCTGGTGGCGTTGTTCACAAGAACACTGGAAGTAACAGACCTGCATTACTGCAGTCATTTGAGCTGTCATTGTCCGCAGAGAAGTGTGGAACGTCTTACGAACATCGAATTGCCAGATATGAACCTGATTTACGAATTAGCAGAAGGAAAAGCACGAGTAGCAGAAAGATTGTGTTTTCGAAAGGTACCCACAAAAAGAAGTACCGGATAGCATGATGTTTATTAATTAGCATCACAATTTGTGTGAATATGGATCATTACGAGGTAAAAGGTATTGTGAGGGTGGACCACGAACGACTCGAACTCAAAGCATTGAACAAAATACGTTGTTTACCGTTCGAAGGAATCCAAGTATCATCGTACGAGTCGTCGTTGCTGCCTCAGAAAGATCTCGTAGTTGTGTTCATCATGTTTTGCAACTTGAAGGCTTACACACCCACATCATTTTCAAAGTTTGGGTGTTGAAGGCAAGAATCGTCTGTGCTGCTGCGGATATTCAAAAAATGTAGGTGTATTTGAGCGAGTCCATCAATTCATGATCTGATGGTGAAACGCATGCATATCTAGTAATGGTTGAAACTTTGAACATCTTTTAAGACAGTTTCACATATCATCCATCACAGCGCCTGTATTATCTTTTAACAATAAACATTCCAGATGATCTCACAGTCTTGTGTCTCTTTGTTTCTTGTACCTGTCATACTACTTACTAAAGACATTTCCAACCATGGGTTGCTTGCAAATCTGAATCCTTGCAATATCCATTGAAATTTGCTCCAACAATCCTGGGACATCCTGTACACAACATTCTTGATTCTTTTAAATAACTTAAAACTTTACATGTTTACGATAGCATTAACAAGTATAATTTATATAGCAGATGAAAATCACATTACTTAGCCTCCTCGGTTCTTTTGTATCACGTGTGATACAAAAGTTTCATAATTTTTCGTGAAGGCTGAACAGCAAAAACAAATTTGGGACTGGTTGCATCACATGAGATACAAAGTGAAATATTTCATATAATTCCCTCCTTTAGTCAACACATGGCAGTACCTGTCCATGACAGCGATTTCTAGTAGCGTCTCTGAATCAAAACAAGAGGTGTGCACGTCGTCGAAGGAAGTATTTTTTTCTTATTTATATACAAATATTATTTTTAAAATATGCTTTTTCTTTGTATATGTACTTTTAATAATTAATAGCAAAAAAAAGAAATTTTTAGTGAAATATTAAAGCATAATGAATCGTGAAATTTGTTTGTATCACTTATGATACAATGGGACACAATCACTTATGACCATGCCTTTTAAGTCAGTTTTGTTTTAATTTTTAATTATATTTTGAGGGGAATTGATAGAATTATTTTTTGAGTTAAAATCTTTACTTGAGTTTTGTGAATGATGAGCCCCTCCAAAACGCAGTTACAACTTGCATTCCACATCAAGCAGCTCATAACAAAGAAGTTGGTTGGGGATAAGATTCGTCGAAGTAGGTGCCAGAATGCGAAGTGCTCGGCGTTAACAACTATACAATGTACCGACTGCAAAGTTTTTCTATGCTTTATAACTACTAGAAATGGTTTCAAGGCATTTCACGAAAACAAAAAATGTTATTGTAATATTACTACTAATATGTATCTAAAACGCCAATAAAACTTAAATTTTATGTTGAATTTATGAATTGTATGTATTGTGCGATTAAAGACTAAGATTAAATTAATTGTTTCAACCTTTCTTAATAATTAAAAGAATTCTGAATGTAGTGTCTTGTTCCTGATGTATCACATGTAATACAACCCCCCCCCCCTAGCTTTTATAATTTTTTAAAAAAATTTTATTGCACTTTTTTACATCAGAGTGATTAAAACAACTATTTAAGAACCTCTTGAAAAATACCAAGCTTTTATTTTTGTCTCTCGAATAAGGAAATTAAACTGGATTTTTATGATTGCTTTTTATTTATATAAATGTAACTTTTGTGAAGTTATTGTGTTATGCTCTTTGAACTTTGGAATCCGGAATAACATACTGATGCTTTTTTACTATTGTTTCAGAAAAACAGAAAAATCAATGAACTAGGATATATAACTCTTGATAAAAAGTGTTTTATTTTTTTTAGCTGTGAATAGAGCCTGCTTAAGAATTGAAGTTGATCGCTTAGTACAAAAACTTTCTTATCGAAAATATCTAATTTAGCAATCGAAAAGAAATTAACTTCTAGATTACTTAGAAATTACATATAAATAAGTTAAATAATTTATACATTTAAATTTCACTATCAACGTATGCACGAATTAGTTTGTAGTATTGAAAATAAATGTAAAAAATATATATATGTTTACCTTCTTGTTTGTGACTCTTTTCATACATAAGCATTCATTAAATTTCATTTTTCAAAAATTTAATAAACTTTAACTTTAAAAAAATTATTTTCAACAGTTTGTTGGTATGATTGTTGTTGAATGAATTTTCGCTTTTAACTTCGAGGAAATAGAGATATCTGAGGTGTAATACCTCACTTCTCGTAACTTTTACACTATTCTATACAAAGGACTTTCTGGTACAATTCAATTTGATGTGCAGCAGCCCCAAC
Organism: Trichonephila clavata; assembly: GCA_019973975.1. Classification (NCBI taxonomy): domain Eukaryota; kingdom Metazoa; phylum Arthropoda; class Arachnida; order Araneae; family Nephilidae; genus Trichonephila; species Trichonephila clavata. The sequence goes on from BMAO01006872.1 coordinate 495,249, forward strand.
TAAGGCAAGTCATTTCTTGAACAGAATCACTCTTAGCTTATGGTGTTTATTATTACTACTTTAAATAATGGGCTAATAAATTTGATTTTGTTATTACTACTTAAATAATGGGCTACTTTAAATAATGGGGTTTAATAAAACTTTTGAACTTTTTGAAAGGTTGCATTTCCTGAAAGGTATAAAATATTTTTATAACTTCTGAAATAAACTACTTGGAAAAACCATTAGGGCACATTCCTAAGGTTTCATAAACAACATTTATTAAAAGATTTATTTTCCAAATAATTTTAAGCTTAGGTGAATTTTTTGGATCAAAATGCTTCAAAACAATGCTTCTCACACTTTCAATATTTGCGAACCAATTTTCAGTCATAATTTTCATCGCCCCCCATACAATAACAATATGTAGAATGTAATAAAAATGTACTTTGATGTTAAAGCTACAGTACGACTTTAATTATAAATCATACAAACTATCAAAATAAATATTAAATTTTGTATATAAAATCCCATGGGGGCCCTAGTAATTATGAAATTTGTCTTAAATTTAGAATTGATAAATTAGTTATCAAAAACTTTGTACAATACTGATACATTTATGAGTATATTATATTAGTGTAAATGAGTATTTAATTTTTATTATATCAGAATGTATTTTGTTTAGCTTCCAATCATTAAATCAATACTTATTTTAAGTCATTTATTTTCGACTTTTCCATATGCTCGCATCCCCCACATCCCTATCACGCCCCTCTACTGCGGCGCGCCCCACAGTTTTGTAGAAACGCTGTTTTCAAACAATCATTATTAATTTTTTTAAAATTTAGTTACATTCTTAATCATTAGTATTTGGTAAATCTTGATATTTACATCATCACCCAATATGAGTAAAATATGGGTTTCACTTTAAGTGATAATACAGCAGATGTGTGAGTACAAATAATTAGAAGCTTAGTCATATAATATATATGTATTCTAAAATTTCCTTAGTACTTAGTAAACAAAACAATTTATAAAAGCACAATTTTGCAATAGTCCGTCATTTTTTTCTCTTCATTTTCTCATTAAAAATAAAATAAAACGTTTTTAATTAAAAAGTAACATTATTTTCACTATTTTCTTAAAAAGAACAGCAAAATAAATGCAATATTTTTAAATAAAAAGTTTCATTTTTATTAGAATTTTCGAATTTTTAAAGAAGAGATCTTTAAAACATTTTTGTGTGTATCAGCTTACTTGTTTTTTTTAAATTACTTATCTCTTTTTTTGTGACTAATAGTTAAAAAACAGTTAATTTAGTTTCCAACATATTCTGACACACACACACACAGTCAAATTTCTTTTTACAATGCAAAAATATTAGCACTTGTTAAAATATATCATTTAAAAAACTGTTTAAAAATAAAGCTCTAAAAATAAACAAGTAAAAGGCTTATATTAATGTTATTTTTTGTAACATCTCTTAGAATTTTTCTTGGAATCTTAAATGATCCGTAACATAAATAAAAAGTTATACCTCTAGATAAAGTCTGCATTCGATAAAAAGTGACTCTTCATTTTTTCAAAACAATTTCTATTATATGAAATTTCACAAAGTTACACAGCGTAAGCTCTATTCATCCAAAAATAAACAAGGTAAAAAAATACAAAAGTACCTTAATTGGATTTTGTTTTCTTAAGAAATTCCCAAAAGAAAAAAAATCTAGAAAGAAGCGATGTTTTTCTTTGATTCCAGGCCTTAAACTTTTTGAGATGGATAATATGGAACATATTTCTCTGTGGTATATTGTATTGAGATTTGTATTAAGTATTCCTAAAGTATTTGAGATTTACTGTTTTTCAATTTCGTTACAGGCGTGCAGCTCTTTCCCCATATAAGTTTCTTTCTTTCTTTATTTGCTTCTTAATTCAATTCCTACTATTAGTTCACATTCTTCCTATACATATTTATATATATATATATATATATATATATATATAACTTGTTCACACACAAAATTTTAATCGTTAGTAAAATACTTTTTAGACATCCACTCAAGTTCAACTGCAGTTTTTAAACTTGTAGTGGAGGACACTTGATGTTAATACAGTTTTGTCAAATATTAATTCATTAATTAAACTTAAAAATGAATAAATCGTAACAAAAATAATAGTCCACCAGCAAATATAGAAAGGAAATTTGTTCCTTGTGTCTCTGTAGCGCAATGGGTAGCGCGTTGGACTTCTAATCCAAAGGACATGCATTTCGAATCCCACCTGGGATGGCCTAATGTCCAAGAAAGTAATTTCTTTTTACTATACTATTTTATTTGAATAATTAAATTTAATTAATGAGTAAATAGTAACAATCAAGAATAATAGCCCAACTCCATATATAGAAAGGAAAATGGAAAATTGCAAGGAAAATCGCTTTCTATTTTGCCACTTAATATTGTGATTCTGTCATATATATATATACATATTTAAATTAATTGCAATTTTTTAATAAAAAAAATAACTATATATATATATATATAAAATAAAATTTTCTTTTGTTGACCTTAGTAGGAATTGGCTTTAAAAAAAATTATATTACTTGTTTTATCATGCACTGCTGTTCAAAATTAAGAGAATTTTCACTTTAGGTTGCTTACCTCTAAAAATTGAACATATTTTCTTAAAAATAAGGATACAAATAGGTCGATGTAATTCAATTAATACCATCAATAGTTTTGGTACCCATATGTGATTATGCTTACGATTTATCAATTCAGGAGAATCTGAAGAGGTCCCTCGTATACTTATACAGCTTTTATAAAGTGAGTTGATGCTGGAAAAGAGACAGTTAATCAGTCATTGGGAAAGTCAACTCACTCCTCCAACAACACCTTGTCCCAAGAAAATCCTAAATACGAGGTCTGTAAAATAAGTAATGGCAACATAGGTATAAATTGATTTTTAAGAAACTTACAAGCACAATTACATTACATTCCTCCTAAGTAATCACTAGAAAAGCTTATAACATTTTGCAAAATGTTGGGAGGCCTTTGGAGACCATTGGCAAGATGTTGAATGTTGATATCAGCGATGGAGCGCCCTACTGCGTAGCGTACAAATAAAACGTCATGAAATCGGTGACCTCGGACAGGTTCCTACAACTTCGGAAGTGCATTGGACTCATGTCAGGTGAGTAGGGAGGGTGTTAAAAGATTTTCCACTGTAATTGTTCCAATGAGAGTGACATAGTTTGCGGCATGACAACGAGAGTTGTCATGCAACACGATAGGGACATTGTTTTGAAATTAAACTTGGATGTTTGCACGCATAGTCAGATGCAGATTCTGCTGTAGAAATCGGCAATAGTAGTCTGCGTTGACAGTTTGTCCTGTAGAAACAGCATGCGTAGGAATCACAACATCCCAATCGTATGCCACAGTCAGCCTAACCTGCATCCGATTAGGTTCCTATCGAAATTTCTGTGGACGTGGCGAACCTCGATCATGCCATTCCTTTGACTCAGGAGGGCCAATCTGTGCGCTGCAAATCCGTAGTCTAATTCCTACCCGAAAGAAACGCTTTAATCCATCGTGCAACCAAGCTTCCAGTAATCCTGGATAACACTGTTGCATTTTTGCGGCGGGCAACCACAATTTTAATCCACAACCGCTGTTCACCCTTTGAAAACCTGTTTTAGAGCAATGGAAACGAAATTCTTCACTTTAACGCCACATAACATCTACCCTTCTTACAAGATCAACTGTTTTTTGCTCTGTACACATCGACAAAAGCACCACCTCTCCACTCCCATATCCTATTTGCGCATGCCCGCTCTTCTGCGAGTTTCTTGATTAAGTTGCCACAATTTAATTTACAAGCATCGCATGTTCAGTAGAGGTAAGGTTAGTAAACCTGGATGACTAATACATCAAAGCAAACATCCTTATTTTGCAGGTGTGCATGAGAGTTATCGTCCATAAGAATGAACTCAGAGCCAACTATACCTAAGCAAAAGGCTAACAGAGAGCTCCAGAGTTTAATCCATATATTTCGCAGTAGTTCCAGAACCTTTAAGTATTTTTAACACCGACAGTTATATATATTCAAGGATTTTATTAATTACATCCAAAATCTAACTGGAAACCTATTTTTAAGCCATAGTTTTAAAAATAAATTTCAAAGAGATATTCTACAAAATATGTTTTAAAACGTAAATATACTTACGTTATGAGATAAAATTATTCTTTATTTCCAATTCCCATTTATTAAAATCTTATTTATCCCTAGCTATAAATCAATCCGCTTATGATTTGTTTTTAATAAAATAATACAAAACCGGAAAAACACATTTGGTCAAGTCAAACAAAAAAGTATACCATACAATATCAACCAATTAATTTATTTCAATTAGTTTAATCAATCAATTTTTGAAATCAACCAAGACTTAATCAGAAAAGAAAATGTAAAAATTAAATCTACGTTTCATTATTTGTGTCTTTAAGTTAATATTAATTTATCATAATGATTTAAGTATTAAAATATTATTCTAACTCTGGAATAATTATGAATTTTCGAGCAACTTTCTAGGAAACTTGTTCATCAAAGATCTAAGCAAAATTATTTAAAGTACTGTACCTGAATAGATACCATTATATTTAGTTTTGTTTTAGAAATTAAAGTATGAGTATTTAAGCAACACCTAGTACACTTATTCTTAAAGTAATTTATTCAAAAAAATTTCTATAGTTGTTATTTAAATACTATTTTGTAATTATATATTTTTTCAGCTAATATATGCTCCAAAATTCCTTTATCATTCTTAGAACCATCGAAAAAACACTAAATATTATGGAAATAATGTCAACCATAACAAGGATAGAAACTGAAAATCTGCAACAAATATTGAGCTGAACTAACCAAAGAAATCAAATAAAAATAAAATACTACAGTTTAAATAAAGATACCTAAACTTTAAATTAATCCAATATAATTTTATAAGAATTATATATTTCATTTAGAAAGAACGCAATAGAATACTGTTGCTGACCAAAGGTCTATTCACGATATTTGAATTCTATAATTCTCAATAAGGAAAAATCAATTATGCAATTACATTTTTTAGCATTTTTCTCATTCGTCTATTAAGCAAATTAAAGACCGAAATAAATATCAGTCTAATTTAATAATATCAATTTAACATATTTCAAAGTTCAATTTTTTTAACTGATGTATTTAAAAATATTTTAAAATATAAATGAACTATAAGGCACCTTAAGTAATCAAGGAAGATCAATCATCAAATTATGATTATAAAACCCTTCTCAAGGCCACAAATTATTCAAGCTATTAAATATAGATCAATTCTTTCTCCTCCCAACAAGTAATAATAAAGTAACAAAAAATTTTCAACGCGAAAAGATCAATAATCTCTCAAATAGAAAGCTTTTGTTAAATGAATTGCTAATAACTGAAATCCAATTCTCTTTCATTTTGACGTTTGTATGTTATTGTGAACTTTTACATTTCAAAACCTCTTTAGCAGACTGTCGATTGTGAGCTAGGAATACTTTTTAATAAACTAAGGTAGACGCACAGAGAAATAAAATTCAATATTGCGTGTTTTATTTGAAAAATGGACATGTTTGTGAATATATGAGTACGTACATTATGCATGAAAGTCAAAATATTGTAGTTGTCTTAGCATGATTGATAAATATTTTTTTCTTTTGAGGATTTAAAAAATTTATCTGATGTCTTAATTTAAAATATATAAATGTATGTATGGTTACTTACCTTTTTTTTAAGCTGGGGAAAGAAAGTATAATGAAATAAATATAAATTATTTTTAATTAAATATATATATATATATATATATATATATATATATTACAACTAGTTAAAGAATATAAAAAGGATTATTTTTCAAAATACTAAATAACAAATAAGTAAATGATAAATTATCAAAATGTAAATTTCGTTGATTAAAATAAAATGCCCAACTAACTATTTAACTCCATCAGGGGTCAAATTTTTTGTCCAAAACGTTCCAAAAAGGGGCATATTTTTCATTGCATATAACTAAACATAATAATTAACAGAATGCGAAGATGGAAAAGAATTTTATTTCAATTTAAAGTTTCCACGCTATTTTTTATTTAATAATTGTGGAACACAAAAAAGCCCTAACTGTTTGCTTTTTATAAGTACACTCCGCATGCAAGGAAGAATTTTTCACATATCTTAAAATAATTTCTCTCGCACTTACAAAAAAATTAAATGTTCATGCCTCTTTTTCAAACGGTGTGTGTATATATAAATGTAAACACACAATTTGAAGTGTGGTGTAATACTAAGTCTTACATTGCGTGAGTAAATATTAAAACGTCACACTTTTCAGCTATACATGAGGGCTTTTGGCGACGGACCTCGTAATTTTGAACCATGGTCAAGTGACGAGGACAACGCCTGAACTGGCACCCCCTCGCCTAACAACCACACCCACGGGAGGAAGTTTGAGCTCTCGACAGATTTAACGTGCATCGCTCCCCTATGCGGTGGGTCTTCAGTGCTGCTGAGCTCGAACTCATGACACACCAGACACAATCCAATACCTTGACCACTAGGCAACCGCGGCCCTATTTAAACCCTGGAAATAGGTGTATTAGAGTTAATCGGGGAAAGCTAATCATGGATCGTGAGTCGTCCGCGTCCTGAAGTTAGTTTTCTTGCTCTTACGTCCATTTGGAGAGGTGGAAAATATTGAAACTGAGTTGAAAAAGATTTTAACATTTTAGGAAACAATTGACAAGTGATCTACAAGTAGATTAATAGATAAGTATATATATATATATATATATATATATCTTTGGATTATCTTATTAGATTAAGAAGTTCAAATTAAGATTCTTCTCAAGGTTATTGAATTGAGCTCTCCATAGATTTAACGTGCATCGCTCCCCTACACGGCGGGTTTTTAGTGGTACTGGGATCGAACTCAAGACATGCTAGCCATGATCCGATGCCTAGACCACTTGGCTACCACGGCCACAAAAGTCTTACATTGCAATGGGATAGATATAATGTAAAGTTCTTTGGATTATCTTTCCATTTTCATTTCTTCTCAAGCAACAAATTGCACATTGCCTTGCCAATCCCTGTTCTTTATCGAATATTTTCAAGAATCTGCCTTCATTGAAAAATTCCTGCCTTCACCACAAAGAAAATCCTGAAATAGAAATATTTCTGTACTATGGTCTCTTAAAAACACTAGCACTAATAATTTCACTGTAAGAATTTAAAATATGTACAAATCAAACGTAGAGAAAAAATATATGTGCCCGTACACCGTACGGACAAACAAGTTACAGGATTAAATGCAACTTAAATAAAAATGCATACATATTATAAAAAAGTTGCGGTAACCGAGCGATCATGATCACATACTCGTGGTCGACGTTCTTTCAATCCAGTTGAAGATTCAATTGCATCTATAATAGATCTCGAGTTGCTTCTAAGTATGATATTAATACATAATAAATCGATTTGAAAAGCATTAATTCACTATGAATGCACAGTTAGTAATAATAATAATAAAATATTCCACGCAAAAAAGTAATGAAAAAAATATAACTCCTTACTAAAAATTCATAACTTATTTTTAAGAAAGTTTCCCACGCATTTGAATGCATTCAAAGATACCTTTACACAGCGCGCTTTTCCTCTGTCTTTTTTAAACGTTCTCTAATTTACAAAGGCACATTAATTAAATTAAAATCTAATTAGAAATATTATTTCTTTAATAAATTTATAACACATAATAAATACTAGAAAGTTATCTAAAGATCATTCTCAAAAATCACTCTCGCGCTGTTCACTTTATTAAAGGCAACTTATTAGTAATTTAAAGCATTGTATCTTATATAATTAAATGAAACTGGTATATAAGATATTTAATTAACAAGCATTTATTTTCAATGATTTATAATCAGAAATTACGTTATTTCAATTCATATGTATATAAGACTTTCCAATTCTTAGTGAACGTAATTCCAACTAAGGGAAAAAATTTGTCACGGATTATTTCGAAAAAAAACCTTTAACATGAATATTCTGGGATAGAAACTTATAATATGTTAAAACTAAATCTTCGTAAAATTTACCTTAGAAAATATTCTTATCCATATAAAATGAGTAATGAAAACTACTTTTTTAATTGCATTCTTTTAAATCAGGTCCCTGCTCATTCTAAAAGAGCTCCATTTCTAGTCGTTAAAGATACATTACTGTTTTTCTTTACACAAAAGAGGGAATTAGCTTTAACGGAATGAGATCATACTAATAACATTAAGTGCCTTGACATATATATATATATTTATTCGTATCATAACTGGTAAAAGGACTACTTTAAATAGAAAATTTTATGGTTCTAATTGTTACTAAGGTTTTGGTTACATTTACACTACAGCTTATAAATGGCTTAATGAATTGGATTAAAACATTTTGTCCCACAGGCGAATTACCTTCCTTAATTCTGAAAACTATTTACAATGTATTTGTTATTGATACTTAATGATGCAGGCGTTCCTCGTATAATACGGGTACTTGTAAAAGACGGTTTTGATTTTACACGGTACAAAATTGGCGATTATTATAACATGGATTTGATATTACACAGCACAAACCTTGAATTTAATACTATATGGTTTTGATGTTACACCATTTTAAAAAATTGAATATCATTTTCGTTCAATATGAGGAATTTCCAACTGGAATTTTTATTATGAACATATGAACATTGAAGATGTTTGGGAACTATTTGAAGAACAAACAAAGAAAAACTAACAGAACTGCTAAATGTCTCTATACTTACAGCTAAGCAGATGATTTTGAGAACATTTGTAATATTGTTTCGGTTGCTTATTTCAATTTAATTGATCTGCAAAAAATAATAGTATTGCTAAGAAATTAGAATTTTGTTGTTGTTGAAAATAATCCTTATGTAGTACGTAGATAAAAATTTAAAAGATAATTGCAAAGTTCTTTAGCTCCTTACAGAGAAAATCTGAAATAATTACAAGATTGAAACAATCAGTGTATTGGAATTGTCAAATAGTTTTTGTAATGATGGAGAAATAACTAGTAAGGAGGAGTTTCAATCACCTTTGAGAAAAAAAAGTAGATTAGCTGTTGATTTTTTTAAACTGATATGGATAGTCATCCTTCCCTTCCTCCCACATCTCTAGGAGGGGCTGAGAGAACGTCTCAACCCTTACAATATAGTAATAGACACCACATATTGAGAATTAAGTAAAAATTCAATGTAAGTTTCAGATAAGTAAAAAAATATTCACAATTATGAGTATAAAATAAGCATAGTTATAGAAACAAAAGAATATCATTTTAAGGATAAACAGTACGATTCAATTGACAAAAATCGGTCAAAAAATAAAATTTAATTTTTTTAGCTTAAATTATTTTTATATACCTTTCTATAACCTGACAAAATTTGAAAGCTCTAAACTAAAAAAAAACACAAAATTATGACAGCCTTTGCGTGCGTTTTTATTCACATCCCTATGGCAAATCAAAACTTTAAACTTACTTATCTCGGAAAGATAAAACAACTAGTTTGTCTTCATATAAAATCCTAAGGCTTTTTTTCTACTGCGCCTAATGCTTTGAATTTTTTTTACTAATTGCTAATAGTACATGTAACAAAAGTTGGTATGCATTTTCTAATCAAAGCAACACTTATTTTTTAAAAAATAATTGAACTCAGAATTTGTAAATTTTTTAAGGAATTTTCAATATGCCTTCATAAAAAGAAGTATTGTACAAATACCAATAATGTTATCGCAAAACCCATACCAACTTTTGTTATGCATAGTCTGAGGTACTTGTAAATCAAATTTCATGGGTGAACGTAAATTTTTGTAGGATAAGTAGCATTTTAAAATCACTTCACAAATTTGAAGTTTTTTCCTTAAAAAATTAAATGCCTAGCTTTTTATGAAATTTTGAGCACAAAATCTGTTTTACATAGTATCTTACACTATTAAAATTCAAAGGTAAACAAACGTATCTATCTATCTATCTATGTATGTGCGTCTATCTTCTCACGAACCACACCACGCAGAAAGTCGCGGAAGGTACCAAAAGATGGGGAATTTTCCGGGGAAGCCGTATTGCCCATTTATATTCCGATATTGTAATTAGTTAAAAAGATATTAATTATAAAAACCTTAAAACGCCTAATTGTTTTACTCCTGCCGGTTGCTTACTTGGCGGAACTTTCCTTCCGTTTCGGCCGAGCGGTAATCTTACGTTTTCCACCATATTAAAATTGTCATCTAATTTTCGGTGTCGAAATTAGACAAAAAAATAATTACAGAATCGGAAAGATCATTTATTTCGCCACGACACGGTATAATTTTTTTTTGTAAAATAACGATATTTTCTATTTTTTTCGAATTTTTTAAAATAGTGTTAAAACAGATGCGTTTTTATGAAAATTATTTCTAAATCGTTGGGTATGAATTACTTTTCGTGTTATTAAATCGATATTCTACACTAATTAACTTTAAGCCTTTCTCTTTTAGATCCATTAATTTAAAAAATAAAATCCCCAAAACTTTTTTTTAAAGAATTTTTAAAAAGTAGTCTTAATTTTTAATTCACATTGAATAACTTCGTCATTTATGAAGATAATCTCACAAAACCTTTTTTCCGTGTGTACAGTAATATTATCCGTAACATATACGAAGATTGAAAAAATTGCTTCAAAATTACGGATTTTAAAAAAAAATTGTGATTTTCGTAAACTTATGTTTTTTTTTAGAAATAAATTAAAAAGTAGTAATTTGTACATTTTTTATTTCAAAGTACATTATTTTTGCAAATAGTTGGTGATGTTTGAGAGCATTAACGTAAAAATTACGCCCTTAAAATGAAGGTAATGATTTTTTAAAATAATTTAAAATACGCGATTTTACATTTAGCCAAACATTGGTTAACTGTCTTGTGGCGGAGTGCTCAGAGCTCCCACTACACTCAAGACTATAACTGCAGCACTGCCGTGCGTGATCAATGCAAAGGAGGGTGTACGCCTCGCAGAAACCCGCCGGTCGCTCTTTTCATACTTGTCTTAAATTTTTTCTCCTACTGGACATTGCGTCGCCACACATTACTTTTCGTGTTATTAAATCGATATTCTACACTAATTAACTTCGAGCCTTTCTCTTTTAGATCCCATTCATTTAAAAAATAAAATTCCCAAAACTTTTTTTTAAAGAATTTTTAAAAAGTAGTCTCAATTTTTCCTTCGCATTGAATAACTTCTTCAATGATTGAATTCACTTGCTGCATCCCCACTGATCTGAAATTTACTTCATTTTCAGTGCTGCCATTATGTAAGCAAATGGTATGTCACAATTAATTGCTAAATGAGCAATTTTAATCAATTTCATTAGAAAATAATTAATAAGTTAGTTTTTTATAATATACTTTTTTTCGCAGATACGTGTTTAAATAATTTAATTAACACAGAGTGGAATGAAAAACTATAAAATTTAAATTTAAAAAATTACATGTTTTTATCAAATAGTATTATTTTCTTTTTGAAAGTTTTTTTCAGTGAATGTTGGCATATAACTAGGTTTTCCCCCAAAGGTGGATTTTTAACACTTATATATGTTTAATCAAACATCCAAACGTTTCAAGAGCTATCTGTAGAATTTTTTTTATTAGTATTTATTGATAATGGATTTAAATTAATATATTTTTTTTAAATTAAAATGCATTCAATGCATTTCTGAGATTCATTTAAAATATTTATCAGTATCGAAATTTTTGTTCTCTTTCATAAAACTTATAGTTTACTTTAAAATAATGCGTAATTGCATGAAACCTTTTTCCCCGTGTCAAATATTTCAAAAAATTCTCACAATTTTACTTCAAGAATTAAAATAGTAGGGAAATTTTGTAATTTGAAAAATTTATACTTTCTGTTCTTTTTTCAGCATACAACTATTTTTAAAAATGCTACAGTTTCGTTTCCGGGAAAAAACTAAAAAAATTAAATGTTTTTATCAGATAGTATTATTTTCTTTTTGAATGATTTTTTTCAGTGAATGTGTACTTATAACTAGGTTTTTCACATCGTGTTTTTCTTAGCAGTTACATATGTTTAATCAAACATCCAAACGTTTCAAGAGCTATCTGTAGAATTTTTTTTATTATTATTTATAGATAATGTGGATTTAAATTAATATATTTTTTAAAATCAAATGAATATTTCTATTATTTCCTTATTAAATTAATTATTTGTTAATAAAAGGTATATCGCCTATTATTTTGGATAAAAATACGTTCTAGAGCCTGGAATAAATATTTGTCCTCAGTGCCAGCCTAGCGGTAGCTAGGCTTCTACTTCAGTTACACAGTATACCTAAGAAAGGGAGTAAATAAAGTGAGAATGATAGGTTCGCCTAAGCTAAAACTAGCTTCGGCGGTCAGGAGGTGGTGGTGGGGAGGTGGAACATAGTTTCCGTAAACGGAAAACAGCTTTTTCCTTTCGTTCTTCAATCCGAAAAGGGGGTTTTCGTTACGTTTAACAGCATGGGGGGGGGAGTGGAATTCTTAGAAATCAGGTAGTATCTTCGTTGCGCTATGAGGCAAACGGTACATGAGGTGAGGCTGGTTCATGAAGTTAGATTAAGAGCTAATCGTTGGGTTGTCATGATGATGGATTGCAGAATGGAAAGTTGAGGAAAGATTCGCTATTAGGGTGTGGATGGGTTCAACACAAAGTTCTTCGTGGAGAACAGATCTTGGGATGTACCTGGGAGCTCTGGCTATGACTCGAAGCGCTTTATTTTGAAGTCTTTGAATATCATTTAATTGTGTGTTACTGGCAGATCCCCAAATGGGGCATGCATACGTTAGGGATGGGGCGAAGATAGGTTTTGTAAATAAATATCCGGTTATTTAAAGAGAGTTAGGATTTCCTTCCAATCAGTACGTTCTAGAGACATTTTTAAGCTAACTGTAAGTAGCGATTGATTGATTAATGAAAACCTGAAAATTATTTTATTATTTTCGATTCCTAAAAATTATCTATTATTAAAAAATGATGACTTTTTTTTTACTCAAGCATCAAAATAGTTTTCTTTTATTGTTTAAATTTATTATTTTTTTACTAAAGCAATATTGTTTTTGACATGTCATGAATAGAAACTTGAAGATAAATCTTATATCTGAGGGGTGAGTCAGGGGGAAAATAGTTCTACACTCAAATAAGCCACTGTAACACCGTGCAGTAGAAAGAGAACTGAAACATGTTTGACATTAGTAAGATCTGGAAGATATATTTTTTTTCGAAAAAGGGAATTGTAGTGACGTTTATATAAAGGAATCACACACATACCAGGAACTTTGATAAAGGAAGGTGAATTTCCATGGCAGTATGTTATGCATTCGAAACAAATTTTAATAAAACACTCAAAATACTTAAAACAAGCATTTAATAATTTCTTCTTTTATAAAGATAATTGCATGAAACATTTTTCCCGTGTGTCGAATATTTCAAAAAATCCTCACAATTTTACTTCAATATTTAAAATAGTAGTGAAATCTGAAAAATTTCTACTTTTCTGTCTTTTTTCAACATACAACTATCTTTAAAAAGGCTACATTTTCGTTTCCGGGGACTTAAAAATTGCAACGAAAGAACTGAAAACTGAGTGAGTGATTTTTTAATTCGCATTGTTCGCCTATTCGAGGGTTATTTGCGATGGACCTCGAAATTTTCAACCATGGTCAAGTGACGAGGACGACACCTGCGCTTTCACCCATCTCTAATAATTAGAACACCACACCAACGCAAGAACAAATTTCGAAGAAGGGAGTTTTAATGACATAGTTAAAGAAATCACTCACATCGCGCACATAAGAGCTATCGGCCTGAGGGAAACACGAAATTTCCATGGGGATGAAGTTATTCACTCGGTAAAAGCCCGTGCAACGCCGGGCTAAGCGGAGAGGAAAGAAACAAAGAAATCAAAGTAATTTCGAAAAATAATATTGGAAATGTTGAATTTGTGAAGAGAAGGGAAAATGTTAAGCGACAAAGCCATGACACGCACTCACGGGTCATGCACTCACATCGTACGCGTCAAAACCACACAAAAGTGTTGGCGTCAGAAAGAAAGGAGGAAATTAACATGGGGATTAAGTTATACCCTCGGTATAAGCCCGTGAAACGCCGGGCCATGAAAGCTAGTACAGATATAAGAGGCAACCAAAAAATTTTTGAAAATCCTTAAATTAAAAATTTTTGCTTAAATCGTACCATGATAATGATATATAAAATTATAATTATTTGGATTATAAAGAATAAAATAATTGCAATTATTTCCTCCTAAGATATATATTTCATGCTAAAGCTTGTTATATTATTTTAACATTTCAAAAAAGTTAAAAATGACATATTTTATTTAAACAAAGCTTTATTTAAAAATAGTGTAACTTCAAATTCGTTTAATAATGTATAATCTGGTACTTATTTAAGAGATACATCCGTAATCCAAACAAATATAACTGCATATATATACCAAAATATATCTAATATTTAATTATTAATGTCAAATTATGTTTAAAGTTCATAATGTTCAGAAACTGTTAATGGAAGGGGAAATATGGAGTATAGTAATATAAGGTACTCCTTAAAAGCGAAAGCTAAATTGTTTCTCTATTGATTAAAAAAAAATAGTGAAGTTTGTTGATTCTCATTCTACGTATAGCCTTATATTTTATCAATAAAATAAAACAGTATACTTAAATTTAAGCGAGTATTCATTATGAAAAATTAAAATAATTGAAATGTTCTGGAAATGAAAGTGGAAGAGATATATTTTACTGAGTAAACAGTTTACAGCTTAAAAAATTGTATTTTAAAAAGTAATGCCTCCGATTCTTCCCCTCTCGGAAATTATTATTTATTCTGTAAAGGCAAAATATACAAACAATTCTTTAAATAAAAACTCATTTTAATTACGAGTTCAGCTACCAAGAAAATTTGTATTTTTTCCAGAGTTCTTTTCATAATTAGGATTATTGATTTGTGCCTCGATTTTATCTCCAATTAATTTTATGAGTCACTCGAATTATTCTTAAAGGCCTTTTTGAAGAAAAAAAAGCACATGTTCTTAAGAAAAATTTTTAAATTTTATATCCATTACACTGACTAGCCGGATAATTGAATTAACTCTAGAGAGACCACCCAAATAAATATAAAATGAAAATATTTTTTTCAGAATTGATTGAAATGTAAGATTTTAATTATCTTTTTAGTTAGTTCTGATCCTACATTCGTTATATTTTAACTTAATTTTTAAAGTTTTTCTACAATATTTCAAACGAATGTAGTTTATAAAGTAGAAATATTTGAATCAAACTCTATACTCATTATGGAAGACTCATGGCAAGAGTTGCTATTCGCTACATTTAAATACTCAAGAGACTAATAGAGATAAGAAAAATTCTGCTTGAAAATTAAGATAAAGAAAGAAAATGTCAAATATTTTGAGATCACTTTCAAACCACAACTGAAAAAAAAATCTAATTATCTTTAAATTGTTTTAATCTTCGCTGTTTCTTTGTGAAGGGGGAATATACATAAACAACGCGTAAAAATTTATAATAAAACAAAATGAAACACATTCAAAGTATATAACTTACACAAAGAAAATATGTATATTACAGTTGCAATTAGTAAATAGGATTTAATGAAATAGTATATGTGTGCATGTGTGTTGTTATATCATTTTACCTCAAAATTTCTGAAATAAAATAACGCAAGTAATTAATTTTCTTAGAGTTTTTGAACTTAACTTTTTTTTTCTTATGCTTCTAACCAATGTAAAGTTATTTAAAATACAACCTCTGACAATAAAGTTCGGTGAGTAGTCCTGTAACATTAACGTAGATGAAATATTAACGAAGTTACCTTACTGTCCTTCGAAATAGTCACCTCCTATAACTATGCACCGCTGAAATCTGCTATACAAGTCCTGGAAACCTTGTAAGAAATCTTCTTTTGGAATGGAGTTCAAAAGCCTCGAAACGTTTTGTTGGATGTCAGGAATCTCTTTCCTTTCAAAGCAAGTTTGAGTCATGGGAATAGGAAGAAGTCTGGAGGATTGACTTTTGACGAGTATGGTGGATGTTCAATTGGCACCACCCCCTTTTTTGCCTGGAGCTGTTTGACGATATTAGCTGTGTGAGGGTGAGCATTGTCGTGATTAAAAAACCACGAACCTTGTTACGCGTACTGGGGTCGTACCCTACGTATCCCCCATATTTTTCTCATCCCTAAATACTGGGTAACGAATTCACGGTTAAGCTGCATCAGCTATCACTTTCGTGAACAACTTCCTCACTTTCTCAGAAATGCTCTTGTTGGTTGGTGCTTCTTCTCGGTAGTGATTTCTAAATGCGCGTAGCACCGAGGTAACTGAAAAAACCCGTGCATACTCTAATACACAAAAATTCTTCTCTGTCATTATCGCCATATTAGATTACAATCATCATCAATAACTGTTGATTATTGGTGAGGAAAAAAACTGGTGTATTTCTCTTTACATTCATGCATCACTTATTGTGTTGTTGTTTCTAATGCCACCAGTCTGACGATGTCAGATCGAGGCCCACGAAATTCATCATGGCGAGGGGCTAGGTGGACGCTTGTCGTTAGCTCTTGGCTTTGAGCACCATGGAGGTGACAGCATGATTTGGCTCGGTTCATGCACGATAGATGGCGACGCCTATCTCCACCTCCACAATTTCGGCATGTAAATGGAGGGGAGGGAAATATTCTCTAGCCCCCTGCACCCGTGGATTCTGTTCACAAGACTTTCGGACCCACTGATTTAATGAGTACGTATTCCGTGTGTACTCGGAGGGCATTTGGTGGCATCAGACGTCGAACCCATGCCTTCCGGTCTGGAGTCCGAAGCTCTAATCACTAGGCTACCCACGGCCCTATCACTTATTGTAATACATGCAGTAGATTCAAAAATATGATTTTTCAAATTCGGGTCCTTCGTTTGTACTCACCCTGTATCACAACAATGAAGTCTGAAAGGAATCGAAATATATTCAGTACTCATCAATTTATCATGTATATTTTACTAATTGTTCAAAGTATTTTACTCTTATCATTCATTACATCATCACACTGAAAATATTTCAACTAAGCACAATAAATCCTTCGCAATATATATATCCGAAAACTCGTCTTGCTAACTGTAAAAGGAATTAAACGAAGCTCTTATTTGCAGAAAAAATCAAAACTAATGTTTCATAAAATATGGTTGAAAAAAATTACGAGTTCAAGAGTAGAATAATTTACCCTTTTTAAATATCTTATTTTATTAGCAAAAATTTAAAAAGAAGATAATATTTTTATAACAAATGAAATTTATTTGTCTAGGAATGAGTTTCCTGTGTTAATTGAAGCAAAATGTTCAGGATATTTATTACACCAGGGATGTAATAAATATTCTGTCATATTCTTTGAAATAATAGACGAGTTCAGAAATTTTAATAGCACCTTCATTATTCACAAAAATTCTCAATATCCTTTTAAATATAAAAATTACGGCTTCTAGTTCAAATTTTTATTTTTCGGATTTACTTATACTATGAACAAGGAACTATATTTTTGTACTGTATTATTACATACATTTTTAGAAACCGAAAAAATGTATTTCGAAAAATCAGGCATGATATCACTGTGTAATAGCTTTTCAATAAACGGAAAATTATATGAAATAATATTACATTTCAAAAGTCAAGTACAAGGAGCTTATATACAAGAATAGAATCATGCATATATAAAATGATAAGGAATATAAGTCAAATACTTTAATTCTCAAAATATGATTCATTATTTATATAAGAAAAACGGTTTATTTTCCCCCGATTATTTTGCTATGAATATAAAAAGGAATGAATGCTATGCATATTAAGGATTTAAATGTATAATTTAAATAAAAAACGCCTCTATTTGATTCTTTCCTAATAGGGTTTTTGTTCGATTTTTATACCATTCAAATTCACGCAAATTCTCCAGATATCTCGCTTGTCTCTTTACACGGTTTTTTATTTCCCAACTATAATCTTGCTTTAAACTTTCATTTGAAGAAATTTTCATGAAAGTGAATAATAAAATTCAAAAATATTAAATAAATAGAGGTTTAAAGAAAATTGAATCTTATCTGAGAATGAACACAAATAAGAATTGCTGAATTGTTAAGAACACACTAACTTATTCGAATGGGACAAAAATCGGTAGACGTGATGAACATGTATTTGAAACGAAATTCGAACAGTAAGCTAGTTAATGTTTTATTCAAGAAATACATCTCCAAGAGTAAAAAAATCAATAATGCATTGGTCTACCTCTGCCTTAGATGTAAGCTGTTTGACAATGACTCGTAGAATTTATGGATATATATATACGAGATTACTTGCCATACAGATTCCAAATAGTGAGATCTGAGAATGGTAGGAAACGCCTGTTCATCAGAGCCCAAATGTGCTCTATTGGGAAGGGATCTGGAGATCGTATTGGCCAAAGAAGTGTTGGAGAAGCATGCATCAAAAAGTCGTTCCTTGCGCAACTAGAGTAATCTTATTGAAATGTTATCTCAGGATTCATGAAAAAAATGGAAAGACAATGAAGCGTAGCACCTCTTTGACGTACCACTGTGCTTCAAGGGTCTGATGGAGGATAACTAAAGGGGGTCATGCTACCAAATAAAAAAGTATCTCACATTATAACTCTTAGTTGTTCGCCTATGTAAGGGATGATTTTTAGGTGAATATCCCACTGCTGTACTGAACGTCTTCGTTGGCCCTCGAGGCTCAATTCGAAAGGAGATCGATCTCTGAAAAATTGTTATTCCAGTATGTGATATTCTAGATCTAATGCATCTGTTACCACTGCAAACTCTTCTGGTGATATGCAACGGTGAGGGACAGCCGACTCAATGGCCTGCGTGATCTCAGCCCTAGCTCGCTTAGTTACCTATTGATAGAAATTGCCGTCACTGCTGTATCTTTTACACGTCACCATATTTGATAAAAGTGCTTCTTAATACTGTGTACGACCATGGTTCACACGCTCCTACCGATGTTGTCAAATGGTGGCATCACTTCCACCAAAACGTACCCTGGTATTTTACCATCCTGCTTCTTTTAATCCAGTAGTACGTTCTCTTTCAGGTGACATCTCATCATAGTATTCGCTAATTCGTTGGTGAAGCATTGGTATAGTCCACGTGCTTTCATGAAGCCACATTCTCATGGAAGTTATTTCCTTACCACTGGTATGTCATTGATTTTATACTGCGTCATTCGGATACTTCGTTGCAATGCACTGGTGCTCGAGATAGGACTTTATTGGCGTAGCAATTTAATCATTTACATAATGTTTTGTAAGATTTACAATATTTAGTTTCTTTCCCTTTAGGTAACTATTTAGTTCGTCTCTTTTTATTTTATGTAATGTGTTTGCTTTCATATGAGTACTTAACTAAAAGTAAAACGGTTTTTGATAGTTAATTAGTTGAAATTTTAATCACATCATGGTTAAATTGAACCCTTAGAGTTCCTCGAAGGAATTCTGGAACGTAAGAGCATAGATTTTTTAAAGATCAAATTAATCGATGATATCAAACTTTTTCTAACTTAAACCTACTTTCTTTCTGCCAAAAAATAACAAATCTTATTACACAGGTTGATAGATAGCTGAAACATGGCAATCTGTCCTTTATGAAACTCCTTCCTTCAGTTATTTTGAAAATTACATCCTTCAAATATACTTCAGAGAATATTTCTAGAGACAAAAATATTTTTCTTAGTTAAGTATAAAAAAAAGATTTTCTCTCCTTATTTCGAAATAACTTTTAGCTTGAATGTAAATAATGGAACTAAAGTTGTTGAGGCCCTAAAGTCGTAGGTGAAGTTTGGGACACTGAATGAAAAGAGATATTGTTTTAAAATAAGTTTATTTTGTTTATCGATTTACTATCAAGCAAAATTATAAACTTAGGGAACAGTTAACGTAAATGGATACCCTAAATTCCTAAGACAAGTAATTCAGCAATTCACTTAGTGTGATCCAATGAAACAACACTCACCCAAGTCAACTATATAGATATTCTGATATAAAAACTTATTTTCAGGGCCGTGGGTAGCCTAGTGGTTAGAGCATCAGACACCAGATTGGAAGGCCTGGGTTCGATTCCCGATGCCACCAAATACCCTCCGAGTACACACGGAGTACGTGCTCATTAAATCAGTGCGTCCGAAAGTCTTGTGGGTGGTCGCAGCAGAAACCACAGGGGCAGGGGCTGGAGAATATTTCCCCTCCTCCCTTTCCATGCCTAAATTGTGGAGGTGGAGATAAGTGGTGTCGCCATCTATCGTGTGAGCCAAATCGTATTGTCACGTGCATGGTGCTCAAAGCTAAAAGCTTACGACAGGCGTACACCCAGCCCTTTGCCGCAATGAATTTCATGGGCCTCGATCTGACACCGTCAAACAGATGGCATTAGAAATAACAAAACTTATTTTCAAGTACACCAAGAACTTAAAACAGTCACTTTGCAAATCTCCCTATTATCGCAGTCTAACGACTAACTCTAACACTTACTCTGCTAGGGTCTAAATAGTGTAAAATATAGTTCTCTCTATGGAAGGGGGTTTTAAACTCAAAGAGAAGGAAGTATTTCCCCAAGAGGATTAGTGAAAGGGTACGAATATGACCCGTCGTGAAGTAAAACTAATTTTTTTTCTCGATGTCGAAATATGTTACATTCTTATTATTATGAAAATCGTTATTTCTTTAAAACATTTTTTCCCATTATTGGAAGTGTTATGTATATGTGTGTTTACTGAAAAGAACAATCCTTAATTTAAAACTATTATTTCTCCCTTACTTCACATGAGTTTTAAAAACTTAATCTGCTTATAATAATCCGGAATGTATTCAAAAATTTAATGGAAGCTCATCCTTATTTTTTAAATCCCTGTTTAATGGAGTTCTTAAAATAGAAAACTTGGTCATTTTTCTTACGCATAATTAGTCGGTTATCTGGCTAAAAAGGATTTTTTAATAACGTATCTAATAAACAAAGATTATACAGTCAAGTTCTCGAAAAACAAGATTAGACAATCAACTTCTCAAAGAACAAGATTAAGCAATTAATCTTTTAGGAAACAATATTGAAAAATCAGTTTTGAAGGCCAAAAGGTTAAGTGACAAAATGAGTTCATTAAAAGTTTATATGCTTAGTTGTTTCGGCTTGATGAAACCCTTAATCAGTTTATATAAAAACAACAAAATTAAATATATTACCCCTAGTTTTTTATTTAGCGTTTATATTTTATATCTACTTTTATAACGAGTTATATTCGGGTTTCTTCAACTAATCCTCTTAGGGAAATTATTTTTTAACTGTGATTTTAGTTTAAAAACCACTTTCCATAGAGTTGGCTTAATTTTATGCAAATGTATATACTATTTTAAACCCTGACACTTAGTTGTATGAAGTTAATCGTGAAGTCTAAGAATAATAGAAAGGGAATTGCGACTGGAAAGTCGCGTGACCTGAAATTAATATTCATGTTAGAATCCGCCGGGAAATATTGGAAGGAAATAGCACTGGAGCTGTACCGAGCAATCGTGGTTCGAGAGGAACTGTTATAAGGAGCTCAGACTTAAATTAAGTCATTTTGAATAATTATAAATTAGATAAAATATTAGGATTAAAGATTGCACCCAGAGTTATACAATAAAGTTGAAAATCATTCATAAAGTATTCAATATAAAATAAAAGTATGTATTTTTAAGATCATGTCTGCTTCTTCCCCGAACCCTCAAACTCCTGAGACCTACGAGTCGTGACACATTGATGGAAGATTTAAAATTAGACCCTGACGATCTCAAATAATTTTTGTTTGCAATTAGTGATAAATATCCAATCAATAATGTCCATTAATTATTAATTTTACCGATTATAAAATCAAAGCTCTTAAAATAGTATTTGACAAATTTTCAATTATACATTTATTACTATTAGTAAGATTAAAACGTTTTATACGGATGACAAAAACAATCATGGCATCTTATACATGCAATGTGATAATGTGATTATGTAAGTTTTGTGACGCTAAAAAATTATACAGTTTTAAAGGTAAACATAATACATATTTAAGTTGTTTAATAAATGATATTTGATACTCCGAAATCTGGAAAGAATTTTAGAGCTTAAAAATTTAAAGAGTATGGAATGAAAAAGCACATTTGTATTTGGAAAGATAATGCTATGGTTTTTTTTATTGCTTATTTAAATTTTTACTCTGTAAATTATTCACAATATAGTGTGACATTGCATCTCTAAAATAAGGAATTTGAAAGTGCTACATAATACATAAAATTAAGAATGGAAAATGTCTCAAATTTTTGTCAAAGAGATAAGTGACAAATATCTATTCAACAGTAACAAAAAGGGAGATTGTTCTCTTCTTAAAAGTTCGTTAAGATTTCTCTCTCTCTCTCTACACATAAATTTATTTTCTTTCAATAGGATTCAAACAGATTTACAAAAGAATATGGAGGTTAAGTATGATTCAATTAAGGCGTTTCAAAAAATAAAGATCTCAGACAGATCCTGGAGGGCTTATTCAATGGATCTGCGTTCCATAGCCGAAAAATGTCTTTTCAACCATGACATTTATCCGGTTTCGTTTCCCTTACTTAGACAAAGCATCTTAGTCTTTCAGTTCACAGCTGAGTAATCTTCTGGATTTACTTATGGTTAAGTTTTCTGGACTGAACCAATTGAAGAAACACCATTCTACTTTCGTCAAGTAAACAAGATCACAAAACTTCTTGGATACATTACAGATTTCCTGGACAGTATTCCTTGAAATATTGTTTTTAAGTTTTAATTTAAGAAATAAAGTAAAAGAAAGAAACTTTGAAAAATAATGCATAATGTCAACAAACACGGATGTATTTCGATGCAATGATTTAACCGTTGCTAAGATATGAAAAGGTGTATTTGAAATGAATTTTTCTTTAATAATAACAGAGGGGGTGAGGATTCCTTATAATGTAATTACATTTAGACTCTACAGAGTTAATTATTTTACTTGATTTTAGCTTATTTCAAAAATTATATAAATCGTTATTCCTATCTTCCCTTTCAAGGCTTTATTCCTTAAATATATATTTTGTTCATTAAATCTTTTCAAGTTCTGTAATTATTGAATAATCGTAATCAAAAGCAGGTCAACACATACTCACACGCGCGCATGGGGTGTGTGTGTGTGTGTGTGTGTGTTGAATGTAATTCAAAATAATTGATAGGAAGAAAATCCAAAATTAATACGTTATTTAACATAAAAGTTAATAGCAGTTAAACGTATTAAAAAATTAAGAGAGTATAATGAAAAATAATAATAGGATCTATAAGCATATAATCTAAAAGAGTAATAAGGTATTGGAGAGTAATAAGCTTTTGACATAAAAGGCTCCAAAACCTTATTACTTATTACCTTATTACT
Source organism: Trichonephila clavata (assembly GCA_019973975.1). Classification (NCBI taxonomy): domain Eukaryota; kingdom Metazoa; phylum Arthropoda; class Arachnida; order Araneae; family Nephilidae; genus Trichonephila; species Trichonephila clavata. Next base: position 518,859 of record BMAO01006872.1, read on the forward strand.
CAGATCCTAGACAGGTGCTCATTAAAGATGAGTTTGTTTTTTAAAATTAGTAGTTTGTCTCGATTTCCTAGTATGTTATAATATGTTATATTTTATATAGTTATAGTTTATATTTTATATGTTTGTAATATTTTATATAGTTTGTCTATAACCGACAAATAACATGATGATTCAATTGCAAAATGATTTGAGTAAGAAATATTTTTCTAGCGACACGTTAAACCAGTTTCTTTAAAAAATAAGCTTTTTTTTATATATAGGGAAGAAAAGAGCGATAGACATCAATAAGTATGGGAACATATATTTCTCTTTCCTTACACGGAAAAAGTCCCCAAATTTGATAAGAACTGGACCAGAATAAAACGGAAAAAATCTGAAGAAACATCAAATTTGTCACGGATGTTAAGATGGTAGTTTCTCAGCACTACAGCATACGTGGGCGTGACTAGAATTCTGATAACGATGTAGCTTAATAATTTTGCTGAGAAATTCCTCTCAAGCAAGAAACTACCATTCACCATAAAGTGATATTCTGACGTACTTGTTGCAAGAAAAATAATTTTTCTCCGCAATAAATTTTACAAATATGCGATTGTAATTTTATCATGAATGGCAAAATAAAAATGATACATTTACCATCGAAATAAATGTGTTCTTGATTTGTTATCATTTAATGTATTTTATTGAAGGAATCGAAACATTTCGTTACATTGATATTTAGTCCTGTTTTTTTTCACTCCATGCAATAGTTATACTAATAATGATGCATTTGAAAACAGAAAAAGGTTTATTATTAAAATTTTTGTGTTGAAATAGCTAATATTTAATAATATGTTGTGACATCTAATAATTTAAATATTTGTCCAACATATAAATTTTAAAGGAAGAAAGAATTGTAAATATTTAGAGAAAATTATATAATGTTCCTTTTTAAATTACATATCAACCTGAAGATCTGATTTATTTTATTTTTAATTTCGCTCATTTTATACATTATGCAAAAACTTCATTCATTAATATGTAAATGTGCAGTTTAAACATCAAGATATCGAAGACAATTTATCTGTGTTCCATCACATTTTTTCCCCTTTTATATATATTTTCAATAATTTGAAATTCAAAATTTGCTGAAATGAAAAAGATTTTTTGAAGTTTTGGAGATACAATACTGTGTGCGGTTTCATTGTGTTTTTTTAGAATATGTGTTATGTTTTTATTCAAAATACTATATGTATACAGTTCTGTACATAAAAAAATTGTAATATCTTTAACGAAATGGTGCCTTTCTGAAAAAGAGGACATTATACATAAATGGTTTAACCTGTTTATTTAAAATTGATCATGAAACACTTGCTGCGCTAATTGCAACTTTAAAAGTGCACTGAAGCTTCATTAAAATCTACTCATTTTCTGAAAATAAAGTGTTTGTTAATAAATTATAAGTTCACCTGAGAACATGTATTGTACTTTACTTTAGAACCATTACGAAAAAAACATGCATTAGCATTTCATGAAACCATTACTTGAGAAACTAAGATGCTGGTTTCGATTGTATATCTCCGATTTATTTAAAGGTGCTTTGGGGTAAAGAATTATTTCAGTGCGAAATGAGAAAAATTTTACTTTACAGGAGTACTGTTTAACTTGAGAAAGAGAATTATCTATGTTATTGAAGCGTTCGTTCTCCAAAACTGCTTTTCACAATTTCATAATTACTAAAATTGATTCAAACAAAATAAAATGATCTGAAGTAAAAAAAAAATTATCAATACTTGACGATCGACAAATTTGAGGCTATCAACTAAAAAAGAACTTTCGACTTGGGAAATTTCGAAGCATCTTAGCAACAAAAAAAAATCACATCGCTCTGTTTAGAACACTCTCAAATCAAATACCAATACAAAATTTATGGAAATAAATAAAGCACCTAAATTACCCAAATAGCATCGAGAAGAAAAACTGAAGTGAGCTAAAAATGTTATGCATAGAGCAATGAGAGGAAACAAATTATTTTATCTGATGAAAAGTTCTTTGAAAAATTGCTAGAACACATAGCTACAGAGCCCTGTATGGGCTCTAATCTCATATCAGATAGTTATAGATGGCTGTAATGAATTATACCAACACCCAGTGTAAAAAATATATGTGAAATTAAAAAATAAATCTTTTTGAGTTTAGCAAAAAGTTTTTTTTTTATATAGGAGAGAAATTTAAAGATAATTAATAAAATGCTCTTTCAAAAGCTACAAAATGTTGGAAAATTAGAGGTCTAAAAAGTGGGCCTAGTCATTCCGATTGCAGCAAAAGTTCCTAGAATAAAAAAATTTTTACTGTGAAAAGTTTCAAAGATATTAAAGTGATAGAAAGCGTTCTGATTGGCCGACACAAGATTTCAGCTAATTGGGCATATATAGTTTTAGAATTGAAGCTATCAGTCAGAATGAGCCTGCAGTTCAACAGAATTAGACTGCAGACCATGAAAGAAAATTATGAAAGTTAACAAAATAACTATATAAAAAGAACGAATTATATTAGAAATTAATTAAAATCAGGATTGACCAAGATATTTCTTGGTCGTCTGACTGAGAAATGAGAAACATATGGAGAAATAACTTTTAATGATGACTTTTCATGTTCATCTACATTTTTGAAGAGGAACTTCAATATGTATTTTTAAACTTCTTTATTGGTAGTTTGTATTTGTGTTGAAATTTTACACTCTGTTCTGAGATCTGTATTTTTCCTGTACCAGCTGGTATTTAGAATTCGTTTTATGATAACATTTTGGGAGCTTTCAATAAAATTTATATTGGTCTTTGCTGCTTGTCCCCAGATTGGGGAAGCGTAGGTGAGAAGGGATTTCAGAATTAGTGTATAGATAAGTAATTTATTATGTCCTCTTAAAATAGATCTAACGATAAGGAAATAAATTTTATGCTTGATATCTTTAATTTTATTTCTAATGTATGTAATATGGTGTCGGAAGTGAGATTTTTATCAATAGTGACACCAAGATACTTGGTGTGCTGAAACCAGAGAATACTGTGATTTTGAAGGGTAATTTCAGGGAGTGGTTTTCTGGAAGAGAAGAAAACTTCTTCAGTTTTTAAAGTATTTAATACCATCTTCTAAATGGAGAACTAAGTCTCAAGGTGAGAAAGGTGTTCTCTTATGTTTTGAACAAGGTCTGATGAAAAGAAATTTAACCTTGTAGCGACTCCAAGGTCGCAGTTGAATTTTGGGAATCTTAGTGACAGGTATTATCATGAAAATAACTAAGTTTATTTAGTTCAACCAATTTGCTATCAAACAAGATTATAAACCGTTAAAGCAGTCAAAGTAAATGGCTGCTCTAAATTCCTAAGACAAATAATTAAGCACTAAACTGAGTGTAATTCGATGAAACAGCACTCGCCAGGTCTCGATTGATATTTTTCTCCTTCTTGATATCTAAACTGGTCAACTTAAACACCAAGGTTTCCGAAATTTACCAAGACTTCCGAAAGTCACTTCGTTAATCTCACTATAATAGCAGCCAACCGACTAACTCTAACACTCTCTTTTCTAATGTTTAAATAACACTCAAAATTACATAAAATTAAGTTCTCTCCACAGAAAACGGTTTTAAATACACAAAACACTTAAAGAAGAAGTATTTTTTCAAAAGAGAATTAGTAAAAGGGCGTGAATAGGACTCAGCACAACTTTGGCAGTCACAATGGCACTAAACAATATTTGAATAACTTGAGGAAAGAATCTAAGGAATACTTCAGTCTTCAAAGTAAGGAGGATCAGGCAATAGTTTGGGGGAGCCTTAATTTATTTTATCATTCAATTTTATTCCATTCAGGAGCAATGCAAGGGCTATTGGCAACAGACTCGGTCAAGTAACGAGTACAACAGAACTAGCACCTCATTTCAAACTTCCACATCACACCAATGTGAGACAGATTCAATTGCATTAGCTCCCCTCTGCACGGTGAGTCATCAGGAGCACCATTACTCGAACCTACAGCATGGCCACGAGTTTAAAACCATGACCACTCCTTTACCGCTGCAGCCCTAAGTTTCTGTTAGCTACATTTCCTTGTTGATGAAACAGTTCTTAAGATTTCATATTTATATTTGGTAGATTTATTATTAATTTGTAAAGAACTGAATATGAATATATACTCACTTCCTAATAACTTTTTAAGAATTTCAAAAAACTTTATTAAATCCTTTTTTATCATTTAACAGCATCATCCTTTTATGCGAGATCTTAAAAAAAGTTTAGTCGTTTAAATGTTGAACCCAAATATTTACAGTTCCAATTTAATTATTTATAATACAAATATTTTTTTTATGATTCTGTTGAATTAATTAAACTTATATAACACATGTTTAAGCGATTGACATTTTACTCCATTTGAATTAATTCTATCAGAAAACCACGGAATTACGAAAAAACAAATAAAACATTCATATATATGGGTTTTTTTCAGTTAAATGAAAATTTAGCAAAGTTGTGCTTATTTTTCTTTAAATAACTTTTGCCAGAAGTATAAAGGTTTGTTTAACACTTCGAAGATGAATGAGTTATGCTTTTAATAGTAATTCTTGAATCATACTGCACTTTTCATTTTTCATTTATCCATAAACGATATCAAATGGGGAATATTCAGTCTATCGATTAGATATTTCCATGAAAATAGGATGTTTGTTTTATCAAAACAGGGAAATTGAAATTGATTTTATGACTCTCACGAGCCTATTTACTATCAGATAATTATGTAGCAAATAGTCATTCAGCGAACGTATTTCTGAAAGCTAAATCAATATTCTTAATCGGTCCATTTCTGCGTTTCTGCTTTTGAAGATTTAAAGTTTTTGAGTGTCAGTTACATTCCTAAGGGCCCAACACATTATATGTTTGTAATAAACTGTGAACTGTAACTTTTATGTAAATTACGATTATAGATAAGTGAATTATCAATATTTAATTCGCGCTGAATAATGCGTTAAATATACGGTGTTGACGAATTCGATTGACAAATTCAGAGAGGTGATAGTACGCACCATGGGGATGACAAATCCCCAAAGAACATGGGGTCACAAACCCCGTTTAGTCGGTGAAAATAGTGTTAGTAGTAGCCGTTGGGAGGAGGAGGAGCCAGACGAGGGGGTGGCCAACCAAATGCAGTGATTTGGAGTGCCGTCCGTAGTAGAAACGGTAGAATGGTTAATGGGGCACATGATCTCTGATGAGGTCTTCATCCCCTATCTTGTATTTGAGTGATCATTAAAAATTACACTTGCCATGTTTAGTGGAAGGTGGGAAAAATTATGAAAAGAAAAATTTATGAATAAAAATTAAAATTAAGAAAGTACATTAGATGGCGACCTGAAATAATAATAATAAGAAGAAAAATTGTTCGAGCTATTTTTTTTGTTTGCGTTGGGGTGATGCCGTAGTAGGATTGAAGAAACCTGCACTATATATATCTCATGCAAATTTCCCACTTCTTCCTCCAGTTGCTGCTGGGAGTATCTACCTACCACTGCGAGCCAGAAAGTAAGGTTCATGCACGTCGGTGTACCAGCACATTTTTCGATTGCGGTGCGTAAACACCTCTATGCTGGATATCCCAGGAAGAGGATTGGAAGAAGCGGATCTGTTGCTTGGCCTCCACGCTCCACGGATCTCAATCTCTTGAATTTCTTCCTCAGCGGCCACCTGAAACCACTTGTGTATGAGACGCCAGTGGCTACAATGGAGGATGTCATGGCATGGATCATTGTCACTGCAGCTGACATCGCCAGCACACCGGATTGGTTTGAACGCTTTCGCCAATCCTTCGTTCTTCGTTGTCAGGTGTGCTATGACTTGCGCAGCCGCAACTTCAACAATTCTTATGACTATCACTTGTCGTTGCATTTCTGACGTATAGCTGTGATGCATTGTTCGTATTAGGGTTTGCAGCCCCAGGATCCCAAAATCCCGGGATTCAAATAACTAATCCCGGGATTTAATTTTTGTCTGAATTATATATTGAATTTTTTTTTCAAAGTATTGTGAATCTGGTATTACATTTAATGTATCATATTTACTTTTTTTTGTACTGAATACGTTTAATGTCAGTTTTCTTACGTGGTGAACCTTGAAGGGTTCGAGGCGGGTGTGAATGTTAAACCATGAAATTTGATATGTTTTCCCTTATTTTCTTCTGTAACTTTCCCCCCATTACGAGTGGGGTCAGAAAATGGACATTTCTCTCACCCTCAGGATGTCCGATGTCAGCTAACTTGGAACAGAGGGAATTAGAATTTTTTAAAGATATCTAGTAGGGTTTTCAGTCCCGGAATTCCGAAACCCTGGGATCCCGGTTTTTTCACCAATTCAGAAATCCCCGGATTAAAATAACTAATTCTGGGATTTAATTTTTGTCTAAATTATAATTAAAACAATTTTTCTCATAAAAATTTTCTAAGAATTTAATTCTTTAAGAATTTATATTTTGTTTATGAAATATGCTCGTAGAACTTTTTGTGCAATTATAAGTGCTATAGGTATAAAAAAAATATATGCACAGCTCCCATTTCTCGTATGAGAGAACGTCGTACAGATCTAAGGGGCTCACTGCAATGCTTGCACAATAATATAAGCAACATCTCAAGAATAGATTTTATCACAATTTCTTCTTCAACTAAACGCCGTTAATTAATAGCGAACCTTTTTGGAAGACTTGAGACACTTCAAATCCCATTGCATTGCTAACAGCTCATACAACTGCATCTTCAATTTCAAATGAGTTAACACTTGAAATTGATTCACATTCTGATTCAATATCTGGATCAATTTATATACAAAAACCATTAAGTGTAGCAGAAAAACTAAATAAAGTTACCAAATAGGTATATGCACCAATGCAGTCTATTAGATTTGAGACAATGTCATCAAAAATTCAAAAAGAAATGTCTCTAATTTTAAAATGGAGGGAGACGTAGTGACTTTCTGAAAAGAACATATTCCTATTTAATGACGATAATACTTACTAGTAAAGAATCCGAACGTGCATTTTCTTCGGCAGGACAATTTGTAGCAAAAACAAGAAGCCGTTTTAATGATGAAACGCTGGAAAAATTGTGTTTTTATAAGCTTATTTACAGAAACACATGAAATAAAGAAATGCTTTTTTTTTAAATTTCATTATATACTATTTTTATTTGTTTTTTATGATGAATTAATTTTTTTATTTATTTCATTAAAATAATATTAAATCAATTTTTAATTATATTTTCATCTTTATTATGCAATTCCAACTATGCTAATATGTAAGTATTTGCAATAAATAGTCCAATCCTAATCCCAGGAATTAGATAATGTAATCCCGGGATTGAAAATATGGCACCTGATTACAAACCCTAGTTCGTATTGTAAACATGTTTAACGTCTGATAAATGCATTCCTTACCACTTATTGCTCTTTTTTATTCCACTCGACATCGCACCTTTCATAACTGTTTCTGAGAATTACTCTGACTAAACGTAGCTTGTGACCCGTGTTCTATGATGGTTTGTCGTCTCCATACTGCCTACTAATCTATCCTCTGAATTTGTTGGTGGAATTCAACAACACTCTGTATATTGTACTGAACAGTGTAGTTTCTAAGGTTGATTTCAATATATGTCCAGAGATCTAACTCACCCAAAGAGACCTAGAACCAGGAGCTTAGCTACCACCATATCAATGATACGGGGTCCTCACGCTACAGAAGCCATAACGTGTGCAACATTTTGACATCTTAAAGTAATTTTGATTACTTATCTTCTAAAAAAAGAGCCCCAAAGAGTTTTAATACAGAGCCCTCTCAGAAAGGATAAGCTACACCTATGCTAAGATCTCAATTTTATGTATTTCATTTAAAAAGAACGAATTTACAATATTTGGCTTCAATAGAAAACAAAAATAAACCTGTTTTAGTGAGAACCAGTAAACAACTAAACATAATAAGTGAAAAAAGTTGCAAGCATAATTTAACTGATGGCCAAACCTGAAAATAAATTTAGCATTTATAAGTTTTCAATTCAGAGCCAGCAACTATATAAATGAGTTATAATATATATTTCATATATACCGAGTAAACTGAGCTTAATTAATTTTAAATTTAATTTTTCCTCTTATAACTTTAGCCAAGTTTCTTACATTAAAAGACAGAAAGATATAAATGACTTAAGTATATATAGTTTTTTTGTATAAATTATATCAAATTAACATGAGCTTATATGAAGTAAAATCAGTAAAACAAAATAAACTCATATAAGATGACTTAAACGCCAATTTGGACAAAATAATTTTACATACTTTTATATTTAAAAAAAGACCTATATGCGTAAGTCAATATTCAGTTATTCTAAGCAATAAAGGGGCATGTTTTTAAACGTATTGTGTTATATACATTATGCACGAAAGAGATGGAAATAAAGAAAAATTAGACGTTTGTATGAAAGAAATGGCACAATAAAATATAATGAAGGTTTTGCACTGAAGACCAATATAAATACATATAAATCATGTAAAGTATAACATCTAGTATTAAAGCTATATGTAAATCTTGTTATTGTTCAATACAGAGTTAGATTTTATGTATATATATATAAATCAAAAAAGTTCACCCCACAGAAAAGATTTTTCCTTCTAAAAGTCAAATATTTTTCAGCTTGAAATGTCAATTTCTCTCGTTTGACAAACAAAATCTCTTATATTTTCCTTTGTCTAGATTTTCTATTAAAATATTCTCAATCGTGGGAAATTTAAATTTTTATAGAATTCAAATAGTGTCTGTTATCAAATTTCCTGATGTGTTTACTGCTTTTGAAATAACTGGAAATTACAAGAATACTTTTATTCATACGCTTTATTTCCTTCTTATTTAACCTTTTAGAAATATTTCAAAGCTTAAGAGTTCGGTTTTCCGCCACGAAAAGTATTATCGGTTCAGTATATTAAATTACAGTTACATATAATGCCGATATATTTCAGCAATTTTCTCGAAAACATTCCTCGAATAAAATTTGAAAGTATTACATTTTTACAAAACAAACAAAACTGCTCAAGATTTATTACTGTACAGAAAGAAAAAAAAGTTAGTACACTCTAATTTAGCCAAAATTTAATAGCCTTTTTTATTGAATTATAGGTTTAATCTTGCGTAATGCTTCTATTTCTCTCAGTTTAAACAATATAAATGATATTGCAATCTATGCTAGTTATTCTCAAATTGAAGAACACATACCATTATTCATAGGAAAAATCAATGCTTATAATTTACAAATATCCATACTTGGTGATACTTCCAATCATCGTTATCAGCCAAAAAGTTTCAGAACTTCTGATGTTAGCGCTGACCGTACTATACTCTTTACTTGCTCTTCAGATTCACAGAGGAGTGACTTTTTGAGGTTTCGTGAGTTTTTGTAAACGTCACACTCAAAGTAATACAAGGGCTGTTGGCGTCAGACTACGGGAAAGTGAACCTCGGTCAAGTGACGAGGACCTTGAATTGGTATCCCACTTTTCGAGCTTCCACCACACCAACGTGAGAATTTTGAGCCACGGCAAACTTAACATGCATTGGTCCTTCTACATGGCGTGTCTTCAGTGGCATCAGGACTCGAACCCGTGACTGGACAACGCCAACCACGAGCACGTGCCCATAACGACTAGTCCACCAAGGCCTCTCTCTGTTGCTTAAATGTAACGAAAGGGTTGTTTTTATTTCTTTGCTGTTGGGAATATGGATTGCAATATCGGGATACCGAATACAGGCATTTTGAGTCATTTGTACTATTTTGTAATACCGATCGATATTCGCAAGTTTAATTACCGTTTTTTCGGTATTTACTAGAATATTTTAAAATTGTCTCCACTATATGTTCAGGGATCGCCAACATAGCAAAATAGTATACGTTTTTATTTTAATGTCTCCCTAACGGGCGAAATTAATTAGACTGTGAATACAAAGTTGCATCGTACAGTCAAAAGAAGTGATAAAATATGTGAATCATCCAAGGGGGCGGGCTAAAACTATCCTATTGCAGCTCAGAGAGATACTGCACACGCGCAGGATTCATAGTCTCATATTCCTATTTATGAAAATAATGTTTTAGTTGTGAAGAAAGTGCGTAATATTTCAATATTTTTTAAATTGGTGAGTTTGTTATTCCCATTGTATTTGCATATCATACTTTAGGGTTTAAAACATTTTTCCGATTTTTCATATACATACTCATAAATAATAACCTATAATAATGAATAAGAATAACTTTAAAGAACATAAAAAATCACTTGAAAAACTTCCGGTTTGGTTTTATTTCTTTATATGATGAAAACCATAAACTATACAAACTGAATAGAGATATTTGTACTTTTTTTGTGTTTTAAATAAATAAGATGTCCCTTTACTTTTTTGTGATTCTTTTTATATGCTGTCATAATTTATAAGTGCTGTCATATTTATAGGTGCGCTGTCAGTTGCAAGACAAACTAACTTTTTTTTCCAAGGAACACTTTGTTTCAAAACTTCTTTAAATGCATCAAAAATATGTATTATGCACAATACAGGACTCTAATTGACTCAGTTCATGACTATTTCATCACATCTGCTGGTTACAGAATTTCGACTTAAATTTATACGTCTAAATATTTTTTTGTTTGTGCTGGACATAATACCGTTTTTTCTTTTCTTTTTTCGAATCTAAGCCACCATCAATTCTAAGCTGCACCCAAAATTCTTAACAAATTTTTGTGAAAAATGAAAAATTGTATAAGAGGGTTTATCGATATAAAATTTTACGAAATTAAAATAAATTTAAAATAAGAACTAATGAGAAAGGAATAATTATTTATTTTATCAGCATATAAACTTTTAATTACATGCATGCCCCCGTAATTACTCTAAATACCCTATCCAACAAATTTCTTTCCCTTCGATTCTAAGCCGTGCCCGATTTTCAGTAGCATTAACAATGTGAAAAAAGTGCGGCTAAGATTCGAGTAAATACGGAAATTCCTCCGATTTTTCTTTAGTAAATGGTTTCGTCTGTACTTACGATTAAAAAAGTAATAATATATAATTAGTTTTTACTGCAGTTGTATTGTCTTCAACAAATTTAGGTGGCTGCGGTAACTTAGCAGTCACACAAGGTAACAAACTCGAATCATATGAGTTTGAGCCTTGTACCAATGAAGCTGATGCCGTTAAATATGTCAAGGTTAAGACATCCTCTCCTTGGTGCGGTGTGGAAGTTAGGAGAGGGGGTGCCAGGCCACACACATGTACCGACCACGTCACTTAACCATGGTCCGTCGCGAAACATCCTCGAGTAGCTGAACAGTGCGAAGTTAATATTCTCACTCTCACTTCCTGTCTCAAAAATATAGTGAATTCATTTTTTCTCTCCTTTTTTAAGAGTTGAGTTTAATTCCAACAACTCGTCTTCACAAAGTTTCGCAACATATTTGAGACAGTTTGTTTTTAGATTTGTGTCATAGTGCCTTTTAAAATTATATTCCTTAGCAACTGAATTACAGTTTTTATATGTCAGGCACAATATTTTATTCTTGCACTGGGCGTAAAAATATTGCAGTTCCCATTTTTCTTGAAAAGTACGATGTTCATCGTCAGTTCACATTTTCTTACTCTGTTCTTGAAGTTTGACTATGTTTTTATTAAATAACATTTTAGTTTAATATGAATGAAAACCAAAATCCACCTTCATTCACAAACTATTGAGTCCCTACATTTTGTCTTGGCAATCTTAGGGTTTTTAAATTTAAAAAAAATAATACTTCAACTGCTTCTGACATCACGCGTTTCGTCTCTCGTTGATTGAACTCTTCAAAGAAATTTAAGTTACACACACGATGGATCGTAATGCGATCTCTATAACAAATTATTTTCATAAATGCTTTTAGAATTTAATAAAAATGTAATTTATTATAGTAAAATTAAATGAGAAAAAATTTAATAAAATATTAAGAATAATTTGCATTTAAAAGCTATTTCTATAATTAAATAGGATTTCTTTTAAAAACAAGAATAGATAACAGGTTAATTTTTTTGTAAATTTTTAAAAGTTTAACGGAAATATATGAATTTCAAAATAAAAAAAAACTCTTAAAAACCCTGATTTTGTAAAATGTAATTAATTTTGTAAAATGTCTTCGCGGGCCGCAACCCAACAACGCGGCAAACACGCGGCACTGGTGGGCCGCGTGTTTGATATACCTGACCTATATTAATAACAAGCTATCACCTATTTCTCCTGCACATCACTAGCATGAAACTAAACGCCCTGTGGTAGTTCTCTTTCCCTTCAATGCAGCAGGCAGGAACAAACTATTTTATCTCGTTTCCGAAGTGGCCACCTCCGAACTTTGACTTTTAAAGATGGAGACAAAGTTTTTTCTACTTGTGTTAGGTGTTCTGCCTGCCAGGCATCTCCAGAACACATTCTTGGCTGCTTGGGGCTTACAAAACAAGATCTATAGGAAGACCCTCTAATGGTGTTGGACTTTTTGAGAGTGAATGACATCATGGACTTAGTCTAGCTTGACTAGACATGGAGATGAACAACAACATCTACATATATAAAGGAGAAAAGCGACTCATTCAGTCACTCATCACGATATCTCCAGAATTTTTAAACCTACAGGCTTGAAATTTGAAATACATGTTCCTTTTATGAAGTAGAAGTCCGCTAAGAACAGATTTTTTGAGAAAATCGAACTCCAGGGGACTTTACGGGGGATAAAAGGGGCGTTATAAATAATTACCATATTTACTCGAATCTAAGAATTTTTTTCTAATATCGAAGCTGCTTAAAAACGGGTGCGTCTTAGAATCGAATTTAAGAAATGTGTTGGATGGGGCAATTATAGGTTCTAAACCATTTTACACTATTTTTCATTTTCCACAAAGACTTGTTGAGAATTTGGGGTGCGGCTTTAATTCTAGTAAATACAATATTTCCATTTTTAAACTATTGGATGTACAGTCTTGAAATTTGGTAAGCAGATTCCTTTCATAGAGTAGACATCCGCTACAAAAGGGATTTTACGAAAATCGACCCTTATGTGGCGTTGCGGAGAACTAAGAGGCGTTACAGATGCTTATCCCCATTTTTGAACTATTAAACATTCAGTCGTGAAATTTGCTAAGCAAATTCCTTTTACGGAGTGAAGATCCATTACAAAATGGTTCTTGCAAAAATTGACCCCCAAGTGGCATTGCTGAGGATTAAGGGGCGTTATATGTAATTATTTCCGTTTTTAAACTCTTAGACGTACAGTGTTTAATAAGCAGACTCCTTTCATAGAGTAGACACCTGCTACAAAACGGATTTTACGAAAATCACCCCCCCCCCAAGAGGTGTTTAAGTAGACGATTAAGGGACGTTACAGATAAGTATTTCCCTTTTTAAACTATTAGAGGTACAGTGTTGAATTTTGACAAGTATATTCCTTTCGTAAAGATGAAATCCGTGACAAAAGGGATTTTGATAAAATCGAATCCCAAGGGGCATTTCGGGGGACTAAGGTGTGTATCAGATAAATATTTCAGTTTTTGAACTATTACCTGCTTAAAAATTGGTAGGCATGTTCCTTTCATGTAGAATAGAGTTTTTATAGCAAAGAGTTTTGAGAAAATCGACCCCCAAGGGGGTTGCGATGGGTCAAGGGGAGTTATAGAAAATAATTACTGTTTTTAAATTGTTAGACCATACATGACACATACTCTAAATTCATTAAGCATGTTTTTTGTTGTTGAATAGAGATCCACTAATAATGGATTTTATAGAAATCGTTTTCTGTGGGAAGCGGGAAGTTACTGGAATGTATTGATAAAAAAAAATTCCCGTTTTCGAACTACTATAGATGCATAATAATGAAATTTGATTTGCATATTTCTTTTGTTGAATTGAAGTCCGCTAAGATCGGTTATTTTGGAAATAGACTCTCAAAGGGGTTACGAGGCGAATTGATGATAAAATTCCAATTTTGCTCTATTAGACCTAGACTTGAATTTTGGCACGCATGTTTATTTTGCGGAATAGAGATCCAGTGAAAATTGGTTTTGCGGAAATCCACTTGGTTATTGGAAATCATTCTGCTTCAATTTTAGAAGTTATTAATAAGAATGTCTGACCTTTTTATATCAAGAGGTGAGAGCTACAGGTATAAGTATATTTTTCAATACAATCCAGTTCTTAATGCTAGGACTTAGATATGAATAATTTATATATATATATATAAACAGTATATATTTAAACAACATCGTGAAATACCCAGGGAAGTGTGGTGGGTAACGGCAAATATACTATATACATATAAAGGAGAAAGGCGACTCACACACTCACTCATTCATCACAATATCTCCGGAACTATTAGACATACAGACTTGAAATTAAATTGGCATGTTCCTTTCCTGGAGTAGAGATCCGCTAAGAAAGAGTTTTTTTTGTGAAAATCGACTCCTAAGGGAGGTTGCGAGGGGTTAAGTGCCATTGTAGAAGCATATTCCCGTTTTTGAACTGTTAGACCTACAGATTTGAAATTAGACAGGTACTATACTGTTCGAATGAATTGGGACAAATGGTAAATAACGATTTTTTCTAAGACCCTAGTTTGTAATCATTACATACCTTTAGACAGAAAAACATCTATATCAGTACGAAGTATGTATTACTGTAGCAGAACTGGCCTCTTCAACTCGTCTTGGTATTTATTGACTCAGCTAGTGCAGCGCAGATGTTCTTAATTTCATCATCGTGGAAACACATTTGTATAGCATTTTTCATTATTTGTTCTGTTATCGTGCAACTCATCTTAGCTAAACGATTCCTGAGAATATGGCATAAATTCTCAATAGTATTTAGGTATAATGAATAAAAAAGGCAAGTTAAGCACTTTTATTTTATTTTCCCGCATAAAAGTCTGGATCAATATCGAATTGTGACATAAAGCCAAATCATGGTGAAATGTCAAATGTTTCCAAAGATAGAACGATTCTACTGAGTAATATTTCTATGCATTTGAACATAATTCATCATTCCTTTAAAATGAACTAAGCTTTTGTTGTGAAGAAACCCCAAAACATCTGTTTGAAGGGTGTTTTACAATCTGTTGGATATGATCTGGCAGCAGAGTTTCAACTTCACTTCGTCTAACTACACTTGATTTGAATCCTTGCACAAATAAATGCGTTTCATTTCTAAAAAAATTACCTTCTTTTAGCTGTTAGCAGTCCAGGATCGGTATTTTTGGCCTATGTGAAACTTTTTTTCCATCATTTTCTGAGATAGAGATTTCTTTTTCCTTTGCCTTGATGCCTTACGGTTAACTTCCAGAACCCTTTTCTGTACAGTTGAGGAACTCACTTCAACACCATAATCCAATAAATCTCTTCAAAGGTCTGTGTTTGCCTTTGATTTATTTTGATATTTCTTATTAGAATTTTATCAGTCTTGGGGTAATTTTCCGCTTGAGCCTACATTTTCCTTTTCTTTTTTGAGACAATGATCAGGAATCTTGAAATGTTCTTAAATTTCTTGAAACACTTGATTTGCCACACCAACTACCGTAACTATATCTCTCACAGTTATAGAAGTGTGTTTATTAAGAGGAATTATTTTAGAACGTTTCCTCGGAGTAATATCCATCTCTGAACAAGCAAAAGTAAAACGTGTTAAGTGGAACGCAAAATTATACCCACCAGGTACCACACTGAAAGGTTCACAACTGAACTACTAATATACTAAAACTAATCAAACAAGTAAATTATAGTCAAGGTCAATCCATCGCACTATTTCTAGGCAGATATAACCGGTTAGAGGTGGTTCGGGACATAACTGGTAATCACATACCAACTCGGACAAGAAAAAAATATTTCTCTCAATTAATTCGTACAGTATAGTATGTTCCTTCCATATTTTAGAGAATCACTACAAACGAGGTTCTTATGAAAATTGTTCCCCAAGAGGGTTGCGAGAGGTTGAAGCGGTGTTATAGAGAAATATTCCCGTTTTTGAACAATTAGACCTCTACAGATTTGAAATTTAGCAGGCATGATCCTTTCATGGAGTAGAGATCCGATAAGTAGGTGTTTTTTTTTGCGAAAATCGACCCCTAAAGGAGTATTACGAAGGCGCTTTATAAAAAAAATTCTTTTTCTGAACTACTAAACCTACAACCTTGAAATTTGGAAAATGTGTTACTTTTGCTGAGCAAAAATCATCTAAGAAGGGAGTTTTGAACAATCGAACCACAAAAAATTTCAGGGGTGCTACGATTTTTTTTTTTAAAAATCCCTTTCTTCAACTATTAGACCCCTACATACTTAAAACTAAAATTTGGAAAATATTATTTTTTTGTTTGCAGATATATGCTAAAAAAGCCTTTTTTATAATTTTCAATCCACTTAAAATTATCCCATTAAAAAATTCTTTATCCTTCACAATCTCTATTGATTTATTTTTCAATTCACCCATGCGAAGAACGCAAAAATGCAAATTTTATGAATTCCTATGCAGCTCTTACCCATATATTTCGGGTAACTCAGTAACGTTGAATCGCTAAGATATTTCCACAAATAAATAATTCAAGAGGTGCATTGCAACGACATACTTCTATAAACAATATTCACTTCAGATTGAAATTTCATTGTAAAAGTTCTCGGCTCTTAATTTTTGGGTAACATTTCCAAGGAACGAAATATTAAACTTTCGCCCTCTCGTTGAGTTGGATAGATTGAGATAGAAAATGGGTGAGAAAGATTTCCTTTGACAAGCTCGTGACACTTCGAGTTTTCTGTTTATGTTAACAAAAGATATCCGAGTTATTGTGAATATCCAAAAGGTGCACTTCCATAGAAAACTTACACTAAGCAACCGCTTCTTAGGATCCTAGGAGGAAGATTTAAAAAATAATTAATTTATAATAAACAATGAAAAGAGGGATAAAATATAAAAGAGCTTATCATGTAATAAATTTTGAGCTGTGCTTGGGAAGCCACATATCTCTTAACTTCTTAAGCCAGTGGTTTCCAAACTTATTTAATGGACCCCTTTTTATAGTCAAAACTTGCCCAAGGACCCCTTTTTATAGTCAAAACTTGCACACGGACTCCTTTTTACAGTCAAAACTTTCCCAAGTAAAAGAGCCACATAAATACCTAGTATAAAAAATTACAAATTAAAAAAAAAAACATTTTGTTGAAGAATTATTTATTGAAATTATAACTTTTGTTAAAAATAAAATTTAAAAAACTAATGACTTGGATCATTTGATGAGATGTTATAAGTGTATTTATATATGTCCGTCTCAAATGTTTGTGAATAGCAACCGCAAATCTCCACCAGCGGTATATATATATATAGCTTCTTTTCTTTTCTTCTCTCTCTCTCTCTCTCTCTCTCTCTTTGTGATGAGGTTTTTTTATCCACATTCTGCCAAATTGGAAGACAGGAAAGTAGTCAACTATTTCAGTACCGTAACCCATAATACAAGGTATAAAATTGGGATCTGTTTTTATAACCAGAATTTGGGGTATCCTCGTTCAAATATTGATTTAAGCCCTCATTTGTGGATATTTCAATAAGATCTTGTATTAGAAGGAATTCATCTGTGTTTGGGATCTGAGTTAGTCCACGCGCAAAAGGGTTCAACACCCAGTCGGGAATATCAAAGTAAATTACTGTTATTTATTTAAATTTCTATAAAATATAATAATGGATCAAAAAATATATTCTTTATTTTATATTAAACACCTTACGCGGACCCTTTGATGTTGTTTAGGGACCCCCAAATCAACTTTAATCTTCCAAGGATAATAATATTGGGGACCTCCGGGAATCCGTAGGGACCACTTTGGAACCACTGCCTTAAGCGGTCAATTTTTTTACTCAAAATATTGAAAAGAAAATGAAAGTGTTGAATATTGAATTATAAGGTTTATAACTGAATTACTGACTTAAGTTTTATTGTAAGGTTTTAAAATGTCGAAATTTAATTTTGAGTTCTCATCCATGCGCTAAGGGTTTTAAGTCTTGATTTTAAAAATTGTCGAATTCTACTAAGGACTTCGTAGAATTGCAATTAAACTTCTATCTTTATTAATTACTCGGGGTACTATTATACCTCTTTAAATGTAAAGTTTACTCGGTACAGTAAGAGAATTTCACTATTTTTCGCAGAAAATAGGAGAGAAAAATAAATAAATTCATTTTCCTAGAGCAGTAATTCTTAACTTTCATAGACTTTTGGGAATTCATGGCACATATCCAAAGGAATCCTGACGCCTCCAAACAGATAAAACATAAAACCTTAAATTGAAAATTGCTGGGTTTTTTTTTCTGCTGATGAATGAATAAAACAACTTTCTTAAAATATTTATGCATAAAGAGTTTTAAAAATACACTTCTCAGTATTCAATAAACTTTTATAATAGCATGTTCCGATTTTTTTAATTTTTATAAATACTTTTTAATCTTTTATATAGTTTTCGTGAAGAAATATTATATTCCTTTTCTTGAAGGTTGTATATTTAAATTACTTCGATTTATTATTCTTCGCTCTACAAGTTTCACATATAGTAAGGTATATTTATAACATAACTAATCATTTTGAACAATAGGAACAAAAATTATGAGAGCATTATATTATATCTTTTCTGTTATAACTTTGAGTCTTAACTTTGAGGTCATAGAACTTTTCTCTAAAGTACTTATAATCTTAAGAAATATTAACTGTTATGTTTTTATTATATTTTTTCAAATAAATTAATATTTTTCCATCGTTTTATCTATAAAACTACAAATATCAATTTCCAAATTTATTCTTTATCAAGACTTCAAGAAAATAGATGATATATATATATATATATATATATATATATGTATAACGAAGATTGTTAAATGCTTAAACAGTTTAAAAAAGAGGGAACTGACTATACTAAAAATTGACTACGTAAACATGCTGAAATTAGTCAACAACGAATTGGAAATATTTATTCCTTTTATTGAATTTTGATCTCCAGAAAAGGCATTCTAGATCTTTGAACATAAGACTAAGTCTTGGACATATATGTATGTTTTATAAAAACAAAATATCTAGACATAACAATTAAACTAGATATAAATCATTGGCATGGCCAAGTAATTGTAGCGCGTTTTTCACATGTTGTATTTTACAATAATGCAACTATGAACTTTTTACTAACAGAAAGTAGTACTGTACCCCTCCTCTAAATGTACTACTATTGAGCTGAAAAGAAATAATGACACAAATCTGTATCAGCACTATAAAAAAGCAAAAAAAATTTTTTTTTACAGAAGCCCGGACAAGGTGACTTAACTCCTTGTCTAGGCATAAAACTCGCTTCTATGTATTTATTCTATGCAGGTAGATTTTTTTTAAAAATTTTTGAAAACAATAAATTTACTAGGTAAAATTTGAGAAAATTTTGTCATAAACTAGTGAAATTCAGGAAAATTTGTAGGAGAATTCGGAAAACTATGGGAAAATTTAAATATGATTCGGCTCATTTAGGGCACAAATGCGACCAAATGCTGAAAACCCGAGGTCAATTGGTTGCTTATTGACTGAGAAAAAGGTACAACAAAATATGGAACGAAGACGAAGACGAAATTTGCGTCCTAATAGCGCTTTTGTTCCACTGCGTGAAAAACGCGCTAAAAATTAAAGCAGCAATTTTTATATATTCAGGTTCTTGATGTACTTCCTATCTTGTCAGAGTCTTCATTTGACCTTTTCAAGAAAAGAAAAAAACTTAAGTGATTAGAGAAAACAAATTTTTTCTTTTACTTAAACTTTTCTTCCCCCCTCTAACTTCGTTAAAATTATTTCTTCATAAGAAAATAGTTTTCCCTGTCACTTCCTGCTCAAGAAGTTATCTCATATCTGTTATCAAATTATTAAATTTTAAAAGGAAATTACTTCCTTATTTTTAATTATCTTTATGGATCAAACATAATTAAATAAGAAAGTTTTTTTAATTTGAAACTATAAGTTTACTCACATTTTTGTTTTATATCAGCAAAAATTATTTTACTACTCTGTAAAAGCAATTATGGACATAAAAATTTAGATGTTTATTTTTTTAAAAAGTTTGCATATCTTAATGATTTGATAAGCAGATATATATATAAGCAGATATTTTTTTAAATATTTTACATGCGTTTTGAAGCTAATACACGTTTAATATATTTTAATTATTTTATCTTATTATGTTTTACATCAATTTATTTCTTATGATAATTTTTTTCAAAAAATTTAATGTTTTGGAAATTAAAATAGGAAGTAAGAACTCGTTCCTTATCTCGCATGTATTTTCTACAGCTTTTCATGCCATTATTACCATTTTTAATTTTTCTATAAGTTTTCTTTCTTAGAAAAACAGACAATTTTCATTTTGGATCTAATTATTGTTAAGTAATTTTTTGTTGCTTTTATCTTATTTTTTTTTCCTTCTTTGTTATCAATTTAAGGTTAGTAGCCGCCATATTGTGTAATTTCGTATCACTAAATTAAATCTTGACTAATATTAAACATTATTTTAGATATATAGATGATGCTATCTTTTAACTTGGTATCAATACTCGACTCTGAAGTAGTGAACAAAGAAATTATTTCATATTATAAGCACATATCATTAGTCCATTTTTACAGGTAAACGATATTCCTTCGACAATTACTAAAAAGAAAAATTTCTATTATTTGTATAAGGGTCGCCCAAATGAAAGTGGCACTACAGTCATTTAGATAAATGGTTTAATGGTATTATAATTTAAATTAACATGTAATGCCGGCCGGTCCTTGCTTTCATCTGAAACCCCTTGTCTACCCGCAGACCCGGCTAGAAGTGTGGGAGAAACTGAATAATAACTAGACATGTTTCACTCTAATTAATTTATTGACACTAAAATATCAGTCAGACACAAGAACAATCTAATTAAGATAACTGATCAGATAGTAGAGCGTGGTGGTGAGACTCAAAAGCCTGGGGATAATAATACTAACCCTCAACTGATTCCATGATAGCTTAAACACGCTCACTATAAACTACGTCGCACACTAATAAGATAGCTTCTATTTATATAAGGATCACAATACCTGTACTTTTATGAAGATGATTCCCCTCCACTTGAACCTTGAAGGCGATCTTTATCTGGATTTAATCCTCGTCGATTGATATACTCTCAGTAAACTTTCATTGATAAACTCCAATTGCACTTAATCCTTCACTTTTCAACTAACCAACTAACTCGCCAGGTAACTTGCTAACTCACTTGCCAACTCGGGAATACAGAATTTATATAATATACTTCATTTACATAATTACGCTTCCTAACTCGGTGAAAATTGTTTGATACATTTTCCCCAGAAGAATCCCCAAGGAATTAGTAGAGTCGCGTATAGATCCGTCACAAATAAACGAAAGAAGTAAGACAGATATAACAGATAGATTAGACAAAATCACCTTATAAGTTGAAACAAGTGTCCCAGCGGTCCATGAAATGATGGATACCCTGGTGAAGAAGCTCCAGGGTTGGCTGCCGAACTAATTTTCAACAGCAGCTAGGATGTCATTATCATCGGCAAATCGCCGTCGCTTCAGAACTTTTCTGAGTGTACCAAAGATGTGATATTCATACGGCGAGAGGTCCGGGCTGTCAGGGGCATGTTCAAGAACTCTTCCCAGTGGAATTGCCGCAACAATGTTTGGCACGCCACAGCCACCTTGAGGACGAGCATTATCATGAAAGATTATAACGACGCGTTACAGCATGCAATGTCAGCTTCATATTCTTTCTCAGTTCATGCAATGTGACACACTACGTGTCAGCATTGACAGTCGTACTGTTGGTGACACCCATAGTGCATTCCCAGCACTCTGCACCCTCTATAGGGGCATGCGCAATGATGTTTCTCTTCAAATTGCGGAGTTATAACAGCAATGTCACTTTAATTTGGGCGACCCTTATACTTATCCATTGTCTAATCATTTCCTAACTAATACAATGAAAGCTTTCTCATCTGGAAGGAAAAACAGACAGTAAGAAGTTTCAGCTCTTCAATCCAGAAGAGCAGTTTGAATTCGGTAGCAATATGTTCCACTTAGTAGAATTTGCTTATCCTTTTCATTAATTATGTTGTATATTTTAGATCCATTTTTAAAAATTAAAAACCTTGAAATGTTTGATATCCTACTCTTCCCGAATCAAAATATATAAACATTTCATTTTGACTTATAGTTTATGTGAATTTAAAAATCTGTCGGCAAGAATATGTATTATTTGAAGATACAAAAAAAAAAAATAATGGAGAAAAAATCGCAAAGAGAAACAGAACCATAAAAATGCAGGGTACTTTAGAAAATTAGCATGAAGAATCAGACAAAAGAGAATCTTTAAATCGTTTTGAAACATCTAACATAATCTTTGATATAAATACAGTAAATACTTAAAAATAATATAAAATACAGTATCACCTCGACTTACGCTATTTTCAGATCTCGTCGATTCCTCGTCTTTTTTTCTCCAAGACGAAATAAGTGTCAGAGCCTGATGAAATTGGTAATCTGATTTATAAAGTTGCCTATCTTGCCTTACAAATAAATTTAGAAGTGGATAGTGATGTAGTTCAAAAGGTGCTGGATTCGCACAATCAGGAGCTGACAGTTGATGAGCTCATAGAAATGCATGAACAAGAGCAAGTTATGGAAGAACTCGACTCTTTAGACCCAGTTCAATCAGAAGCTTGAACGACGGTTGGTAACTTGAAAGGCCTCAGTTTAATTAAAAAAGGGTTACAGATTTTAGAAAATATAGACTCCAACGAAGAGCGTATTTTTTCAACAAAACATGGAAGAAAAAATTATTAGCATGCTACGATAAAATTTTAGGGGAGAAAAAGAGTCTAAATGCCTCAAACTACTTAGATTTTATTGAACATTCTACATCAAAATAACTTCTGTTTGAGATTTTGTATTTGTGTTATCTAAGATTTTAATAAACTTTTTTTTGTTCTAAATCATTATTTTTTTTCTTTCATCTCCGGTCCCAACTAAAAATAGTTTTTATGTATTTATAAGGGAAATTATACCCCGACCTACGCGCTTATCACTCAGTCCCACCTTTTGCGTAAGTTCGGGGTATTACTGTATATTTTTTTTTAAATAATAAATCCATCCTTCGTCATATAATCATTATTGAATCATTTTTGGTGTAATGTCTCAAAGATAAATACATTAGTGTCAACTTTTCTGAAATCTCTTCCATACTTCAAAGCTTGAATTGCGACTTTAATATTTAAAAAAAAAAATAGTGAGACCTCCATGGCGGTGTATGCTTAAGATCATTTTTGTGTACCATTACAAACTCTGTTACCCACTTCCGTATTTAACGAAACAAGATAATAATAAAAAATTTGCCATTATTATTGTTTACGTGTCCTTTTGAGAAAATAGACTTGGAATGTGTTCCTATTGGAATTGGAATGTTATCCTGTTGGAATTGGAATGTGATCCTATAGGAAATTGGAATGTGATCCTATTGGAAATTGGAATGTGATCCAATAAAAGATATTAAATCTAAATGCCTAATTAGGAAAGCGATAGGCTAAAATGTTTCGACTATATTATTTTCTAGCTGCCACTTTATGGTTAATCTTGAAGTAATTCTAAGTCATCTTAAAGTTAAAAAAAACTACAAGAAAAGAAACAAATATGCATCTTATATATTGAATGAATAAATATTTTCTGTTTAGCTCTATTACATTATAGAAGCCTTTTTAAAGCTATCCTATGCATATTAAATATCAAAAAAGCGTTGATTAGCTGCATAATCTTACTATAAGTCAATTTATGAAATATACTTAACAAATTATTTTTGAAGAAAAGAAAATGTTTTTAAAGGTGACGTTATTGATTTTACTTTATAATTTTAAAATTCAAATATCATTCTACTCTAATATTGAAAAAAAATATATAATTAAATTTTTAAAAAAAAAGAATAAAATGAATAATGAATCAGCAAAACATTTATCAACGTTTTCCCTAACTAAAATTTAGTATTTTATTAGAAAATTACCGAAATTTTAAGTTTCCATTTATTTAAAGAATTATATCTGATCTCACACACAAACAAATTGATGCTAATAAATCTTATATAATTGGGATTTTTATTTAAAATTGTTTTTCTAAATAACTTATTTATTTCAGATTAAAAATAAGTAGTACGTTAATTTTTAACTATTCCTTGATGAATCAATTTCGGAATATTCGATTCTGGATTGATTGGTTGCATTCTATATGCAGCAATCAATCCAGAATCGAAAATTTTGTTATGTGTAAGGTTTGATATTTCTGTCATGTAACTGAATTTGAAATTTTCGTTTATTCCCTAGAAAAATTTAGCCAAAGCAACCAAATGTTGTCTTACTGTTTAAAAGAACAAATTTAATCATGAATGAAATAATAATTTTCCAATGATATAATTAATATTTCTATATTAGAATTTTAGTTAAAATTAAATTTATATCTCATTTGCTGTATTTCTGAATATTTCAGGGCACAGTTTCATCAAAATTAGTTCAAATTTGTCCTTTACGTCTTATTGCAGCAAGTACTTTTGATTTAAGAACTCTTCGTAAAATGTTTACTATTAAATACCATTATTTATATCTCAACATTTTATTGTAGTTACCAAACCAGTTTTATGTCATAACCACCGAATAATTTCCTTAGCTACAGGTTTACCACGGATCGTGTTAGAGTCAGTAACTTTTTCAAAAATTAAAAAAACCTCTGTATCTTTTACTACGTAGATTCGTTGATTCTAGGGCAAACTTTTTTTAATTGCTGCTGTTGATTTGTTTAATTTATATGTAATTATGCAAATCAACTATTTAATTGTAGATAGATCTCACTTAGGCTATTAATTTTATTCAACTCCCATTTTATCTGTTTTAGAACTTTAGCATGTCAAGTGTTACTCATCTACAGTGCATGATAACTTTATTATTTTAATAAGGAAGATAAGTAGATTCTGTAAATAACTCTATTTTTTCAGCAAAGAACTCAATGTTGATTATAATCCTGTATTCTAAAATTACTTTCGGGAATAATAAGGATTCTTTAAATAACATTTTAATATCATTTAAATTAAATTAAAATAGTTTACTGTCGTCAGTATAGATTTTTCCTTAGAGACTTAAGTATGATTTTTAAAAAAATTGAAATAAAGAAATAAGGATCACAAGTGGACTTGAATACAGAGAGCTTAAACATCTTTGATTTTTTTAAAATCAGTGAAGTTATTTAAATCACATAAACACTCATAACATGACCAAGAAGTAACTAATTGAAATAAAGGTTTTCATATGCTTTCTCATAATGCAAAAATGAAAATTTTTGGATAATGCATGTATTGTTTTTAAACGAGGAGAGGGAACAAGTGGAACTAATGATTACGATAACTATGACATTTAATTATAACTTAATATTTTTTTTAAAATATCATCACATATTTAATTACTATAATTGTCCTCAAAGGCAAAATATTTGAAACACAATAAAAAAAATTAACTTTAGAATTCTGAAAGCATATATATAAATTGAAGTATTTATAATATTTTCTAAAAATACCTGATTCTCGTTGATATTGTAATAAAAGGAAATTAAATTTTAAATCATTACTACTGATATTGAATTAGAATATTTGAATTGTAAACAGGTATATATATTCTATTTAACCAACTCCAATTTTTTTCCCCTACCAACAGGGATATGAATTTCTTTTACACATTTTTTTTAACATTGATAATATTACCAACTAATAAAAAAAGTATTACCAGTATTTCACTTTATAATAATGAGGCTTTTGTGTAAAAATATTTTTCTTGTCACTATTAAAGAGTAGGTTTGGATAGTGCAACGTCTTTTTCATTTTCAGATGAATGAGCAATCTTTTTCTTATAAAAACAAAATTTACACTAGTAAATATTTAAATATTTAATTAGTAATTCTGTGCAAACTTTTGAAAATAAACGCATCTAATCCTTCAGGAAAATATAAAAAATTTAACCTAAGCAATAGATAATAATTCAGTATCAAGCCTCAATTAATGTAAATGCAAAATTTATAATAGTTTAAATTTTACCTCAATTAATACATAAATATCATAAATATTTTTTAACAGATGAATATAATTTCAACAATAAAATAATTGCATCCTATATCCGAAATATCTTATATTTTAACACATGTACGAAAACAAGGAGTTGTATGTCTTCAATTTCAGATTTAATGTTGTTTGCTTTAGTGTTGTAATGTGTTTAGAAACACTATAACGCCCCTACTTGCAATTTTACGTAATGAACAAATGAGAGCTTTAAGTCACGCTGTTGAAAATATTATGTTTAACTAATATAAAGTTTTCTATTTACTATTTTGAAAATAATGTGAGAATACTTTTTATATCAGAATATAAAACACACATGTAAGAGTATAAGAAATTATGCGAAGTGAAAAAAAGTAGTAATGATAAGCAATGTCATTAAGGATAGGTTTGAGGTTTTCTCCGTGAATATATAAGTATTGACGACCAAAACTGGAAAAAGGGAAGATATATAGATATATATTCTAAAACATATATACAGTAATAACTCTAACTTACGCGATAGTTGGGATTGAGGGATAGCCGCGTAAATCGGGGTATGATTTCACATATATATATATATATATATATATATATATAAAAAAATACATGCAAACTATTTTTAGTTGCGCCGAAGACGAAAGAAAATAATAATATAGAAAAAAATGTTTAATAAAATCTTAGATAACACAAATACAAAATCACAAACCGAAGTTATTTTGATGTAGTAGGTTTCATAATATCTAACAAAGTAATATATCGTCTAAAAGAATTTTTTTCCTCCCGCAAAGTTTCTTCTTAATATGCGAATATTTTTTATTCCTTGTTTTGTTGGGGGTAAAAGCTCATCGTTAGAGTCTATATTTTCTACAATTTGTTTCCCTTTTTCTGTTAAACTGAGGTCTTCTGTCAAAAAAAAAATTCCCAACCATCATTCGATCTTCTGATTGAACTGGGTCTAAAGACTCAAGTTTTTCAATGTCTTGCTCTTGCTCATACATTTTCATGAGCTCATTAATTGTCAGCTTCTGATTGTGGGAAAATCTTGAACAAAAACACCACCCACTTCTAAATTTATTTGCCTGGAAAGATCAACTTCTTCAATCACATTACCAATTTCACCATTTTTTCCTCCACAAACAAAAGATTAATCGACGTGATTTGAAAATCGTGTAACTCCGAGTTCACGTAAGTCGAGGTGTTACTAAATACATATAAATTAGACATTGAATTTTTGTAAGGTTTATTGGTGATTCCTAGTAAAAGAATATCGTAATACAATGCTTCTCAAACTCTCAATATTTGCGAGCCAATTTTCATTTACAGCTTTCATAGCACCCCCCCCCCCATGCAATAACATTCTACTGAAAGCAATAATTCTGTACTTTGACGTTAAAGCTACAATATGACTTTAATTATAAACCACACAAATTATCAATATAAGTATTAAACTTTGCTCATAATTTTGTATATGACAAGCCCATGGAAGTCAGTATTAACTATTAAACTTGTTCTTAATTTAGTATTGATATATTAATTAACAAATACTTTGTGCAGCATTGATACATATATATGTATATTATATCAATGTAAATGTGTATCTTATTATTTATTACGTCAAAACATCTTTTTATTTTATTTACTTTCAGTAAATAAATAATTTATTTCAAATAATCTTTTATTTTTGACTTTTCGATATGCTCGTGCCCCACGAAAGGTTATCACGTCCCCCCCCCCCAGTTTGAGAAACACTGTCATTATAGCTTACAGTGCCTTACTAAGCATTTCTAAAAATAACTTATATTTCCCTTTACTTGAATTCGGGATTATATTTTTTATATTACGTTTTTCCCTGTGCTCCTTAGTATATTTAAATGTGAAAAATGAATAATTTCCTATCTTGTTTCTTGACACTTGAGTGTATAGAAGATGCACAAATTACTCATCTGATGTCGAAATAAAAGATAATATGACCAACATTCTGGTTTTTAATTGCGACGACAACCATTCAAAAAAATAAATTCAATCTTATCGTGTTTCATTTTATACGTAATAAATATATGCAAACCTTACATTATATATATATATAATATATATATATATATATATATATATTATTTATTTTTTTTTTTTTTTTATATATATATAATGATTTTAATTTTAACATTCTTAAAGTGCCTTACTTGAATTCAAACCTATCTATATCAATATATAGAAATATTATTTTCAACTATATTTATCGTAATAACGTATTAGTTAGTGATAAATTTAATATATATTTAAATCTTAATAACTTTATTAAACATTGTATGGAACATGGATACCCTCTTAAATTTATAAAAGGTTACCTAACAGTTAAATAAAAAAAGTAATTAGTTGTACAGTTTATAGAAAAATGGCGCCTCTAGCTAAGTAAATTAACAATATTATATTTTCTTAAAAATTAATTGTATATGTCTGGGTGGTACTTTTATTTTCTTTTAATTTTAAAATAAAATATAGAGTTTTTAAATGTGTATATATAGTATTAATGTTATTTTATCAAAACTTAATAATTTTATGCGATACTGTTATTGTCCATATGTGTTGTGTACTCACGTGGTAAGTCTTTATCTAATAATTTTAACTTTGATTTTAAAATATTTTAGTAATTATTATAGGCTATAATATTATCGTTTTACATTAATAGATTATGATTTTATTTATAATAATAGTTAAACTTCTCTAGAAATTTCTTGCTTTCCCTATGGCCCAGAGTATTGATAAATTCAGGTGAAGTTTGGATATATATAATTATTACTGATATACTCCTTACTGATATACTCCTTTCTGATATACTCCTGATATACTGATATACTCCTTTCTATCACGCGGGAAAAATGGTTATTGCTGTATACACGTGGTAAGTTTTTTCATCTAATTGTTTTTAGCATTGATTTTAACATATACTAGTAATTATTATAGGCTATAATTTTGTCGTTTTATATTAATATAGTGTGGTTTTATTTGTAATAGTTAAACTTCTCTTGACATTTATTACTTTCCCTATGGCCCAGAGTATCGGCAAATACAGGTGAAATTTGGCTAGCCGCAAAACTTTGTTTAAACCTGCAATCCTGGTTCCTAAGGCCAGGAGTTTGCTATAGAACTTTTGTGGCTAATACGTTTTACTATCTTGACTAGTTATCTTAGGTTTATAACTGTTTTGTGTATATATTTATGAATTTTATATATATATTAAGGTTCTAACTCTGTTTCCTGCTCTATACATACGCTTATTTAGTTCTTGTACAATATACTTTTCCACCATTTTTTATAGTTATGTTTCTTGAAATTTGGTTTGTATCTTCTAGCTTTTTTTAGTGGTATAATTTAGTATTGTCATTTTATTATACTTTGTATTTTTTTCATTTTATGATACTATATTTATATATATATATATATTCAAGGAAAAAACATCTTTTTACTAATTTTTCTTAGAATTCAATTATGAAGTATTAATATTGCTCCATACATCTTCTAAACTTTATGACATGAACGCATTAAAGGTTTATAATAAAGTGTTATAGTATCCATGTATTAAATTTTCCCAAATAAGAACCATGTATTTCAGAAGTAGTTTTAAAAATTTCCTGACCAATTCTGCTTGAAAGTATTTTGAATGCATATCATTGAAAAGTAAATTTATTTCGAATAATTTACAACTTGATTAAAATTTCTTCCTCAGTCACTTTTACACAGATTAATTAGATTATGTTATACAATGAGAATAAGGCCGTTTTTATGGAGCTGAGGTCTAAGTAAAATGTCAGTGAAAGATATAAGAACATCACATTACATCTTAGTTTCGAAATCTTACATCAAGTTTGCAAAAACTATAAATTTGATTTAAAATCAAATGTATTCTACTATTTTTAATTTAAGAATTTCAATGCTAAAAATATTATGTATTGAAATTTATGCTATACAATTCGAAAAGAAATATTTCCAAAATAAATTCTAGGAAATATTAAGTAAGCTAAGAAGTTTCAAAAAGAAATTTTAAATAGTAAATATAATAATGTAGTAAATTTAATAGTAAATAAAATAACGCAGATAAGAATCTTCTCTGTTGTGATCAATAAAAAATAATCAAATAGTCATGTGAAGGGGTTTTCATTTCTTTCCTCGTGTAAATTTTGAAAAATTAGAAGTTTTAATTTCTCTTTTCAAAATATAAAAGCAATTTTTTTTACTTTTATTATTCTCTTTTATATTGTTATTCGATTCATATGTCATAGTTTCTTATTAATATCATCATTACAATTACAAAAGAAACTTGAACGTCTGCTTCTAAATACGACTATTGTAATAATTATTTATAATTGTAATTCACTTGCTCACACAAAAAAAACTCAGCTTCTT